>JARHVA010003255.1:1432500-1805000 GCA_037957365.1 Torreya grandis
GCCTATGAACCTATATGAGGATGAGCAAGCTTGAAGAAAGAATAGAGAGTGAAGTCTTGAAAGTTGTGTATGAGAGGATGGTGTTTGTATTAAGGATAAGAGAGTGCAAAGGGAGATGAAGGGTGATATTTATTTTAAAGAGAGAATATAACTATGTATGCAAAGAGGCTTAGGAGCCTAGTAAAGCTAAGAGTGATTAAGGGTGTTAAGAGAGGAGTTGAGTACCTATTACAAGCAATAAAATCATAGATCAGAGAAGGGATGAAAAATTAGAAATCAGAGTTAGGTGAATGTTTGAAGTAAGTGTATGCAGCCCTCTACATCAAGTGATTTAGATTAGGTAGCTCTTATAAAAATTTATGATTTTGAGTGATAAAGGTTGTTATTTTCAAGTTATATAAATACAGTAAGAGAGACAAAAAGGGTTTTTGAAACTTAGAAGGTAAGAGGTTGAGTGGTAGAGAATCCATAAAGTCATAGAGACTTGAATAGATAAGAGATATTTCAAAAAATAAAAATAAAAATAAAAATTTCAAGAGCTTAAAGTATAAAAAGAATTCCAAGGCAAAGGACTAAAGAGTACTACAAGTCTAGGGTGGAAAAAACCAAGGTGGGTTGCTAAGAAGCAAGTAGGATAGACTTGATAAAAGAGAAAAGGAACGGTGAGTCATAAGGAAAGGTCAAAGAGTAAAGGGAAGAGAGATAAAATGAAGGGCTTGAAGAAGGAAATTTTCCATAAGAAGATGGAGAGAGAAATAAAGAAAAGAGAGTTAGAGATAGAAAGAGAAAGCTAAATTGAGAGCAATCTTGGTAGGTGTAGATCAAATCTTGGAGGAGTTAAGACAAAGACATTTTGTAAGAATTAGAAAGATAATACAATGGCCTCTTAGAGAGATTATGAGAAAGAAAAGAAGGAAACAAAAATCTATCCAATTGAGAAAATAGCTAAGGACATTACTAAAGCAGCCTAAAAGAGAAAATAAAGAGGCAAGCCAACGTCAAAAGTTTATATTTGATGATTTATTGTCATGTGTTTATGTAGGTAAAAAAGTGAAGAAAGAAGAAATCCAGTTTGAGGACATAAAAATTGAAAGCATGAAGGATAATAAGCATGAACAACATGCTTATGTTGAAGAAATAATTAATTAGATAACAATGTATAGAGATATAGTGATTTATTACCTTGAAAGAGGAGAGATGCTTGGAAAAGGAGATATTCAAGAAGAAGGATGCCTCATTAAAGGCATAAAAAAAAATGAATCAATAATATGGATTCAAGTTTGAACTAACTAGGCTCAAAAGGTATGAAGATCAGAAAATAAAAAATTTATTGCATGAAGCAGTCATAGAGGTAGAAGATTAATGTTTGATTTTGAATAATGATGATACAGTAAATATTGATAAGAATATTTCAATTCTTGTTGAAAAACATCTCTTGAAAGATATAGATTATCTTGAATAGTACATTATGGGTGATGAAGAGTTTCTAGATGAGTAACTAGACCAGCTATTTGTCTATGAAAGTTGGGATAAATTATAAGTAGAGATGGTAGATTTAGAGCATGCCATAAATAATAGATAAAATTACAAAGTCTATACTAGAATAGAACATGAAGAGATGAGCACTCGAAATGAGTTAATGGAGTCTCAAGGGAGATAAATACTTATGTATAAGATAGCATACATCCTGGAGCATCAAAGATGGATACAAGAAAGACAAAGAGAAACTCAAAAGTCTTAAATTCTAATATATAATATTTCATTGAACTATACATGTGTAGGTATAAAAATTGATTTACAATATGGAGTGTCTAGCTTGACACATGATGGAGATAGAGCCAAAGTATAATTTATAGTACAAGCTATGAAAGAGCACAATGAAGAAGAGGAGTTGATATGGAGATAATTGATGTACAAGGATGAAGTTGACCTATTAGTGTTCCTAAGTCAAAGCAAAAAGGTGGAAGTTGTTATAAAATAGCTAGAGGTAGAATCACAAGATAAAGAAAGTAAGATTTCAAAAACAAGGAGAATGTTACCCATAAGAACACTTCAAGAATATGGAATTCCATGTCACATAAGGCCAAAAAATAAAAAACAAGCAATGATTTGCAACAAAGAAGATGGACAAGTATTGGTATAAGATGAATCAAACAAAGTTGAAAGTCAAGGTAAGACTAAAACTATAAACAAGATAAGCATAGAATCATGTGGGTTGATCAAGGAACAAGTATTGGTAGTTAATGATGCAAATAAAGATCAAAGGTTAAGAGGATAGTATAAGGAACTTAAAAATATGAAAGGGATGCCTAGAGAGGCTTGGAAGAAGAATACAAGAGCAAGAGATGATGAAAAGGACCATGAGATCCTTGAAGAGACTATCAAGTCTCATGAATTTAATTTGATATGTAATAATGATGATGGTACAGGTATGTAGATGCAAGAGAAGGAGTCACTCCATAATCACATGGAGGAAATAAGCAATGAGGCATAAAAGCTCATAATAGATCCAAAGAAAGAGGAGGATAACCATGTTCTTCACAAAGGAGATGAATGGATGAAGAATGCATGTTTGGAGGACAAGATTAATCTAAAGGTGATCCAAACAAGTATTAAGAGTAGGTTAAAATTGAAAGAGAAAAGAAATGGCAATAGTAGCACAAGAACCAGTCCAAGTAGTATGCCAAGAAATGAAGAGCAAAGACTCATGGAAGGAAAGCTACAAGTAAGTGAAAAAGAGAACAATCAAATGAAGAAAGAGAAAGGTAAGAAGTCAATTTATTCAATTGGTAATGTTGTAGCTAAGATGGTTAGAAACATGCATAATAATATTAATAGAAAAGGTTGTTAAAAAGTGTTGTGTTATGATGAACCTAAAATAGTCAAAGAGATGTCATTGTAAGATGAGTAAGGAGGATATGAGAAAACTCACCATGATAAGGTGGAGTATCATGAAAATGTAGCTAAAGAAGATATAAATGAGATTATGACAAGGGTGAAGGAAGAAAAGATGCATAAGAAGCCATTAGAGCATGAGGACAAAGGATAAATTATTGTTAAGAAGATAGACCAGCAAGGAGTGCATGAACAAACCATGACAAATGTGGAAGGAAGCTATAGAGTAGGATTTGTGGTGAAGAATAAGAACCAATGATTTGAGGTAGATTATGATGAAGAGAAATCAGAGATGGAGGAGATGGAATATGAAGAAGATAAAGAGTTGCATCAAATCATGTAGTTTATGGACATAGATGATGAGTTGGTAAAGAGGCAAGACAAGGTAAGGAGACAAAGATAAAAGAAATAGTTGAGAAGAAATTAGAAAGATAAGAGGAGATAAAATAAGAGGATATTAAAAAATCAGAAGAGGAAGAATTACAAAGCAAGGAGGATGTTGGATAAGGCGCATTTGAGTAGGAGCTCAAATTTTCCCACTTAGGGAACTTGATACAAAGCATTATAAGGTAACAAAGGTTGTTAGTGTGTTTTAAAATTTCATGATGACCATTTTTGGTGTGGTGTGACTATGAGAGGTATTTTAGGGTCCCTTAGGGTGTATTGGATTCATTAAGAGTCTTGGGTTTGTGTGTTTTTAGTCCATTTAGAATTTCCCACCAAAAAGGGGAATTTAAAATTTTGAAATTGTAACTAGGATTTGGTGTGGTATTTTAGGTTTTGTGTGATATACATATGTTTATGAATGTTTTTAATGGTCCTAGTAGGTCCTATGAGTGTTTTTTAAAGTTTTTTCAACTTGTATATCATGAAAATAAATGTAAACCAAGAAACTTGGAATTGTAATCACCACCCTATGTGGAGTTGGCTTTGAGAAAGAGTTATCTTGCATGATTGGAATCATAAAAAGGATGGACATCATTTAGGTGAGAAGAGAGAGTGGTTGGAGGTTGTTATGAGAGGATAACATTCAAGGAGAGATGTGGAGAGCCTCAGGGAAGACAAGAAAATATCAAGATTTAAAAGAACCTTGTTTGCATTGTAAATTTTGTGTATAAATGTTGTAGGTGCAATGACACCAATAAATAAAAGAATGATTTAACAAAATGTTTTTGGACTTACATAAGTTTTTGTTATGTGATAAATCTCATATTTTTATTTTTATTTTATTATATTGAAATCTTGGCACTTGTTTATAGGACACAGGTTGTTTTACAAGTTTTAAGAACTTTGTTTTGACACGGTCAAGAATGAAGATAATAGAGTGTTTTTTTTAGTTTCATTCAAGGGTTTTGGGGTGTTGAGGGTATATTAGAGTCTCTTTTTAATAATGGTGATCCTTTTGGATGCTTATCAATCCACATAGTATTGTAATATTTAACTCAAACCCTTATTGTTACTAACATGATCACATACAAGCACATAGAATTTTGTAAATTAGCATGTTGGATCCTTACAGTAATTTTTCATGAACAAATAGTTGTTGAAAAAGGTGAATCAATGTTGTGATGACCCAGGTAAAATTTTAGTGTCTTATATTAAAAAAACTTAGAGGTCACTAGGTAAATCAAAATTTTAATGGTGGTGAATCAAGTTGGAAGGCATATAATAGCATAGGTGAATAAGGAGGTGGCATATGGTGAATGCAATACCAATAATAGTTGCCTAACTACATACCACATATTTCAAGTATATAGCTATACTATGTAGCCACTTGACTACATATTCTATCATCTAATTATGTTATACAAATATATAACTACATTGTGTAATCACCTAATTGTATGATGTAATCATCCGACTGTGGGGTGTAGTCATTGACTACATCCTATAGTCATTTGACTACACACTATAGTCATATGAATACATGGCATAGTCATCTTCCTAAATAGTGCAGACCTTTGGTTACATGGCATAGTCATCTGACTGTGTACATATGTCATCCATCTATGTCTTACTATCACCAAGTTATCCCCCTACAATTGCCTATATAAGGCATCCATGAACCCCATTTACAACCTTTTGATTTATTTCTCTAGCTATCCTTGTTCTCCATCCTCACCTAATTTTCCAAAGCAATGACTTTAACATCTATTGCTTCCCAAACCTCTTATGTCATAGGTTTCAATATCAACTCCTCTAAACAATGATTCAAAAATCTCCTATGCATTGGGATCATAAGACTTCTTAAGCATGATGATACATACACAGATTGGATCAACTAGTGCAACCTTAGAGGGATTGTCTACATGTCCTAATATAAAAGAGAAATTCATCTTCTAAATTATTTGTTATTAAACTTTAATAGTTCTACATCAAAATTTACTATTCACTTGAGCTCATTTTATATTTCATTCAGAATCACTCCAAAGGGTATCCACATATTAACATCCCTATTGTACAAGGATGTAGAGGAGGTCATAATGAAGGCAATGTTAATTGATGATCATAATAAATATTTGGAGTCTATTTATGCATTGCAGCTAAATGGTATTATGTTTTTCATTTTATAATTCATCATTTTTTTAGACTTGTTTTACATCTATTAGTCATAATTTATTAACATGTTAATGTGTTTTTTCATTACAAGTACCCAAAATCATGGTGGACGGGGACTTAAAGTTGAAGAGATGAAAAAAAAAATCTACTTGCAATCATTGAACTATTATATGCCAAATTTGTATTACAGGGAAGGCTTTCAAACATTCCTTACTGGGTAGTTATTTATATTCTATGTATTCTTAACGATAAATAATTTGATTGATATGCATTCCATTCAAACAAAATTAGGGATGATGTGAATTTTTCCATTCAAAATTAAACTTCCACATGTTATTCTACCAATTTTCATATTGAATTATAAAATGAGTCTTTTTACAACTTGCAAGCCACACCTATTCCAACAGCTCTTCATCACCAAATATTTATCAACTCACTCTCCATGGATGACCATGAGGTTAGGTTACATTACATTATTATTATTTTCAAATAATTAAATAACTAATTTTTTTTTAAGATAAAAATATTCTCATTATTTATTTCATAAAATATTATCTCAAGTTATTTCAATAAGTAATATAGTAATAAAGGGTCATAAACCCCTTAAGGTAACCACAGATACATACATGGAGAGTGACATATAATCATCTCCAATACAAGCATTGCAAAATAAAAAATGCATGCAGAGCTTGATTATGACTCTAGTTATTAGTCAACCTTCCCTCATGTTTCCAATATAACTTGATACACAATTTCATCATTGATTTAATTAATAAAAATAAGTTTATCATTGTCATTCATAAAATATCTTTTCTTTTTATAGCGGCATAGTTTATAGTACAACCATCGTTGGCTGCAACTTTCAGAGTTCATTTCCAACCAATGCAAAAAGATGCATGAATTAATCCAAAGTTTTTATTTTTGGCCAAATAGATTGCGATTGGAACATATGAAGTTAATTGTGTTAATAAAGGGTTGATATTTTTTTATTTTTACTCCAATTTATAGGTCCTTCTTCCTCTCCTTCTTAAAGCATAAATTTTCAATTCTAACCACCATCACCACCACCCCACCCTATAAACATAGGAAAAGGGAAATGTTTAACATTTCTAGTAGAGAGTGGGGGAACGTTGCAATTTACAGCATCAAAGTTTACAAACTTTTTAATCGATGGTCTCCCTAGTATGTCAGGAACCACTGCATTGCCTAAAAATATTGATCTTGATGAGGAGTTCTTTGGGATTGATAATGGCACATTCATGCCATATTTTAATCTTCATGATATTATATAGGGATCTCAATCAATAGAGTAATTTCAACCTTAGTCTACACCTGATAGTCCACCTAACAGAGACACCCCTGAGGAGATTCCACAAAATGATGCCCAACAAACTCTTTTTCCAATTTCTAATTTATTGATAGATAGTACTAAGGCCTTTGTTAATGAATATATTATTAATAACCTTGATGAATTAAAAACATTGGATTATAGGGAAAAAGTATTGATATAGGAAATAAATTCATGTTTTCACAACCACAACAAATGCAATCAATTGTATGCAATGGTTGAACATCAGCCTGTAAAAATTGATGTTTTATTCAACTAGGTAGTTTATGGTACTATTGCAATGAGTAACAAATTTAATGATGGTATTCTTGATATAATGTTAATAGGCTTGAGAATTTGAACATAGAAATCCAAGCATATTTCAACAAATAGATCAAAAACAAAAGCCTTGTGGATATCATGAATTCAAAAAAACCTGTGGTAAGCTTCTATTTATTATTTTTTCAATAAAATTTATTTTATAATTTTTAACTAATTAACATTTTTTACTTATTTACAGTCAAAATATAATAATTTGAAGAGTCAATTTGTTGTCCTTGACATGCATTTGAAGAGTGCATGCAAAAGTATATCTATAGCCATTTTTTTAAAGGAAAAACTTGATTTAATAAACAAGCATAATAATGCATTAAATAAAATCATTAAAGAACACAATTTGGACCCTAAAATCTTGTTTAAAGAGAAATCTAAAAAGTACCATTCCTTGTTATCACCTAGAGATGCTATTGTAAATGAAAGGGCAAGTCTTGAAAATATCAATACCGTAGCAGAACATCTTACAAAGTCATGGATCTTTTTAGAGGCCACTACTTCTCACCAAGTGAATGCTCAGTCTGGTCAAGGAATGCAGATAGACACCCAAGTGTCTAAAAAATAGTGAAATTTATATTTTACAAAGTATATTTATTTTGTGATATTAGTGTTATTTTTCATTATATTCTGTTTTTGTTTTGAAAAATAATGAAATTTCTATTGGTGTTGATCCTAAACAATCTATTATGTAATTTTGGCTTTCATACTCCTATTGTTTATTTCTATGGATGTACATGGTATTTTTTGTTTGAATCAATAAAATCTTATAAGACTTTGGAATTTCAATGGGCGATTATGCAATAATGTCTAATAAATAAATGAAATCTTTAATTGGTTTATTGCAAGGTTCAATATTATTTCTTTTGATTTAACATTCTAAATTTTATTTAAAGGTGTAAAAATAGAAAAGAACATAATACAGTAAATATATTCTTTTTAGAACTTACTATTTTAGAATGTTGTAGATTACAATTAAAAAGTAGGTGCAAAATTAAAAAATTCATAAACAAAAAATATTATTAAATAAATCATTTATAAACATAAAATATTATAAAAAAATCAATTATAAATTGAAAATACTATTAAACAAACAAAATATATTTATCATATGACTGAATTTAACTCAAATATATTTCAAATACATACAAACTAAAATTTAGCTAACTTCCTTGACCTTCCAATTGTCCATGTACTCTTCTTTTGCACAAATTTTTTAGTTCTTTTTTTAACTAAAGATTGTGTTGGCTAAGTAGAAATCTCATTTGGTGGTGTTGAGTACTTATTATCAACATCCATGATGATGTCCTCTAGTTTGCTTTTTCTTGAATTCTATGAGGGTATTTCATACTTGGAGATGTCTTCCAATGGATGCATATCTTCAAAAGGGTTATCTATGGGTTCTGCTTGCAAAATGGTATAGATCTTGTAATTATTATTAAAAAATTATCTTTAATATAAAAGTATAAATAATTAAAAATAAAGTAAATCATATAATATTTAGTGCCTCTATTTGGAAATTGATATCTAGGGACTTCTTCTAGTGGAGGCATGTCTTCAAAACTATTATCATTGGGTTCTACATGCAAAATGGTTATAGACTAATTATTAATAAAGATTGTAAAAAAAGTGCAAATAAATAATATAATAGTAAATTAAATAATATTTAATACCTATGTCTGGTATTTCATATTCATGTATGTCTTTCAATAGAGATATATCTTTAATCATATTATTATTGGATTCTATATGCAAAATGGTTGTAAACATTAATTATTATTGAATGCCAATAGTAATGAATAAATAATAATACTTTATAAATTAATATTTATACGTATATTTTCCCTCTGGATAAATCAAGAGAATAGGTCATTCTATTTTTTAAATTTCCCAGATACCCTAACATTTTTTGACTGTATAATGAAGTTGTCTAACTGCATAGTGTAGTCATCCAACTGCATGGCACAATCGTCTGATAGCATAGAATAGTCATTTAAATATATCCTACAATTATTTGACTATATTATGGAGTCATTTAACTAAATACTGCATCCATCTGATTGTATGGCATAGTCATCTACCTGCATAACGTAGACATCTAACTGCATGGCATAATCATATGACAGTTAAGTATGACTCCAAACACAAAATAAGATATCTAATAGGGGACATCTATAATTAAGTATGGATCCAAACATAGTTATTCACATACATTTGACACCTCTTTTTTATCTAACACATTTTTTTGTCATCTATCACCTTATTGTCATCCATCACCTGATTACTGTCACTCAACTATTGGTTATAGAAGCATGAGAGCAGATATTGACACTTGAGATAGTTTTTACTCAAGGAGTGAATAACATATATAGTGATGAATGCCCTTGAATTATCTTTCTTTATACTGGTGACATACATTTGCAATAGAATTTTTATTTTAAAAAGTAGGTGAGCCTACCCTCAAATTTAAATTCTAACTTAAAATTTAGGCGACCCCATGTTGTCAGCTACCCCACGAAATCACCAAATACCGACTTAAAAAAATGTAATATTCATGAATTAAGATTTTACATTAAAAAAATCCATAGGAATACATAATCCAGGTCTCATAAGTGTTTAAAATTCTTTAAAACTAAATCTAGCCCATTTTGTAGGCTCTTGGGCTTGTATAGGCCTATTAAAACCAATACTAGGGTTTTCAAATTGCAACTTGAATAACTTTTATTTTCACTAGTCAATATTATTGAAAATTTGTAATCTAACATATTTTAACTTTCTCTAGAGAATTTTGAAGGTTTTCAAGTTGGTACTTGACTATACATTATGGTAACTAAGACTATGTCATTGAATTAGGCCTAAGGAGACCTAATTGTTATGGAGGTTTGGTGAGTTATTAGGTTTCCATTGAGAGTTTTGACCTTAAACTTTAAATTAAATTGTAAGGAAATAAAAGGTATCTAAAAATTATTTTAGTTCATTTTGAACCCATATAGTATAGTCAAACTAAAAAGCTTTATGTTAAAACGGGGTTACTAAAAACTAGGCCTTAAAGAAGAAAGAGTGGATTATTTTAGAGTATTATCTTAGAGAATGAGTTATTTTGTTGGATGTGTAAGTGATTTAAATTATTCATGTGGATTTTTATAAGAGCCTTGGTGTGGAGACAAGAACCTTGAAACCATGCATTTATCTTTTAGGCCTATGAACCTATATGAGGATAAGCAAGCTTGAAGCAAGAATAGAGAGTGAAGTATTGAAAGTTGTGTATGAGAGGATGGTGTTTTTACTAAGGATAATAGACTTAAAAGGGAGATGAATGGTGATATTTATTTTAGAGATAGAATATAACTATGTGTGTAAAGAGGCTTAGGATCCTAGTAAAGCTAAGAGTGATTAAGGGTGTCAAGAGAGGAGCAGAGGACCTATTATAAGCAAGCAAATCAAAGATTAGAGAAGGGATAAAAAAACAAAAAATCAAAGTTAGGTGAATGTTTTAGGTAATTATATGCATCCTTTTACATCACATATGCACATACAAGTAAATATGTGTATCTATATGTACATATATATGTATACATATATGTGCATATGTGTGTGTGTGTGTGTGTGTGTGTGTGTGTGTGTGTGTGTGTGTACATATATGTACATATATACATATATGTACATATGCATGTGCATATATATGTATGTGCATGTACATATATGCACATACATACACATATATACATGTATGTGCATACATATAAGCATATATATGTACATAAAACAAATATATATATATATAGTACATGTATATATGTGTATATACATATACATATATATCTACATGCACATATATATTATATATATAGTATGTATATATGTACATGTACAAATATACATATACATATATACATGTAAGTGCATACATATATACATATATATATTTGCATATGCATATATACATGAAAGTGCATGTGTATATACATATACCTATTTATTTATTTACATGTATACACATATATAGATGTATCTACATATATATATGTGTGTGTGTGTGTGTGTGTGTGTATTTTATGTATATAAAATATATCTATCCATATGCATATACACATATGTATATTTATATATATACATATATACACATATGTGTATATTTGTATATGTATATATAATATACATATATGTATATATGTATATTTGTGTATGTACATGTACATATATAGACATCTACGTACATGTATATGTACATAGATATATATAATATATATGTATGTACATTTATACATATATGTATATACATACATGTACATGTATACATATATGTGTATATGTATATGTATATGTGTGCATGTAGATGTAAGTATATGTATATGTGTGTATATGCATACATGTACATGTATACATATATGTATTAGATGTATAGTATACATACACATATTCACATATACATATACATGTATGTATATATATATATATATGTATGTATATATATATATACATGTATGTATATATATACATGTATGTATGTATGTATATATATATATATATATATATATATATATATGCATATACATGTGTTACATGTAAATATATATGTATATGCATACATGTACATGTATCCATATATATGGATACATGTACATGTATGCATATACATATATATACATATACATTTACACATATATGTTCTATGTATGCATATACATATATATACATATGTATATTGTTGTACCCAACATCTCCCTTCTTTCCATAGGAAATAGGGACCCATTATTTTCATAATATTGTCTTGATTTTGAGCCCCCTCTTTTATATGTTTATGCAAAATCTAAGAGAAGATAGATTATTGTCTTTTTTCGTACTTTGATAGAGTAGCATTGGTATTGTGTTTCTATGGACTAACCTTGTTCAGGAGTCTTTATCAGGGTTTATGTTTTTGGACTTATATTTTTGGGATTTTTTCTTCAAAACTTTTGTTCCACATGAATTGGTCTTTGGGTTTATTATGTTAGACATTTTATCTAATTGAATGTGCTCTTTACAATATTTTCCCTGCAACAATTATACCAAAACAATTTCCCCATATCAGACTTATTCTTGAAGACAATCTTGTCAATACACTTTCACCAATAGAATTGCCCTTCAACCCCTTTGAAGCTACCCTTTGGGCATTGTGCAACATTTCATTCGGCCTTTTTGAGATTGCCCTTTAGCCTTTATGAAGTAGATCCTTTAGCACTTTCATCATGGATGAATTCCCTACGAAGTAGACCCTTTGGATTTTTTTTAGATAGAAAGTATCCTTCAATATTTTGAAATGACCCTTCACCATTTTGAAATTTTCCTTCAAAACTTTTGGCCTGCCCTTTGAACTTCTGAACCTACCCTTTAGGATTCATGAAATATTTCCTTTGGATTTTTTTTTAGGCCACTTTGCCCAACAAAATTCCTTCAAGACTCTTAAAATGACCCTTTTCCTTGCTGACCTACCCTTTAGCATTTTGAAATTGACCTTAGAGACTTTTGTAATTGTCCTTCAGCCCCTCTGCACCTACCCTTCAAGACTTTTGTCATGGGCCCTTTCCCATCAAAATGTACCCTATAAAATAGACCCTTTAGCCATTTTCTCAATGAATTAAACCCTTCAATCCTTTTGAACATGTCCTTCAGGACTTTTTTCTTGAGCATTTTTTACCTTACAAGTCTATCCTTCAAGACTTTTATCCCAAGCCAATTCCTTCAGACTTTGTGTCTCAAATATTTTGTCTGATGTAAAAATCCCAAAACAAATCCCCCAAGGGCACATGCCCTTCAGACTTTATGAACTGACCTTTCAAACATTTTGAAAAAAACCCTTTGAGCTTTTTGAAGTGACCACCTACCCTTCAAAACTTTATCCTAGACCTTTTTCCCTCTGAGACTTATTTTAGGACTTTTTCCCCAGGCCAATTCCTTCAAACTTTGTGTCTTAGACATTTTATCCAATGAAAAAATATTGAAAAAATTCCCCCAAGGGCACATCCCCTTTGGACTTTCTTAATCAACCCTTCAAACATTTTGAAAAAGACCCTTCAAGATTTTTGAAGTGACCACTTACCATTCGAGACTTCGTCTTGGACCCTTTTCCTTCCAAGACTTACCCTTTGAGACTTTTGTCCTAAGCCTTTTGCCTTTTGGCCAATTCCTTTGGACATATTATCCAAAACATCATTCCTTTTAGCCCTTTTAGACTATCCCTTCAAGCATTCCTTCAGACATTTTGTCTAAGAGAATTTAATCTTTAGGAGAATTATTGTGGACATTTTGTCCAAAATAATTCCCTCAATAGAATTCCTTCAGACTTTGTGTCTTGAATATTTTGTTTGATGAAATTAGGGTCCCAATAACAGAAAGCCTACAACAATTCCCCCGCAACAATTACCCCAAAACAAATACCATACTGCCAAGTGGCACCCTTGCTTAGAGAACTTTTCATTACGTTTTGAGCTTAATTTAATATTTTAGCCAAGGGTCTCAATCATATATTTTTTATGTTAGGTCATCAATATTAAAACACAAGAGCTCTTTTATATATTCCTAGCCCAGGTCCAAATCATATTTTACTAATACTAAGACCTTAGGCTAAAATATTTATGCAAGATCCTTTATACATATTTATCAAAGTATGATGCTAAGTCATTTTTTGCTTATGTTTACAGGAATAGGGAGTCTTGAGAAAATGACACATGTGCAATTTATGAGATTAAATTTGATAGTCACACAGATGTCATTAATGGTCATGAAGACATCATTAATAGCTAAATTATGGAATTAATTTTTATAATCATATGGACATCATTGGTGGTCATGAGGACATCATTTGATGGTCACACAAACTTCAAATTTAACCTCATAAATAACCCATTTAGATTTAAAAGTGGACCCAATAGATCAATAGTTCACGTTGATCGGTATAGTTGATACAATGGTATGGGATCGATGGAGACTTTTCAAAGGTCCTAAATTAAATAGAGAGTTTCCAAGTGGCATGCCCATGTGATTGAATTATAATTTAAAAGGTCAAAGACAAGATCATATAGTGCACATCCGTTCAGGCCCATTTGATCAAATGACATGAGAGCGAGTTGAAATGTCAAAGATCTGTGAGAGTGACAGGTGTCACCATCATGGAAGCCTAGTATATAGATCTAATGACCCATGGGAAGAAGTAGAGAGCTCAGTACATAGAGATTAGAAGCCTTGAATAGTTGCTATGTGGCACATATATGAAGCAAAGTAAAATAGGGAATGAAAAGTGTCAAGCACATAAGAGTTAATGAGCCAAAATCACTAAAATCCAATGAATCACGTTAAAACAATACATAAAGATTGATGCTGTAAGATCAACATGGACTTTTCAAAGGTCTCAAAACCAATGGAGAGATACCAAATGGCATAAAATATTTTAAAGCACATAGAGGCTCTATGAAACTGCCAAGTGGCATGTTAGTGCTCCATCATGCAAAGGATCGATAGTGTGAGTCTTAGGTGGACTTTTCAAAGATCTTGGATTCAATAAAGTATTTACATGTGTCACATTTCAAAATATAGTAGGGCATTATGGATAAAATACTTAGATCTTTAGATATTTGAGCTATATTTATCAATAGACATTGGGTCTCACAGTTAAGCTAGAGTATGAACATGCATGTCTTAATTTAAATGGTAAATATAAAAGTGAAGATCTAGACTCTATAAAAGGTAGGGGTGAGCATGCAATGCATAGTTTAGATTAGTCATGGCTAACAATAATGCCACTAATTTTAAAACATTCGTAAAGTGATTTTGGTCCTTCATAAATATGTCTAAGTTCTATTTAAAGGTGGCTAATCTAAAAGATCAACAGATTGTTCTCACAACCTATAAAAGGAGGCATGTATAGTTTTGGTAAATGATGCATTTATTTGAATTTTGCATATAATTTGAACTATAATTGTAAAAAAAACACCTCTATCTTTATACACATATACATGTTTCATAGCTTTGACAAAGGCTAATTTAAACTAATAACTATAAGTAGACTCTTATATGGTTTTAGACCATAGTTAGAATTCATGTTTTAAATATTACATGTAACAACCTTACATGAACTTAGAGGATGAGCCAACCCCTTCCCTAAGTCTATATAAACAATTTTAATTCAACTTCAATTTTTGTCAAAGAATTTTTGAATACAAGAGCAACATCAATTTTGATCATCATCAAATGTGTTTGTGTATTTTATTTCAAAATTTTATGTAATTAATTGTTACTTTCTTCGATTGTATGTTTCAATAATATTTAGTGTGCAAAATCTATGAATGGATTCTTGATTATTTTGATTAATGTATTGATATGTAGATGTGCAATAAATATTGAAAGATTGGTAAATATATTAGTTAATATATTCAAGTTCAAATTGATTCATAATTCTAATTGTACATGAGTGATTTTTTGGATGTAGTTTTTTGTGTGTATGAAATGGCTACCTCAGATACTTCACTAGTCTGAGCCATAATCTCCTGATTAAGGGTATGTAATAACTATCTTAAAAGGAGCAACCTTTATCTGAGGCTTATAAATTTCTTAATCTTTATCTCCTTAGACTTATTATCCATGTTTGACTATGTATGTGTAATTACTACTAGCAATGGGCATAGGTTCTACGAGCACTTGTCCTTTTAGAAACTAACCAGGGGAGTAGTTCCTAAAAACCATAGAAGCTTTATTTTCTACCTTACCTTTCCCTCTTTTTTGAGTTTGTTTTAAGATTTGCCCACTCTAGATTAGCAACCAAGCACCCATCCAAATCACATAGACATTCACTAATATTATTAAGAACCACACCTCCATCCAAAAACCTTGTCAACAACCAATATACCCTACCCACTATTCCATCAATAGGTTAAAATGCATTGCATACCTACAACTCATGCCCTAAAGTGGAGTTTACCTTTATTAATATCCTAAAACATTAGAGGCTACCTTGTTAAGCCTATGATGTTCATAAAACTTGCATAAATAGTTCTAAATTGGTGTTAGAAGGAAAGAAAGCACCCCTGATAGTAGTAGTTATCATTTTCATAAAGTTGCACTAGAGTCATCTAAGAGAGTGACCAGATCTAATTTCTAGGTTAGTTTATTAGTCTCACCCTTGTCAAATCATAGGAGACCTAAAACTATGCAAATAGCCCCAATTCAGAATAATCCCCCTCCAGTAGGGAACCCCTTACCCATAAGGAACCCTTTACCTATTAATCAACCAATGGATCAAAAACAACCCTAGTTAGTTGGATCTTTTATCATCATCCCAGGAGATGTGCATAATTTGCCTTGGAATCTTGAAAAGTACTTGTCATCCTTTTCTCCTTCAGAAGCAAGGATAGTAGAGGAACATATCAAATCAGTTAAAGATGCTATAGTAGATGAATATGTTACATGCAAACTATTCCATTTTACTTTGATGGATGCTTTTTTGATTGGTATTTAAATCTAATGGAAAAATCCATTACTTCCTGGGATAAATGTCAAGTAGTTTTTCTTGCAAAGTTTAGATAGGTCACCAATCCTAGTTTAATATACTAACACTTCACCAGCATGAAAAAGGAACTTAATGAGCCCATTTGTGCTTTCAATACAAAATGGTAGAAGATGTACAACTAGTTAACCCCAAGATATAAACTAGAGGTAGCATTATCATTGAAAATGTATAAGAACACCTTGAACCCTATCATTTTCATGTTATTAAGAAGATCAATTATAGCTAACACTTTGGTGTTAGAATTCGAAGAGGATATCACCATAGATAGGTAGTTCAATCCTCAGATGCCTAGAGTGCCTAATATCAACAATGATTTTCTAGCATTAAATCCAGTTCTGTATGTAAGCCAAAATGTCCTAGTATTCAATCAGAACCAATTGTACACACTACCTCTACTAATTTAGACAACATAGCCAAATTTTGGCTACTTAAACAATCATACAATGGGAAATGGTTATTAATAAAACTAAAAGATGGTTGCACTTCCCACTACCATTTTATAAGGTATAGATTCCATAAAGGCAGAACTAGATTCTATTTAGAAGATGATTTAAAAGTTGAGCAATGATTTACTAAATATTCAAAGGAAGATGGGAAATGCAAATGGCCCAATTGGCAATTAGAATACTAGATTATAGAGATATAATAGACTATTCAATAGGCTTAAACAACCTAAATATTTTCTAGAGATCAACATAGTAGAGATGGATCTTCCCAATTGATGCATAATTCACAATACTTCTGAGCATGGTGAGCTCAATTGCATTGAATTTTACAAAGCATTTCAAATCTTTCAAAGAGAGGTGGTTGGATAAGATCATATGCATAATCCACCTGAGCATCATCCAGATATTGGCTCTTCCAATATTTTCATGTTATTTGAAACTCATGAGTTCCATTTTCCAAGTGAAGATGATAATGAGTTAGAGGACAACATGGATGAAGTTCATGCTTTTTAGCAAATCCAAAGAGGTGCATACAATCTAAGGAATAAGCAACCACTCACAACATCAACTCCTCCAAATACCATGGTGATTCCTTATAATCCTAAAGTAGATAATAATCCACCACCTTTGAAGGGGAATAATCAGTAGCAGAGTAAGGAAGAGCCAAGTAAAGGAGGATATAATATTGTTGAGGATATAAAGAAGATCAAGGTGAATATAACTCTTCATGAGTTAGCATAGATCATTGAATAGAAAGAGTTGCTCTATAAGGCCATTACTCGAAAGTCCCCTATAGAAAGAACTAAAGAATCTATAGACAAATCAAAATCATCTATCAACAATGTCATCTACAAGATCAAGCCATAAGTTCCACCCTTTTTGCTAACTATCAGAGCATTTGGTAACAACATTCATAACTTTTTAGTTGATTCTAGAGCATCTACAACTATCATGCCTACATCCATATGTCAAAATCTTGGTTTGATGCCAAGCAATTAAAAGAGGATGGTTTCACAATTGGATAAGACAATGGTCCCAGTTGTTAGATAATTAAACAATGTGCACATTCAGGTGGTATTTGAGCCAAGAGTTCAAATGACTATTGATATGGTAGTAGTGGACATACCTGTTGACCAAATTTGACTTTTAGTCAAATTATATCAACCCTTTCATATTGAAAATTTTAACAAGTTATCATATGTCCAATAGGTTCTCATTTTTCCCTATATATCTCACCTATCCTTGCTCTAGCCTTGGTCCAAACCTAGCTTCCTTGTACTAGTCTAGTCAACCAAGGTCAGCCAAAGTCAACTCTAGTCAAACATGGTGAAAAGTCAAAATTATCTTTAAAATTTTCTAATTTGGTCATTATATGTTTTAAGGTGTTACTAAGTCATAAATTGGTCCTTTACCATGTCTCATATGATAAAAATATCATTTTATCATATTTCTAACTATTAAATGACTTGTACAAGTGGATTATAAAATAAAATTTATCACCAAAGAATATTTCAATGCGCAAGAGGTTAGAACATGTTAGGAAGTGGTCAGAGTCAGTTCAAGAAGTAGTTTCATGTAGAAAGAGGTAGTTTCTCCAAGAAAATAGGCACTTATTGGCACTTGTACAAAATTGGGAAGTCTATCTTTAGCTAAAAATGTGAGAATGTGTCTCTTCATCTCCCTAATAAATTTACCATCCCTGGTGTGTAGATATTTCATCAAAAAAATCATTTTTTGATTCCTTTTCTTCTTTTTTGCCTTCACAAGCCAAGAGGGTCAACTTTGGATGCATAGTACAATCCATACAAGTAGAGTTGGGAGGAGTGCTCTTGGGGGTTTAAAGGGGTCTTAGTGTACTTCATTTCCATGGAAAAAAGTTTTAGTTTCATGAATTTTCCTTTATGAACCATCATTAAGAATCTAACTATATTTTTATGCTTCTTCGTCCATGAGGGGTCTACTTTTTTAGCTAGTTTCAAAATAATTTGCTTTGATTTGATGAATTTCATGGTTGCATATGTTTTTTAGGGACTCTCCATATGTTTTCTCATTATCTTCTTGGTTTTGGAGTTTGGAGATCTTAAAAATCCTCTTCTAGCCTTATTCTTGGTCATTGATCATCCTCACTGCCTTTTTCTCAGGAATATGCACCTAAAGGTGCCATAAAGCAAGTTTTCCACATTAATATGAAGAAATGTAAGGTTTTATCATATGTTTTGAGTATTAAAAAATCATTTTAAGTGGTTTCAAATCCTTACCCTTGCATATTCTTTCTCTTTCTATGTCTCTACCTGCATAACACAGCCAAAGCAGGCACCTACAGGGCCCTACTGATGTCATGGTGACATATGGAGAGGTTGAAAAGTACTCAAATTGCTTAGAATTATCAAATATGTATTGATATTCCCAAGGAAAGCACATAAAGTTCACATTCATAAGGGTTTCATCTTGTCATGTTATATTACACCACAATGTTATATCTCACTGTGGTGTAGCCGACTTCCACCTATAAGTGGCCTAAATAGGGGTTTTAAATAGTTTTTTGAGTGTGGAAGTGAGGTCAGACCTCACTTGGAAACCTTGCATGATGAAATGTTTCATGATAGACCCACCCAAGGTATAATATGGCTAGTTAAGAATGTAAGTCACTCTAAGGGGATGAATGTTGTGTTTGGGTCTCTATGTCCCTAAAAACATTAAACAGAGGTTTGTAAGCTTTTTGAAAACAACTTACAAAATAGATTCAAATACCTTTTGATGCTCTAAATTATTTGATATTTCAACCTTTAATATAAACAAGAAATATGACAAGTTTTAGAGAGATTTGATGAGTATAATGTGGTCATTTGAGATCATTAAATTCCTTCCAAACACACTAAATTTATTCAATGTTACCTATAGGCTTCTAAACCTAAGAGACTCTTAAAACCTAAAATGCAACTACAAAGGTCTAAACCTCTATTGGAGGATTATTATGGGTGAATAACATACCATGAAGCTAAGAAACAAGACAAGGGAGCATTGAAGGTAGTTTGTACCCTCTGACTAACATATAGTCCATACATCAGGCTTAACACCCACCTATAACCAAGCATTGATCAAGATGAGAAGTGAGATAAAAAGGAATGGTTCCTTGATAGGTAGAATGTTCAAAAAAATATTGAGTATGGTATAATTCATTACAAAATACTATTGAGGTTTCAAGAGGGTCATATGTTGCTTCATTCTTCCTAAATCTCCTCTTACAAGCCTCTTTCAAGCTTGAAATAAACACCTACAATAGTCAGATAGAAAGGTCCCAGTCAAGAGTAAAAGTCATATATTTGAGTCCTAATGAAGTATATATATGAAGTTGAAAGTGATATGCTCATTTTATGACTTCATAGGAGGTTCCAAAAGATCTATGAGCATCATGCCCTAAACAAAAGAGAAAGGGAACACCTACAGGTGTTTTAGTCCAGTCAAGCAGGAAAAAGTGAGTGTTGATATCTTGATGGTGTTTGAAGAGTATTTAAGGTATGAACTAGATCAATTGAAAATATTGTGACCTCAGTAGATGTTGAGAGAATTAATACACACCTTATATAATATTTCTCACATTCATCACCACCTATAGGCATTCCTATAAGGTTGTCTCAGTCTAGACAGTTATAGACCTAGTCTTGTGTTTGCAAGAGCATAGAGATGGTTTGAGAGGGTAGGGTGTTGGAGAAAGTTTTGAGGCACTATATGTGATATTATAAACATATATATTACCTTTACATGAGCATATGGAAAAACAAGAGCCTCCAATTTCATGAAGCATAGTTTATGGCCTAATACCCTGCACAGTCTACCTTCAAAAGCTAGTTTTGGAATTTGAGAGAGATGGAGGGTCAATTGATTGAATAAGGAGAAAAATATTTCTACAAGGTATCCTTGTGACCTTAATAATCCCCTCCAATTTTTTTTGTGATATAAACTAGGGAAGTTCCCCCTATTTTGTCTCAGACATGGGGCACTTCCCTAGGCTCATAAATAGGTAATTTTAGGAGAAATCATAAGGGAGGTGAACTTTAAGTTTGGGGAACTATTAAAGATGGTTTTAAAAGTTGTAAAATGCATATTTAAACATGGGAAACATTGATAAAATATCTAAGGTCAAACAGGGTGGTCTATGCAATAAGGTTTGCAGGAAGGGTAGCTAGGCAAGGTATAAGCCTAATCCCAAATGAGAAGTCACTTCCAATTTCAACCTTTGCCAAGAATTATAATGCTTTGGATCATTTCCATGGGGGTATTAATGAAGTATAAAGAAAGAGAGGCCATCAAAATCTATGTTGAGCTTAAGAATGTAGGGCAACCCTACTCGACAACATTTGGCCTAATGCCAAAGTGGGAGGTCTTTTACATTTTCACATAAGTTAGGCATTATAGCATATTGAAACATGTGTGTGGGATGGGTAAAAAAAAATTTAAACCATCAGTAGGTAGAAAAGTTGTCTAAAAATACATTTTTGGGCTTGAAATGCACATATACCATGCAAAATGTTCAAAAATGACTCGAATGGCCAATTTGAAATGCTTGGAAATTCCATGACACTTTGCATGGAACCTCTAGGTGTTCAAAGGTGTTAGGGAGGGTCTCTAGGAAGCCATCAATTGTATTATTTTGAAAATCTAATTTTCCATCTCTATAAACAAATGTTAAGACCAAATACCTCCCTAAAACCCTCAAAAACCCTCATTAAGGACCCAATTGGGAAAAGAAGGTAAATGGAGTATATAGATGGGGTGTAAAGGCCATGAAACCATTTTAAAGATACATAAGACTCTCCAAATACCTGCCACATGTGATTGAGGTGTACCCTACCTATACAAAAGAGGTACAACAAAGCTTTCTTTAATATATTTGTGTGTTTTGTAGGTGTGGAGGAGTTTCAAAGGATGAAATAACTTTTGTGAGATAGTATGGGACTTGTTCCAAGTCCCCATGATCATTTATTGAGGATTTTAATATCGTAATTATGTTTATCATCTCTTTCATCTCAGCCAGTCTAGTGGGTAGATAATGAACACTTAGTCAAAATGGTGAAAACTTCAATCGGGAAGATTTTTGTGCTTGGTTTCATGAACTTGATGACATGGACACTTTTGAAAAGTATCATTACTCCTTTTTAATAGATTAGATTGCATAATTGGAAAGGTTTTGGGTGAAAAGTGTGAGAGGTACATGAGAAGGAGTTATTTGTGGTTTTCATGAATGATTTCTCATGGATATAGGAATATAAATGATTAAGGACCAATCCAATGCATGTGAGGGCTTGTTAGTAACCTCTCCCCTTTAGATAAATCATCAGACTTGAACTTATGTAGTGATGAGGTAGTTTTGTCAGGGCAAATTATGAGGGTAGTTTCTTTTGCAAGCAAAGAAAATATACGTGACATATGGAGGAGTTAGCTAAGTTGAGGGACATTTGTCCTTATTTTCCTTGCAATACCTATCTCAATTATAATTTTATGACTATCATAACTCCTCTTCCTTGCTTGAAAAGTGTCTTAATGACTCTTGAGCTTCACTTTCTCTCTCTCCTCTCACAATTACTATAAATTATAGCCTTTTTAGCTATTGTATCTATCTCTCCACTTGGGTATGGAAAATCCCTCACAAATTTTTGCCTTGAATTAATGAAGAATGTTCTTTTACCTCATTCAATATTTCACTAAATGCATGTTTTGGTTGTTGGTCTTGTGCAAGTGTATTTTGCTTACCTTCACATATTACTCTTCTTAGTGCCTTGTGTGGATTAAAAGATCTCTTTTGTAGGTCAAAAAGAAGTTTCTAATGTGGATTGAAGGTATAGTGAGTAGCTATTTCAATAGTGTTTCTAGAATACCTATTTTCTAGGTCTTCTTAGCCTAAGCTCTCTTCAAGACCCCATGCTTGAAATATTGATGTAAAAGAGGAATGTTGAATTCAATGAAGTATATGTGTGGGATTCACTTTGGTTTCAAGTGCATTGTAAGTGGTGTGACTAGACCATATATTTGGTGTATCACCTCCCCTACATTAGATTTATTTTTAGTTATTCTCCTCCCTTGTCACCTCTAAAAATTTAGTATAAGGTTTGATCTGTAGTGGTACATTAAGGGAACTAGCTCTAATCTAGAGATCCACCTCAAATTTGGGTCACCCATATCCCTGAGGTGGTTCCATTACTCCACTTGAATGAGGAGAGACTTTTCATCTCCTCAAAGGGTGCAAGTTCAAGTGATAATAGTTTTTGGCATGCTCGGTGGGATTAAAAAGTCCATTCCTTAAGGAGTTTTGGTGTTCTCCTCAAGATATCAGCCTTTGGATGTAATTTCACTAACAAAAATGGTGACTCCAAGCATAAATATACTAGTCAAGTAGTCTAGGTACTCTAATTAAAGTTGTTTTCTTATTGTATACACTTATCATGAGTGATTCATGGATAATTTTGATGTTGAGTTTGTCTTAACACAAGTTGGGGACACATATCCATCTTTGCCTTTTCCCTCTCAATATAAGCAAGTCCTTAGACAATCCTTCCATGATCCCTATCAATCATATGTTGCCTTTGAGCAGCCCTATCAATAATGTGCTTCATCTAGTCCACCTAGTTCCTCTCCAAGTTAGTCCATTGCAAGTTTCAAGAAGACTCTCATTGGTTACAAAGACTATATGTTAAACCTTGATACTAGAAATGGTTATGGTCAAGTCATCCCTATTGATTGTATCAAGATTGTGAGAAATGCTTTGGATCAAGTCAAGAAAGAATGGATGCCTTTAGAGAGAGCTAATTGGCAAGGTATTACTAATGATATGCTTAATGTTTGTGGTCTAATTTTCCACCTAGAGGATATGTTGAGAGCTCCCGAACCATCAGTCTTGGTAGCTCCAATACATCCCACATCAACCTTCAAATGTGTCCACTTTACCCACTAAAGATGCTAATCCAAGCATGCATCAAAATGCCCCAAGTATTTCATGCATTCCCCAAATTTTTCCTTATTGAAGGTCCATCTAAGAGAGAAGCCATAGGAAGGAGGACACCACTATTGAGTAGGTTGTTTTATTTGTAGAAGATTTTGAGAAAGGAAGATTGAGTTTTCAGGCCCATCTTGACAATAAGATTGAATTATCAAACCAACATTTTATGAAATCCATCATGGCAGCAGAAAATGAAGTTTCTAAGCCTACTTTCCTAAGTGGGAGACAAGATACCAAGGAGAACTCTCTAAGCCTAGTTTCCTAAGATGGAAAGAAGTAATGGCAGCTTATTGAAATAATAGCAAAGCATGTTTAAGTGGAGATGTTGGAAGTGAATAAAAATTTCAAACTACTCAACTCCCTCCCACCCCTCATCAAGAAGCCATTGAACCCATCTATCCACCTCCTCTAACTGATCCATTTTGCCCTTCTAATGGTGAGGATTGCATTGCTCCTTGGGATAAACTTCCTAGTTTTGAGATGCTAGGTATTGGCATCACTAAGAGGGAGAAGGAGATGGAGATTTTAGATTGGATTAATGATGAGGAATAACTAACTCCTTGTGAAGAAATTTCAAATTTTAATAGTAGTGAAGATGACATTCCTTGTGTTGAAAAAAATGTCTTGGAAGAAGTTCTTTTGGTTTCCAAAGAAGAAGAGGAAGAGGTTTCTCTTGTTTTTCCTCTTCATGATTCTGATCAAGAGAATGATGATGACTTGTGGTATAGATTTTAGGACATTTGTAATGAAGTTGAAGGTTTCATGGGGCCTACAAGTCCTTTGGAGCTGACTACAAGACATGGTAAGCAAGATTATGTGTTTCAAGAAGAAGACATGTGGAAAACCTATATGTAAATGTTCAAAGAATATGAATATAATGAGAGGACAAGACTCCTAAGAACACAAACCCAAGCTATTGAGGAGCAAGTATATGTTGAGAGGTATCATCATCAAGAGGCTCTAAACCATGATGACTATGAATCTTTTGAAGAAGGTTTGAAGTTTGATTCTATAACCTCATGTGAAGCTACTCCTACAACCATGAAGGAAGAGTTTGAACAAGAAACATTGCTAGAGTGATATAACACAACACTTCTTGAAGGCTTTGAAGAGGCTGTAACAAATGAGAAGGATAATGAGGCCTTTCAAGAAGACAGACTTCCAAAAAGTTATCCCATGCATAGAGATGCAATTTTTCCATGATGAGACAAAGGGACAGTAGTATGAGGCATGTTTCTAAAGTCAAGAAGAATTCATATACTTTGGTGACTTGTTTGAGATGATTCCATCAAAAGACATGCCAAGTCAAGGAGCAAAATAGAAGCATGGGTCATCTAGTATACATCCAAAAGGAAACATGTTTGGCACCCTCATTCATCTAGCAAGGAAGGAGATTCAAGGTACTTTCCTTTTGACCTAGGAAGGGAGGTATGTTTAGGTTGAATGTACATAATTAGTTTCCTTTTTGTTATGTCTTGTGTTCCCTAAGTGCTTAGTAGCATAAGTGTGTCTTTGTTTCATGTGTTTGCTTTGGTCTTGTTGTGTGTTGTCTTTCCTTTGGGTGTTTTTAGGTCAATTATTTGCCTTGTTAGTCAATTCAAGGCCTGATCCTATTATTTTAGAGTGCATTTGACTACCTTTGCCCAATGGATGGGATATGGCTACTAGTCCTTAACATAGGCAAGCATGTTACCCATAGAAATTGCTAAACATGTTGACTAAATTTGAATTTTATTCAAATTCAATCAACCCCTACATATTAAAAAAATTCAAAAGTTCCCATATGTCTAATAGTGTCTCATGTTGTCCTATATATCTCACCTATCCTTGCTCTAGCCTTGGTCCAAACATAGCTTCCTTGTTCTAGTCTAGTTAACCAAAGTCAACTATAGTAAAACATGGTAAAAAGTCTAAATTATCTTTAAAATGTCCTAATGTGGTCATTTAGATGTTTTAAAGTGTTACTAAGTCATAAATTGGTCATTTACCATGTCTCATATGCAAAAAGTGTCATTTTGTCATATTTCTAGCTCATTGACTTGTATGAATGGATTATAAAAGCAAATTTGTCACCAAGGAATATTTTAATGTGGAAGAGGTCAGAGAATGTCAGGAAGTGGTCAGAGTCAATTCAAAAATTAGTTTCATGTAGAAAAAGATAGTTTCTTCTTGAAAATAGGCCCTTATTGGTACTTGTACGGACTTGGGAAGTCCATCTTCAACTTAAAAAATAGGAATGTGTCTTTTCATATACCTAAAACCTTTACCATGATTGGTGTAAAGATATTTCATCAGACAAATTAGTCTATGCTTCTTTTTCTTCTTTCTTGACTTCACAAGCCAAGAAGGGTCAACTTTGGATGTATAGTATAGTTCGTATAGGTCGATTTGGGAGGAGTGATCTTGGGGGTTGATAGGCATCTCAGTTTACTTCATTTCCATGGTAATAAGTTTCAGTTTCATGACTTCTCCTTTATGAACCATCATTAAGAATCTAGGCATATTTTTATGTTTCTTCATCCATGAGGGGTCTCCTTTTTTAGTTAGTTTAAAAATAATTTGCTTTGGTTTGATGAATTTCATGGTTTAATATGTTTCTTAGGGCCTCTCCATAGGTTTTTTCATTATCTTCTTGGTTTTGGATTTTGGAGAACTCAAAAAGCCTCTTCTAGGCTTATTCTTGGTCATTGATCATCCTCATTGCCTTTTACTCAGGAATATGCACCTAAAGGTGCCATGAAGCAAGTTTTCCATGTTAATATGAAGAAATGGAAGGTTGCCTCATATGTTTTGAGTATTGAAAATGCATTTTATGTGGTTTAAAACCCTTGCCCTTGCATCTTCTTGCTCATATGCCTTTACCTGCATAACATAGCCAAAGCAGCCACCTACAAGCCCCTGCTAACATCATGGCGACTTATGGAGAGGTGGACAAGTATTAAAATTGCCTAACATTGTCAAATGCACATTGATATGCCCAAAGAAAGCACACAAATTTCACATTCATCAGGGTTTCATCTTGTTAATGTTATATTTCATTATGGTATAGCAGACTTCCACCTACATGTGGCCTAAACAGGGGTTTGAAATAGTTTTTTGAGTGTGGAAGTGAGGCAGGACCTCACTTGGAAAGCTTGCATGATGAAATGTTACATGATAGACCCACCCAAGGTATAATATGGCAAGTTAAGAATGAAAGTCACTCTAAGGGGATGAAGGTTGTGTTTGGGTCTCTTTGTCCCTAAAAACACTAAACAGAGATCTATAAGCTTTTTGAGAACAACCTACAACATAGCTTCAAACACCTTTTGATGCTCCAAATTGTTTGATCTTGAAACCTTTGATATAAAAAAGTAATATGACAAATTTTAGATAAATTTGATGAGTATAAGGTGGTTATTTAAGCTCATTAAATTAATTCCAAACACACTGAATTTATTCGATGTTACCTACAAGATTCTAAATCTAGGAGACTCCTAAAACCTAAAATGCAATTACAAAGGTCTAAACCTATATTGAAGGACTCTTATAGGTGAAGAACATACCATGAAGATAAGAAATAAGACAAGGGATCAGTTAAGGTATTTTATACCCTCTAACTAACATATAGTCTATGCATAAGGCTTAACACCCACCTACAACCAAGCATTGATCAATATGAGCACTGAGATAAAGAGGAATGGTTCCTTGATAGTTAGAATATTTAAAAACAAGATTGAGTATGGTATAACTCATTATTGAAGACTTCTGAGGTTGTAAGAGGGTCATATTTTTCTTCACTCTTCCTAAATGTCCTCCTATAGGCCTCTTTCAAGCATGAATTAGACACATACAACAGTCAGATAGAAAGGTCCCAGTCAAGAGTGAAAGGCATATATTTGAGTCCTAATGAAGTATATAAGTGAATTGAAAAGTGATATGCTCATTTTATGAATTTATAGGAGGTTTCAAGAGATATATGATCATCATGCCCTAAAGAAAAGAGTAACGGAACACCTACAGGTGTCTTAGTCCAGCCAAGCAGGAAAAAGTGAGTGTTGATATCTTGATGGTGTTTGAAAACTATTTAACGTATGATCTAGATCAAGTGAAAATATTGTGACCTCAAGAGATGTTTAAAGAATGAATACACACCTTAAACAAGATTTATCACATTCATCACCACCTACAGGCATGTCTGCAGGGTTGTCTCAGTCTAGACAGTTATAAACCTAGTCTTGTGTTTGCAAGAGCATAGAGATGGTTTGAGAGATTAGGATGATGGAGAAATTTTGGAGGACATATATGTGATACTAAAAACATATATATTCCCTTTACATGATCATATGTCAAACAAAGAGCCTCCAATTTCATGAAACACATTCCATGGCCTAATAACTTGCATAGTCTACCTTCAAAAGCTAGTTTTAGAATTTGAGAGAGATGGAGGGTCAACTGATTGAATTAGGAACTAAATATTTGTGTAAAGAATCCTTGTGACCTTAAAAATACACTTAAATGGTTGGTTTTGCTATACAAAATAGGTAATTTCCCCCTATTTTATCTCAAATGGGGGGCACTTCCCTAGGCTCATAAACAGGCAGTTTTAAGAGAAATCATAAGGGAGGTGAACCAAAAGCTAGGGGAACTCTTAAAGATGGTTTTAAAAGTTGTAACATGAATATTTAAAAATGGAAAATATTTCTAGAAGCTCTGAGGTCAAATAGGGTGGTATATGCAACAAGGTTTGCAGGCAGGGTAGCTAGGCAAAGTATAAGCCTAATCCCAAATGAGAAGTCACTTCCAATTTCAAACTTTGTCAAACATTCTAATGCTTTTGATCATGTATATGGGGGAATGAATAAAGTGTTAGAACCATTATAAATTAGTAGATACCATCAAAATCTATGTTGAGCTCAAGAATGTATGGCAACCCTACTAGGCAACATTAGGCATAATGCCAAAGTGGGAGGTCTTTTACATTTTCACATAAGTTAGGCATTATAACATATCGAAACATGTGTGTGGGATGGGTATAAAGGTTTTAGAACCATAAATAGGTAGAAAAGTTGACCAAGAAGCCATTTTTGGGCTTGAAATGCACACAGACCATGCAAAATGTTCAAAAATGACTCAAATGGCCAATTTGAAATGCTTGGAACTTCCATGACACTTTGCATGGAAACTCAAGGTGTTTAGAGGTGTTAGGGAGGGTCTCTAGGAATCCATTAGTGGCATTGGTTTGAAAAATACAAAATGCCATCTCTATGAACAAACGTTAAGACTAGATACCTCCTTAAAACCCTCACAAACCCTCATTAAGAACCCAATTGGGAAAAGAGGGCAAATGGAGTACATAGAGGGGTTGTAAAGGCCATGAAACCAATTTTAATATGTAGAGGACTCTCCAGAGACCTACCACATGTGACTGAGGTGTACCGTACCTATAGGAAAGAGGTATAATAGATATTTCTTTAATAGATTTATGTGTTTTATAGGTGTGGAGGAGTTTCAAAGGATCAAATCACTTTTGGGAGTTATTATGGGACTTGTTCCAGGTCCCCATAATAATTTATTGAGGCTTCTAATATCTTAAGTGTGCTTATCATCTCTTTCATCTCAACCAGTCTAGTGGGCAGATAGTGAACACTTAGTGAAAATGATGAAAACTTCAATCGAGAAGCTTTTTGAGCTTGTTTTCATGAACATGATGACATGGAAACTCTTTACATGTCTCATTCCTCCTTGTGCATGTATTATATTATAGAATTAAAAAGGTTTTGGGTGCCAAGTGTGAGAGGTGCATGAGGATTTTTTTGTGATTATCATGAATGATTTCTCATGGATAGAGGAATATGAATAATTAAGGACCAATCCAATGATTCTAAGGGATTCTTAGTAATGTCTCCCCTTCATATCAATCAATATACCTAACCCTATGCAGTGATGAGGTAGTTTTGTGAAGGAAAATCATGAGGTTAGTTTCTTATGTAAGGAAAGATAATTTATGCCACATATGGAGGAGTTTGTTGAGTTGAGGGAAATTTGTCCTTATTTTCCTTGTAGGACGTATCCCATGCCTAATTATATGACTTTCATAACTCCTCCTCCTTGCTTAACAAGTGTCTTAATGACTCTTGAGCTTCACTTTCTCTCTTTCCTCTCATAATTGCTATAAATTTTGGCCTTTTTGGTTATTGTATCTATCTCTCCACCTAGGTATGGTGAATCCCTACCAAATTTTTTCCTTAAATTAATGAATAATGTTATTTTACCTCATTCAATATTTCAATAAGTGTATGTTTTGGTTGTTGGTCTTGTGCAAGTGTATATTGCTTACATCACATGTTACTCTTCCTAGTGCCTTGTGTGGATTAAAAGCTCTCTTTTGTAGGTCAACAAGAAGGGTCTAATGTGAATTATAGGTATAGTGAGTAGCTCATTCATTAGTGTTTCTAGAATACTTATTGTCTAATTCCTCCTAGCCTAAGATCTCTTCAAGACCCCATGCTTGAGACATTGATACAAAAGAAGAATGCTGAATTGGATGAAGTGTATGTGTTGGATTCTCTATAGTTTAAAGAGCATTGTAAGTGGTGTGAGTAGACCATGTATTTGGTATATCACCTCCCCTAGATTAGATTTGTTTTCAATTATTTTCCTCCCTTTTCATCCTCCAAAAGTTAGTAGTAGGTTTGATCTATAGTAGTACATGAAGGGAACTAGCCCTAATCTAGAGATCCACCTCAAATTTGGGTCACCCACAACCCTGAGGTGGTTCCATTATGCCACTTGAATGAGGAGGGATTATTATATCATCAAAAGGTACAAGTTTAAGTGACAATAATACCCAAAGGCTACGAGTTACTACTAATCAGGGATTGTTCTAAAACACTTGACAAATATCTCTCTATATAATTGTCTCATATATGGCTACCATGGAGAGTTGTGAATCAAATCAGAATTGACAAAGACCCAAGAATGAAGTATCCCATAATAGAGTATAATGTCAAGAATGAATAGGTAAATTATGAGTCTTCTAGCCTTGGTATTTATATTTTTACTACTTATAATCAAGTACATAAGCTAGAACCTCAAGGTTCTAATTAGCTATGGACTCTACATTTTGATGGTGCTAGATTCAAGTAAGGATCAAAGGTAAGAATCAAGCTGATTGATCCACAAGGTAAAAAAATTCTTGGCAGCATATAGATTGTAATTTCCATGTACTAATAACATATCTAAGTATAAAGATGTAGTTTTAGGACTACAATTTGCACTCAAGAATAATGTCAAGCAAATATTAGTATTTGGAAACTTAGTGTTGGTGGTCAATAATTTCAAAACTAAATACCAATACAAGCTATCTTATTTAAAGAGATACAAGCATAGAGCATGGAACTTGATTGAATTTTTTGAAGCTTTCAACATAGTAGCACTTCCTAGAGAGCAAAATTAGAATACTAATTTGCTAGCTATTGATGTTGCTAATTTGGAGCCACTACATGAATCTAAGGTAAAAAAGTTTTCAATTGAATAGGTACTGTGTCCTTCTATTCTAGATAATGTATAAAATTTCTAGGTCTTTGATGATGACCAGTAGATCATCTAGTTTCTAACTAATTCAAGGGAATTTGAATCCTAAATCATCAATGATAAGGATATTAATCACCAATATCAAGAAGAATTAGATAAAAATGGCATTCTTTAGTTCAAAGAGAATCAAATTTTAATTGGCTTGGTCTCTTTGGAAGGACTATTCAACATAAATACTCAAGCACAGTAGCTAAGATGACTAAAAGTTAATGAATCAGAATTCAAAAAAGAAAATATAGGAGATGAGCATTGCCTAAATTATGTTAATATTGGTCTTAGTTGCACCCCAAAAGAGAGATAATGATTGAAGAATTTAATCGCTCAATATAGGGATGTCATTGCCTGGACATATGAAGATCTAAAATTTTATAAACCTTAGGTCATCACTCATATGATTCCCTTGAAGCTAGATCACAAACCATTTAGATGGAGGTAGAGACCAATAAATCCTATTCTATATCCTCTCATTTAAAAAAAAGTGGAGAATCTTTCAAATACAAAAACCATCTTTCCAATCTGACATTTACCTAGGTGGCCAAATTGCTCCCAATAAGAAAGAAGAATGGTAAGATCATATTATGTGTTAATTTTAAGAACCTGAATAAGGCTTCCAAAATAAAAATTATCCCCTACCTTCTCTAGATGAGGTGATACAAATAGTAATCGGTACTAAAATGATGTCTTTCTTGGATGGATTTTTAGGCTACAATCAGGGATTGGTGTAGTCTAAAGATAGAATGAAATGGCATTCACCACAAAGTAGGGAAATTATACATATAAGAGGATTCCATTCAGCCTAATAAACTTAGGAGTGACCTTTCAATGCATCATGGATCATGCTTTCAAAAGACTGATAAGAAAATGCATAATCATCTATATGCATGATCTTATGGTATTTTTGAAGAATCGAAAGGACCACATAAGTTACCTAAAGTCTATATTCGAGAGATGCAAAAGGTTTAATATTTCATTAAACCCAAAGAAAATTATATTTGGAGTGACTGAAGGCAAGATTTTAGGGCACATCATCACCAAGGATGGGATCACCGTTGATCCAAATAGAATTTAGGAAATTTCAAAAATTCAACCATCAAACAACAAGAAGGAGCTCAAATCATTCTTTGAAACAATTAACTTCACAAGAAATTTCATCTCAAGATTTATAGAGATCATCAGACCCCTGAATGCCATGCTCAATCAAGATGATAAAATATAATACATAGTTGAAGCTTGAAATTCATTCCAGAACATTAAAGACACAATATCATAGGCTCCAGTGTTGATTAGTCTAGATTTTAATAAAGATTTCTACTTGTACTCATTTTCTTCAGATCATATGATTATTTTTGTCATCATGTAGAATAAGGATGAGACTAAACATCCAATCCTATTCATGATCATAAACTTGAAAAATGCAAAGCTTAGGTACTCTATGATTGACAAATAGATTTTCACCCTTGTAAAAGTAGTGAAGAATTTTTGGCACTAGATCTTGAGGAATAAAGTCATTTTCATCATGCATGATCCTGTTATCAAGCTCACTCAATCAAAGAATGAGCTAGGAGAATGATGAGGCAAATGGATTACCAAGATATAAGAATTTGACATAGAGATCAAGCCTACAAAGATCATTTGAGGGCAAGGCAATATTTATCTTATGATTGAACCAAATCTGTGCATCATAGTTAAAGAGGTATGTGAAGCTCAAGAATCTAAATGAGAATGGTATACTAATATAATATAATATTTACTTACAATAACTTGTTCCCTAGAGCTCAATAGAGTGAGAAGAGCTTTGAGGCTCAAAATTATTCATTACATGATTAAGAAGGGAGTCCTCTACAGAAGAAATTATGAAGATATTTACCTTAGGTGTGTATTTGTAGACATAGATAAATAAATCTTAAAGAACTTGCATCAGAAGATAGGTAATGGTCATCCTTATGGGAATACCATAGCCTATAAGATCTTAAGAGTGGGATACTACTAGCCAATAGTTTTTAAATATGCTCACGCTCATGTGAGAACATGCCATAAATGCCAAGTTTTAGCCAAGAGAGAAGTACATGCAGTAATGCATTTACATCCAGTTGTTGAAAGAAGGCCATTTGCCTAGTAGGGTTTAGACTTCATTGGTGTCATCAACCCAAATTTATCATCAAGCCATAAATTTGTACCTACTACTATAAATTATTGCACTCGATGGACTGAATCCATAGCCACAAATAATTACAGAGCATAAGATGTTATTCACTTTTTGGAAGAACACATAACAACCAGATTTGGCACACCTATTTATTTAGTTTGTGACAATGGATCAACTTTCATATAGACATAATTTACTAAATAGATACATGGTAACTATATCATTATCAGGTCAGCTTCTAACCATTACCCTCAAGAAAATGGACTAGCAAAATTGACAAACACAAATCTGATTGATGCAATTAAGAAGTCAACTAGAGACAAGCTAAGGAATGGCATAATTTATTTAAGTATACTCTTTGGGTAGACTGGACTAGACACAAGTAATCTCTTAAAGCTTCACCCTATCTATTGGTGTATGGACACAAGCTTGTATTCCTAATTATGTTGAAGTTACCCACTTATCAGTTCATATAAGATTACATGGAAGTGAGCAATAAAGTAGAATTAAAGTTGTTGGACATAATATAAATGGAAGATTCAAGGATTGTAGCCTTACAAACATTCAACAAGCAATAGGATGTGGTCAAGAGTTGGTTTGATAAGAGAGCAAAATTCAAAGCATTTAAGATTTTAGATCTAGTGCTAATTTGGGATAAAGCCCACAAGAAGAAAGGACAATATGACAAGTTTTCCCCACTATGGATTGGACCATACTAGATTTCAAAGATCATGAATAGTAATATATTTTGTCTAAAGGACCTCTAAGGAAATGAGCTTACATATTCAGTCAATGGATAATTCTTAGAGCACTACTTTAGGGTTGTAATATCTATTGATGTTACTAAGTAATGAAGGATATATGAATGTAGTTGTAAGATAATATTAGATTTCTCACTTTTATAGACTATTTTACTATTTTCTGGATTAATATTTTCTACTTTCAATATTTTGCTTTCATAAATTAGATTTCATGTCTTTTAGATTATATTTTAATGTTTTCTTAAATTAGTTGTTCTTTGCTTTCTCTGACAATCAAAATTTCATTTTTTCTAACTATAACAAAGTGAAAATCCAAACCAACTGAGCTTATAACTTATGGAAAAGTGAAAAATCAAAATCTTAACACTTTGAGACTAGTTTATAGATTAGGTGTATTTTTGTGTTTTTGAGTCTTTAGGATGAAGATAGGTAATCATGGATTATTTTGAATGGTGTCACAATTAAATACTTTTACCAGGCATGTGAAAGTTGCTCTCAAATTACTTCATACAAATTTAGAAAGTTTTCTTGTTTTATTGGATCAAATGCATTTATCATATTAAATACATGTTGAAAGTGATAATTCTAGGTATAGGTGTAGCTAGCAGAGATGTTCTCGTAATGATTTATTCTATAATTATACCAGCTCACTAGGGTTCCATCCCTTTTCTTTTCCATTCAAGACCAAAAGAAGAGTGAAAGAAAAATAAAAGAATAAAGAACCAATAGATTCAAAAGAGCAAAATAAAATCTAAAAAAAATCAAAAGGCTCACATGATGAAATAAGGTCAATATACCATGCATCATGATCAATATAAATAATAAAATGAGAAGAGAAGGAGCCTCAGGTATCTCTATCAAGGCTATGGATGCCTATTTAGTAGTAGAGCAATGCCTAAGATTTCCTTATTTTTTAAATTTAATAGATATTGGAATGAAACATACATCCCCATCAAAGTCTTTGAAAAAATCATCACAGTAGGGGTTAAATAAACTACACGTTTAACACACATAGATCTAAAAAATTAGAAGGAAAGTATGTTGTGTGAATTAACTTATGATTCTTTTTAATGTTTTCTATTTAAGTATTCTTTTATGGCACACTTCATGATTGATTTGAGATTACTTACTAGAGTTCTAGGTTCTTGAATACTCAAGAGTATTCCCCTTGTAAGTCACCATTTGTTGAACCCAACATCCCCTTCCATAGGAAATGGGAACCCACTTTTTTTATATTATTGTCTTGATTTTGAGCCCCCTCTTCTATATGTTTATGCAAAATCTAGGAAAAGATTGATTATTGACCTTTTTTCATACTTTGACAAAGTAGCATTGGTATTATGTTTTCATGGACTAACCTTCTCCGGAAGTCTTTGTCAGGCTTTATATTTTTGGACTTATGCTTTTGGCCTTTTCTCTTTGAAATTTTTGTTTCGCATGAACTGGTCTTCAGGTTTATTTTGTTAGATATTTTGTTTGATAGAATTTGCTCTTTATAGCATTTTCCCCAAAATAATTCTACTAAAATAATATCTCCAAATTAGACTTATTCTTGTGGATAATATTATCAATATACTTTTACTAACAGAATTGCCCTTCAACCCATTTGAACCTACTCTTCGAGTTTTGTGCAACTTGCCCTTTGGCCTTTACATAATAGATCCTTCAGGACTTTTGTCATGGATGAATGCCCTATAAAGTAGACCCTTTAGATTGTTGTCAGATATAAAGTAACTTTTAGAATTTTGAAATGACCCTTCACCATTTTCAAATTACCCTTCAAAACATTTGACATGTTCATCAACATTTGAACCTACCCTCTAGGCTTTGTGTAACTTGCCCTTCGACCTTTTTGATACTGTGATTTAGCCTTTATGAAATAGATCCTTCGAGATTGTTATCATGGAAAAATGTCCTATGAAGCACACCCTTTAGATTGTTACTAGATAGAAAGTACCCTTCAACATTTTGAAATTGCCCTTTAGAAATTTTGCCATGCCCTTCGACCTTCTAAACCTACCCTTTAGTCTTTGTACAATATGTCATTTGGCCTTTTTATTGTAGGCACTTTACTTGATAGGATTTTTTGGGACTCTTGAAATGAACCTTTGACTTGCTAACCTACCCTTTAACATTTTGAAATTGCCCTTTAGAACTTTTGCAATTGCCCTTCAGCCCCTCTGTACCTATCCTTCAGGACTTTTATCATGGGTCCTTTTCCATCAAAATATACCCTAGGATGTAGACACTTCAAGCATTTTCACCTTGAAGTAGACCCATTGGCCCTTTTGAACATGTCCCTTGAGAACTTTTTCTCAATAATTATTTACCCTACAATCCTATCCTTTGAGACTTTTGCCCCAAGCCAATTCCTTTGAACTTTGTGTCTCAAACATTTTCTCTAATGCAAAACTCCCAAAATAATTCTCCCAAGGGCACATGCCCTTCAAAATTTCTAAATCAACTCTTTGAACATTTTGAAAAATACCCTTCAAGATCTTTAAAGTGACCACTTACCCTTTAGGACTTCGTCCTGGATCTATTTCCCTCCAAGACTTACCCTTCAATACTTTTGTCCTGGGCCTTTTGCCTTTCAACTAATTCCTTCAGATATTTTTTCCAAAAAATCATTCCCTTTAGACCTTTAAGACCACCCCTTAAAGCATTCCTTCAAACATTTCATTTGAGAGAATGGAGTCTTCGGGAGAATTGTTACAGCCATTTCATTTGAAATAATTCCCCTATCGAAATTCCTTAAAACTTTGTCTTGGACATTTTGTTTGATGAAATTAGGGTCCTAACAATTCCATGATAATTCTCTCACAATAATTTCTTTGAAACAAATACCATACTTCTAAGTGGTACCCTTGCTTGAAGAACATTTCATTATGTTTTAAGCTTAATTTAAGATTTTATCCAAGGGTCCCAATCATATTTTTTTTATGCTAGGTCATCAAGATTAAAATGTAGGAGCTCTTTTATATATTCCTAGCCTAGGTCCAAATCATATTTTACTAATGTTAAGACCTTAGGATAGAATATTCATGCAAGGTCCTTTATAGATATTTTCCAAAGTGTTATGCTCAGTCATTTTGTGTTTATGTTTGCGGGAGCAAAGAGTCCCATGAAAATGACACGTGTCCAATTTACAAGATTAAATTTGACAGTCATTTCAACATCATTAACAATTGTGAAGACAGTATTTGATGCTCATACGAATATTAAATTTGACCTCAGTAATGGCTAAATTATGGAATTAAATTTGACAGTCATGTAGACATCATTGATGGTCATGAAGATGTCATTCACAATCATGATGATGTCATTTGATAATCACTATATTGATGTGATTTTTATACATACCACAACCTTAATAAGGTAGCCTCTAAAATTTTAGGAACTAAATGGAGGTAAACTCCACTCTAGGGCACAAGTTTTAGGTATGTAATCTTCGATAACCTATTGATGGAATAATGGGTAGGGTATGTAGGTTTTTAACCAAGTTTTTTGGATGAAGGTATGGCTCTCTAACAAAGTGATTTCTTACATGAGTTGGATGGGTGGATGGATTATAATCTAGAGTAGGTAGGTCTCAATAACAAACTCAAAAAAAATAAGATAAGGTAGGGTAGACAAGAAAACTCCATGGTTCTTTCGAATTACTCCCCTGGTTAGTTTTTGAACAGACCTATGCTTTCTCAAACCAATGTTTGTTACTAATAGTAATAACACACATACAGTCAGACATGGCTAGGAAGTCTATAGGAATAGAGATGTAGGAATTTCACATGCCTCAAGCAAAGGTTACTCCTTTTAGGGCAGCTATTGCACATCCTTGATTAGGAGATTATGACTCAAGCAAGTGAATTATCTAAGGTAGTTGTTGCATGCACACAGAAAATTACACCAAAGAAAGTATAAATACACATTTATAAATATGATTCAAATGATTTGACTCACTTTATTGATATATTTAATTATCTTTTAACAGTTATTACACAACTTAAGATCAGTATATCAATCAAGAAATCAAGAATCTACTCGTATCTATAGCATACTAAATATTTATTGAGTCACACAACCATAGAAATAACAATCAATTACATGAAATTGGAAAGAAAATACTTAGGACACTTTGTTGATGATCAAAATTGCTCGATGCTATATATTCCAAAATATTTTGACTATTTTCATTATGGGGGTTACAATTATATATATATATATATATATATATATATATATATATATATATATATATATATATAAACTTGGGGAATGGGGTGCCTCATCCTCCAAGTTCATGCAAGTGGATAAAGTGTCGGTTTGAAAATGTAGTTCTAAAACTCTCTAGGAGCTTAAAAAAAATAGATTTTCAAATTCATGTAATGTGTGCATGCACACAAAATATAAAGTCAACTCATTACAATTATCCACTCACAAAAATTAAATACATAGATTTCTACAAATTTGTACATGCATGAAATTTAGCCTATCAAGGCTTATTTTTCTAAAGTGTTGCATGCACTTTGGTGGGAGTGTAAGTATATGTGGCCACTGAAGTTTTAGTTTCACCACTAAAATCTTTCCTTTTCCTCTCCATGTTATCTTCATAGACATTTTAAGATTCTACATGCTACTTCTGTATGATGTCCAAATTTAGCAGCAAAGGTTGATGAATTCTCTTTGTCTATCCAAGGATCTTGTCATGCTCATCCTTGGTTATTTGAAATTTATTCCTAAATATCTCCACTTTAGTGACCTTATTTTGAGTCTTTCTCAATTCCAATTCAATTTCTTCTATTGATAAACATTTCAAGCTATGTTTAAATTCATTGGCTACCCTTTGAATAAGCTTATCAAAATTGAGCCTATTAACTAGCTTACCAGTGGATTCTTTCACTTGTGATAACTTTAGCTCATGTGAAATATGAAAGACCTGAGCCTCATGTGCCTGGTGTTTGAGGACTAAAGCCCCAATGTTCTATAACAAATCTCTTGCCTCTTCCTACCTAATGACTACTAGGTTTAAGGTATTGGATGTCTCTAGTATAGTCATTAAATCTATATGTCTATAGAGCAAGTTGCTTGTGTAGGCCACTAGCATCTTTAACTTGGTACTATCATCTCTTAGGGAGTTATACAATCTTATTTTGGCTCACATGAGGTGCCATCTCAACTTTCATTAACTCCATGGCATCCAATGTGTTGCAACATCTTGAGGCTGCCTCTTGGACCTCAGCCTCAATTCTAGTTAGGATGTGCACTATTTTGGCCCTTTCTTTGAGCTATTCCACTTCCCTCTCTAGCACTTGCACCTCTACTTCTAGATCTTTCCAAGCTAGCTCTATACCCTAGTGAATAGTAACCATAGCATACTTATGTACCTATGCTAGTTATGCTAAATTTTATTCATATAAGGGTTTCCCTAGTTGTCTATTCTACCATTTAGTAAGGGAGAACACTTCTTGTCTCTCCTCTAAGATGATTTGGGTTACCCTATCATCTTCTAGTTTCCTCTTCTTGATCTTTTGGATGCTTCCAATGGGAGGGTCAAATAATGTGGAGATAGATGGGAGTTCTATAATCTTAAAGTTTGGTAGTTGGGAAGCCTTACTCTTAAAGTCTAGTGCCCATGAAAGAATGTCAAGTTGAGATACATCAAAGGTTGTAGTAATAACCTCTGCTTTTGTTTCCTGTTGGGATTCTTGTTGCCTCTTAGAGGCCTTGGTGAGGACATCTAATAGGGAAGGCCATATGATTTTAGATCAATCCACCCCTCCAAAATGGGGGAGTGGATGGACTATGATTATTTGAGGCTTGGCCTTCCTCCCCCTACTAGTGGTTGTCACAGTGGTCTCTTATGTGTAATTGATGGTTGGAAGTGGAGAGATGATTTGGGTGGATTAAACATGGAATTTGGAGGTGGCCAAAGCCATTTTCACCTTCTTTTTCTTGAGGTCTCTAAATATGGAGGTGCTAGTAGGAACAGGAGAGATTGGTGGGGTGAATGGGATGGAAGTGAACATATAAGGAGCAATAGTGATAATGGAGGTGGAAGGAATAGATGAAGAGACTTCCATAGAGACACCCTGATAAAAAATGCATAGAGAAGATAAAGGAACACTATCAAAACATTCAGTACCTTTAAGAGAGAGCTCTAAAGGTTCATCTTTGAGGCTTATAGCCTTGGCTATTTCTAGCTTGGCTTCCTCATCAAAGTTATCTTAAATGTCTTTAATCACCACATCTCCCCTAGCTAGTTCTGAATGTGGAGGCTGAGTGGATGAGCCCTATAATGCCCTTGTTGTGGGACTACCTGTGGGAGTCCTAAGCTTTATTATATAGACCAAAGGATGCCTTGCCTAAGTGGGAGAGTACAAAGGTGATGATGCTAGTAGATATAACAATTAGCCCTTGGGTAGAACCTATAGTAGGATCCTCTCTATGGCCTTCCTTGTCAGAGTCGAGACTAATGGGATCTCCTACTTATGCTCCCCTAGACATGTTGGGTTCAAGTATATTGGGCTCTTCCTTTACTACCTTCAACTTTAGAGGGGGTCTTTATTTAGAGGAGGCAACCTAGTCCTTTGGTTGCTCTAATGATCCACCTCTCCAAAAATCCAAATGTTGCCATCCCTTAAAATTTTCCCTCCTACTATATAATTCCCTAGTGGAAACAAAAGGCTCACCTTAGATCATCCTTAAATGATCTTCCTCTAATCTAGAAAGTTGTGTTCATTCCAATACCTCCTTATCTAACTAAGTGTTAAAAAATACAAAATCATAATCATAAGGCTGATGACTTTATAGAATGTTAAACCCATGGATATGTTTCTATATCTACCCATGGGGACCCTAGTCCCTATGTGGAAGTTTAGGGAAAGGATAGATCCTACATTTGCCACCTACATCTCCAAGATGCTTTCTCATTGTATTGTCATTTTGCCAATGATGATGAGGTGGTTAAAATATATGGCTTTATTTTACCTTGATAAATCTTCCTCTACACTCTTCAATAATTGGAATGCAATCTCTTATTTAGCTAACTCATCTGGATCAAACCTTTGAATACATAGGGGTCAACCTTATTCCCCCATACCATGATGATAATAAAATCAAGGTAGAGGAATAAATCTCCCTTTCTATCTAGGTTCTTGACTATATTATGCCCAATTCAAGGCATAGGTGAGCCATGAATAGCTTACCAAATCTAAAGATAAAGATCCTCAGAGATTCTCACCATGTGCCTTGTATAGTAGTAGATATGCATAAACTGATAATAATCACAAATTTATTTATTTACATAGTCTATGGCTGGAGAGCACAATGCTCCAAGGTCTCTGTAGTATGTTCCCATGATTGCATCCAATAGATATGACATCATGAAGAAATCCCTAGTGGATGTAGGATGCCTATCTTTGTGGATAATTTTCTCCTTCAGTCATAGGCGTATGATCTCATCGAGGGCATAAGCAACATCATGTGTGAGAAACATATACAATAATGGTACCCAATCAAAGTTGATAAAGTAAATGCTTAGCATACCATATAATCTATTAAGGAGCACCATGTCGATGCAGATACCCATCTTAAACATGTCAATTGGGATAGCCCCTTTTGGCTTGTTTCTTTTCCAAGTGATAGTTTGGTCTAGGAAGAGATATGATAATAACACCTTTTCCATCAAGGTCTTTATGTTGAATTGCACTAGTGTGTGCTTATCGAAGTAGATGTCATAGATGTTTAATAACAAATACCTCTAAAAATATGCCCTTGAGATGCAAGTGACCACGGTATTATTGTTTGAGTGGTGTAAGAATGCATCCTATGATATTTTGCTAGTGAAGATTAAGTACCACAAGAGGTCTATGCAGGGTATCACTTTTGGTTTTGTAGTAGCAAAGTAAATTATTTGTCATTTGTAAACTAATAATTCCTTCCCAAATAATTGATATACCAATGTCATATCATCTTCCAAAGAAAATATGCCCACTAAGTCAATAACATTCCACAACACTGAGTAATTCTTGTACTTATCTCTAAACACAATGGCATCAACGACTGTATCAGTGAATTCTATTGAATCTTTGATCCAATATGGAGATGGTGGATTGGTACCTTGAAATGTTTTGGATGTAGATGTCATGGTTGTATGCTTTTTGATTCTCTCTTACTCAATGTCTTGCATGCTATATATACCTGTATGCAAATTCAAATGACTTGGTTCTACATTGACTAATACTTGTTGTATACTCTCGAAGTAAAAACTAGGGCTCTTTCTTGTTGCAAGATAGTAGAAGACTTCAAATACAAGTTAGCTCAAGTGCAAATGATATCTTTCAATTGTAATAGATTGCCTATATAAAATCTAACATTGAATACCAATTCATGTGACATAAATTTGCAATGTTCACTTTAGGCTTTCATTTCATGTATAATTCAAATTTGTTAGTTTAGGTTGGTGGGGACCTTTGAAATATCAATAGGAAGTAATTTTGCCATTATATTAGCTAAGTATAATGAGACTTAGTACTACTCCCAATAATAAAGTGATTTAGGGTGTATATCAAAAAATTCTTTTGAGGCCTATATTCGTAAACTAATTCTTTTAGGGGATTTGTTTTAGAGAAAGTATCTGTAGCAATTTTACTAAATGATTCATCTAAGCAAAAGTCTTGAAGTAATTCTTTTGGAGGGCTATTTTAAATGTTTTAAGGTCACTTTCAATTTCCCCAAAGGGTACTTTTGATCTGAAGAGTCCACTTCATAGGGCATTTGTCCATGACAAAAGTCTTGGAAGGTCTATTTCATAAATATGGAAGGGCACTTCTGAAATTCCTAAAGGGTACTTTTGTATGGCTAAGGGTCATTTCAAAAATCCCAAAGGTTATAATTCTCCCAAAAAAAATGTCTAAAGGAATTGGCTAAGAAAAAAAAGGTCTGGACAAAAGTCCCAAAGGGCAAGTGACCACTTTAAAAGGGTTAAAATGTCACTTTCAAAGTATTCGAAGGGTTGTTTCAGGAAGTTCGAAGGGCATGTTCCCTTGGGGGAATTACTTTGGGCTTTTTGCATCAGACAAAATATCTAAAACAAAAAGTTCAAAGGGCATGTCCATAGCAAAAATTGTTCATTCTAAAAGGCTAAAGGGTACTTTCGTAGGGCAAAAGCTCAAAAGGAATATCCTGAAAGATAATTCCTGTAGGGTAAGGGGTTCAAAAAAAGTTTTGAAGGGTATGCTGCACAAAACTTGAAGGGTATGGTCCCTAAAATAAGTGGTCAAAAAGTGGGTAAATGGTCAATTCGGGGAAGGCTAAAGGGCTAGTTTGAAGGGTTTTGAAGGGTAGGTGGAAAGAATTTGAAGGGTATACTTCGCAAAGGCCAAAGGGTACTTCCAAAATTCCTAAAGGGTATTCTCATATGGATAAGGGGCACTTCAAAAGTTTTAAAGGATAATTTTGGATAGATTCAAAAGGATAATCCATTAAGGAATTTGTTTTGAGGAAAGTGTATTCAGTCCAGAATTCGTAGGGGCAAAGAATTCATAGGCTAAATTCTTTCGAGAGAATTATTTTGGACAAAAAGTTCATAATAATTTCTCTAATGACATAAGGCTTCATAAACAATAAGCCCGAAAGAAAATAAGAGCAAAAATTTCTTGAGACATAAGATCCAAAAAGATAATTTTGCATAAAAGCTGAAAGAATTAACCTAAAGAATTTCAACTCAAAGAATTCATCTGTAATACATAAGTTAGTCTCATAAACTTAATGCCAATACCATCTTACTAGAAAAGTTAAATGTCCTAGTTTTCCTAATTTTTGCATAAACATATGAAAATGATTCCCCAGTAAGATCATATTTTGAAAACAAGTGGGTCCCCATTTCCTTCTAGGGAAAAAGGGGGTGTTGGATAAAATAAATGGCAACTTACAGGGGGAATACTCTTGAGTATTCGAGAACCTAGAACTCTAGTCCTACAATCTTTAGATCAATCTTGGAGTTTGTCAAAAAAAAATACGCTCTGATCAAAAATATGAAAGAGAATCCTAAGTAGATTCACATAACATACTTACCTTCTAATTTTCTTGGATTTATATGTGTCAAATGTGTAGTTTATCTAACCCCTACTGTGGTGAGTTTTTCAAAGGCTTTCATGGGACTGTAGGTTTCATTTTAGTATCTATTAAAGATTAAAAATAATGGAAGCTCAAGCATTGCTCTACTACCAACCAAGCATCCATAGTCCCAACAAAGATACATTAAGCTCCTTCTCTTCTCATTCCATTATTTTATTTTGATCATGACATGTGGTATATTGACTTTATTTCATCATGTGAGCCTTTTAATTTTATTTAGATGTTCTTTTGCTCTTTTAAACTCATTGGTTATTTCTTCTTTTGTTTTTCTTTGGTTCTTATTTTGCTCTTGAATGAAAAGAGAAGAACTAGAACCCTAGTGAGCCGGTATAATTATAAAACAAATCATTACTAGAACATCCCTGCCAATTACCCTTATACCTAGAATTATCACTTCTAATAGGTATTTTAATGTGATAAGTGCATTTGATCCAATAAAAAAAAACTTTCAATTTATATGAAGTACTTTGATGGAAACTTCTACATGCCTAGTAAAAGTATTCAATTGTGACACCATTCAAACTAATCATAGGATCACTTCCCTTCATTCTAAAGACTCAAAAACACATAAATACACCTAATCTATAAATTAGTCCCAAAGATGTGTCAAAAATACTTTTCCCCTTCTCACACTCAGTTGTTTTGGATTTTCGTTTATTCAATAACTAAAACAAATACAACTTTGAATGCCAAAGAAGAAAACAAAGATGACTAATCTAAAAATTAGGAAATTACTTTAGAAAGCACTAAAATCTATTCTAAGAAAACAAAAATACGGAAAAGCAGGATAACTAAACTAAAAAGCATTGAAAATCTATTCTAGAAATCATGGAAATCTAATCTAGAAAGCATATAAATCTAATATAATCCTATGTCTAAATTTATCTAAATTCTCTCAATTAGTAATATCCATAGATGGAATGGTTTTAATGTAATGCTTTAGGAACTATCCATTAACCAAATATGTAAGCTTATTGCTTTGGAGATCTTTCAGATGAAACATGTTATTTCCCATGATCTCTGAAGCCTAATATGGTCCAATCTATAATGGAGCAAACTTTTCATGTTGTCCTTTCTTTTCTTGGGCTTTAACCCATAGTACTACCAGATCTACAATTCTAAATGCTTTGACTTTTTCTCTTTTATCAAACAACTTTTTAACTACATCCAAGTGTTTGTTGAATGTTTACAAGGCTTCAGTCCTTGAATTTTCCATTTCTATTATATCAAGAAATCTTGATTTTGTTTTATCATTTGGTTCTATGTAATCTTGCATGAACTGATAAGTGGGTAGCCTCAATGTGATGGAAAAAATTGGTCTACATCCATACCCCAGTAGGTAAGTCAAAGCTTTCAAGGCTTGTTTGTATCTCATTCGGTCTACCCAAAGAACATATTTTAGTAGATTGTGTCATTCCTTATGCTTATCCCCTACTAACTTCTTGATTGCCTCAATCATATTTTTATTCATCGACTCAGCTAATCCATTCCCCTGAGTGTAGTGGTTAGAATCTCACCTTATTATAATTTGATTTTCATGTGCCCACTCAGTGAACTCTATTGATATAAATGATGGTCTATTTTCACATACCAAAGATATAGGGGTGTCAAATCTAGTTGTAATGTGCTCCTCCAAAAAATGAATCACATCTTGAACACTACTATTATTTGTGGTCACTTCTTCCATCCATCTAGTCCAATAGTTTGTAGTCGTAAGTATAAATTTATGGTCTACTAAGGAGTTTGGGTTAATTCAACCAATCAAATCCAAAACCCTAATGTGTAAATGTTTTTCCTTTGATGACTAACTATAGAATCATTGCCATGTGTACTTCTTTCTTAGCTAACACTTGACATGCATGGCAAATCCTAATGTGCATATGAGCATCATTGAAAATAGTTGGCCAATAGTAGCCCAACCTCAAAATTTTATGGGTTGTGGTATTCTTAGTAGGGTGACCACTACCTATCTTTTGATGCAAGTTTTCTAAAATTTCCCTAGCCTCCTCTATAGACACACACCTAAGATAAATTCTTTTATAGTTCCTTCTATAGAGGACTCCCTTCCTGATCATGAAATGAGTAGCTTTGATTTTCAAGGATCTCCTTTTCCTACTAAGCTCTAAGGGGAAAGTTGCTATAAGTAAATACTAGATTATATCAGTATACCATTCCCCTTTAGAAACTTCTATTTTACACACCTCTTCAATGGTGATTCTGGGATCTGGCTCAGTCATAATCTAAATAATGCCTTGTCCTCTGATGATATTTGCAAGCCTAATCTCTATGTCAAAATCTTGAAGCTTAGCCATCCATTTACCTTAGAATTCTCTTAGATCATTCTATGATAGGGTGAGCTTCATAGCTAGATTAGGTACAATGGTGATGGTTTTGTTCCTTAAGATATGATATTGAAATTTCTTCACTATTTGGACCAAACCAAAAATTTGCTTGTTAATCATCAAACACTTGATCTCTACATCCTTTAGATTTATACTCATGAAGGCAATTAGATGCTCAATTTCATCCTTATTTTGTGTGATAATGGTAGCAATGGTGTGTTCTAAGGTGAATGAGTACAGATAAAAATCCTTTGTGAAGTCTAAACTAATCAATACTAGAGCCTGAGATATGGCATATTTTATATCTTGGAAGGACTTTTTAGCTTCAGTTTTCCACTCTATTTTAGTATCCTACTTGAGCATAGTATTTAGAGGATTGATGATTTCTATGAACCCTGAGATAAACTCCCTGATGAAGTTGATTTTCTTTTAAAATGACTTAAGTTCCTTCTTACTATTTAGCTATTGAATCTTTAATATTTCCTTGATTCTTTTTGGATCAATGGTGATCCCATCTTTTTAGATAACATTCCCTAAGAGTTTCCCCTTAGTGACTCTGAATATACTCTGCTTTAGATTTAAATAAATCCTAAACTTCATGCACCTTTTGAATATAGACCATAGGTGAGTTATGTGATCCTCACTATTCTTTGAGAACACCATGAGGTCATCCATATAGAGAAATATGTATTTTCCTATTAGTCCCTTAAAGGCATGATCCATTGTGTAGCAGAAGGTAGTTCTTGCATTAATCAAGATAAATAACATCCTCTTGTATGTATAAGTACCCCATTTCATAGTAAATACCATCTTCATTCTATCCTCAGGATGCACTAGTACTTGGTTTTAGCCTAAAAATCCATTAAAAAAGTACATCATCTCAAAACCACTCACTATTTGTATCAACTCATCTAGAGAAGGCAGAGGATATTTGTCTTTTCTAGAAGCCATATTCATATTTTTGAAGTCTACACATAATTTGATCTCACCTTTCTTCTTTCTAATCAGGACTAGATTGGCCATCCATGTAGAATGTTGGATTAGGAAGATGATTTTAGCACTTAATAACTTCTCAACTTCCTTCTAAATAAGAGGTTCCAAAATAGGGTTAATTGGCCTTTGCCTCTATCTGAATGGTTTATGGTCTTGCTTCAAAGGAATTGTGTGAGTGATGACCTATGGGTCATATAGCTTAAGGTCTTCATACATCTAGGTGATAATGTCCTTATATTAAACAATCAAATCCTTGACTTGCTATCTTTCCTCCATGGTGTAACTGAGGCCAATATTCACATAATGTGGGTTGTAGTCATCTCCCAAATTTTCCCTCTTGAAGTCTGATTCATCGACTTTGAATTGATTGAGCTTTTACACCTAAGGATCTAAGTCGAATGATCTTTCCAGGGAGACTAAGTCAGCTAGAATTCAATTTTCTTTAAGTTGGATAATACCCTCTTTATCTATTTCTTCTTGACAAAAATTGTTAATGTCCTTATCATCAATGATTTGGGATTTGAAATCCCCTAAATTAGTTAAGAACTAGATAATTTGTTGATCATCATTGAATACCTAAAAAATTTCTACATTATCTAGAACAGAGGGATAGGGAACCAATTCAATGGAAAATATCTTTACCTCAGACTCTTGTAATGGCTCGAGATTGGTAGCAGCTACAACTAGTGAATTGGTAACCTAATTTTGTTCTCTCGAGAGTGCTACTATGTTAAAAGCTTTCAATTAAATCCCACGCTCTGTGTTTATACCTCTTCAAATAAGACAATTTGTACTGGTATTTATTTCTTATCTGGTTAACTACCATCTCTATGTCCACAAATACTTATATCTATTTTGTATTATTCTTCAGTGTAAACTGTAGTCCTAAGATTAGAGCCTCATACTCATCCCTATAATTTGTACACAAAAACTACAACCTATAGGGAGCCAAGAACTTGTTACCTTGAGGATTAATTAGCTCAATTCCCACACATGATCCATGCTTAGACTTAGATCCATCAAAATTCATTGTCCATAGATGATTTGAACCTTTAAGTTCAAAGTTCTACACTAAATTATGAGTGGTAAAAGTATAAAGGCCCAATGAGGGAGAATCATACTTTACCTCTTCATTTTTGACGTTGTATTCCATGATGGAATATTTCATTGTTGGCTCTCTATCAATTATGATCTGATTTACAACTCCTCTCCATGGCAGTGAGCTATATGATAATTCTATGGAAAGATACCATTAAACATTTTGGACCAGTCTCTGCTTAGCAATAATCCATAGCCCTCTGGTATATCCACTACCAGGATATCTATAGTCATTTAAACTCTTGGTTCTGATACTACTTAAATGTGTACATTACTCAATTCTCCCACTACTGGTACTACTATTTTATCTAGATAAGAGATTGATCTCTTTGAATGGATGGGAGTGAGACTAAGATTTTTACATATAGAAGTAGGCATAATAGTTATAGATACTCCAAAATCAACTAAATAGTTATGAATATTCTTATTGGACACTCTAATTGTGAGTAAGAATGGTAGTACTTCGAGCTTACTCTTGTAAATGATGTTAGCATCAGTAACCTTTGTTTTATCTGTAACCACTCTTTTTTTCTCCATGGGGGCCTTTTTGGTAATGGATTTCCATAACATTTCCTTTTGCTCGGTGATCTGGGCTAACTCATGGAGAGTTATATTTTCCTTAATCTTCCTCATGTCTTATATGATATTATATCCTCCTTTATTTAGTTCTTCTTTGTTCGATAGTTGATCATTCCCTTTTAGAGGGGGTGTATTTTTGTTTTCTTTTATGGTATTTGGGGGAGTCAAGGTGGTAAGCGGCTACTCATTCCTCAAGTTGTATGCACCTCTTTGAAACTATTGAAAAGCATGAACCTCATTTGTATTATCTTCTTGTTTGTTATCATCTTCTCCTAGGAAGGGAATTTCTTGAGTCTCAAAGAACATGGTCATGATAGAAGATCCAAGGTATTGATGATATTCTAGTGGATTATTCATCTAATCTTGCCTAGTCACTTCCCTTTGAAATATCTTGAGCATTGTGTAGAACTCAATGTAATCAAGCTCACCATGCTGGGGTGTGATGTGTATTATACACCAATTGGGGAGATTTTTTTTAAAGACGTTGATTTTTGAGAGCCTACCATGTTACTCCATATTATTTTCAAGCCTATTAAATGGCATGTTATATCTTTGAAACTTGGTGTTCTAGTTGTCAATCAGAACATTGGTATTTCTCATCTTTTATTGCATATTCAAAAAATTGTTACTCAATTTCTGAACCATCTTTTGAATAGAATCCAATTTGACTTTTGTCAAATTTGCACCTTATAGAATAGTTTTAGGAAGTATATTTTCATACTAATTTTTTCAGTAATTGTTGCCTATCATATGATTGTTCAAATATCCAAAATTTCACTGTCATTTGTGTCAATGGAGGCAATATGTATAATTGATTTTGATTGTATGCCACAATAATTTACTTCACATGTGGTGTAAGATTGGTCCCTGGGAATCCATTGTTTATGTTAGGTACCCCAAGTGTCTATGGGTTGAGTTATCTATCAATTCTAATGGCTCTTTGAATGTTAATTCTAAAGTATTGGCAACATGTGCTCTTCTCAAGAACATAGCGGTAATGGGATCTAAGGCATTTTTATACATCTTCAATGCTAATGATACTTCTAGTTCATACCTTAGGGACAAATAGTTGTACATCTTATGCCATATTGCATTAAAATCATGGATGGGCTCATTAGGTTCCCTCTTCATGCTAGTGAAGTGTTGATATACCAATTCAGGATTGGTGACCTATCCAAACTACATAAGAAAAGCTATTTAACAATCCTCCCAATCGGTGATGGAGGTTTTCATTATATCCAAATACCAATCATAAGCAATGTCCATTAAAGTAAAGGGGAATAACCAACATGCAACATCCTCATCAACTACATTCATTAACCTCAAAGTAGCTTTAATAGATTTAATATATTCTTCTATGGTCCTTGGCCTTGAAAGAGAAAAATATGATAGATATTTTTTGAGGTTCTAGATTAGATCATGCATGTCCCCTAGGATGGAAATGGAAAATCTAACTAACTATAGTTGTTGTTGAGCCATCAGTTGATTAATAGGCAATGGTTTCCTTACAGGTAAAGGGTGCCCGAGTGGAGGTGGATTGTTCTAAACTGGAATTATTGGCACAACTCTAGGTCTCCTATGGCTTGCCAAGGGTGACACCAATAAACCATCTTGGGAATTAGATTTGGTCACTATCTTCAGTGACTCCAGTGTAATTTTATGTAAGGACTAACCTCTATTATTAGGATAAAATTCATGTCCCTCCTTCTAGTGCCAGTGAGATTATTGATGTGGGTTTTATACACACCATAAACTTAACAAGGTAGCCTCTAACATTTGAAGATCTCAATGAAGGTAAACTCCACTCCAAGAAATGAGTTGTAGGTATGTGGTTTTTGACAACCTATTGATGGAATAATGTGTAGGGTATGTAAGTTATTAACAACGTTTTTTGGATGGAGGTATGGCTTTCTAATAGAGTGAGTTCGTACATGAATTGGATGGGTGGTTGGATTCTAATCTAGAGTGTGTAGGTTTCAATAAAAAACTCAAAAAAAAAAAGGTAAGGTAGGGTAGAAAATAAGACTCTTGTTCTTGGGAATTACTCCCCTGGTTGGTTTCCAAACAGACCTATGCTTTTTCAAACCAATGTCTATTGCTAGCAGCAATAGCACACATGCAGTCAGACAAGGCTAAGAAGTCTAAGGGAATAGAGATGTAGGAAGTTCACATGCCTTAGATAAATTTTTCTCCTTTTAGGGTAGTTGTTACATACCCTTGATCATGATATTATGGCTTGGGCAAGTTAATTATTTGAGGTAGTTGGTGCATGCACACAGAAAACTACACCAAAGAAATAATAAACACATATTCAAAAATATGATTCAAATGACTTGACTCACTTTATTGATATATTTACTTATATTTTAATAGTTATTACACATCTTAATATTAGTATATCAATCAATAAATCAAGAATATACTCTTAGCTATAACACACTAAAGATTTATTGAGTCACACAACCATAGAAATAACAATCAATTACATGAAATTGAAAAGAAAATACTTAAGACACTTTATTGATGATCAAAATTGCTCATTGTTATATATTCCCAAAAAATATGACTCTTTTCACTGTGGGGGTTAAAATTATATATATAGACTTGGGGAAGGGGGTGCCTCATCCTCCAAGTTCATGCAAGTGGTTAAAAGCGTTGGTTTGAAAATGTAGTTCCAAAACCATCTAGGAGCTAAAATAAATTGACTTTTCAAAGTCATGAAATGTGTGCATGCACACAAAATACAAATTCAACTCATTATAATTATCTACTCACAAAAATTAAATACATAGATCATTATAAAATTGTACATGCATGAGATTTAGCCTATCAAGGCTTGTTCATCTGAAGTGTCGCATGCACTTTGGTGGGAGTGGAAGTAGATGTGGCCACTGAAGTTGTAGTTGCACCATTGGAAGCTTGTCTTTTCTTTGCCTCATTATCTTTATAGACCTTTTAGGCTACTACATGCAACTTCTGTATGATGTCCAAATTTAGTAGTGAAGGCCAATGAGTTATCCTTGTCTATCTAAGGAGCTTGGCATGCTCATCCTTGGTTGTTTGAAATTTATTCTTGAAGATCTCCACTTTAGTGACCTTTTGATCCTTTCTTAATTTTGATTCAATTTATTCAATTTAAAAACCTTGTAATCTCTATTTGAATTCATCAACTACCCTTGAAATAAGCTTATCAAAATTGAGCCTACTAACCAGCTTACCAATGGAGTCTTTCACCTGTGATAACTTTAGCTCATGCAAAATTTGAAGGACCTAAGCCTCGTGTGCTTGATATTTAGGGAATAAATCCCCAACGTTATGTAACTAATGTCTTGTCTCTTCTTTCCTAATGACTACTAGGTTTAAGGCATTGGCTACCTCTAGTGTAGTCTTTAAATTGAGATGTTTGTAGAGTGATTACCTATGTAGGCCACTATCATCTCTTAAAGAGTTGTACAATAGATTAGTTTATCTCACATGAGGTACCATCTTAGGCTTCATGAACTCCATAGCTTCCAATGTGTTGTAACATCTTGAGGTTGCCTCCTAGACCTCAATCTCAATTCTGGTTTCCTAGTTTCATCTTCTAGTTTCCTCTTCTTGATCCTTTGGATGCTACCAGTAGGAGCGTCAAACAATGTGGAGACAAATGGGCATTCTATAATCTAAAAGTTTGGCATTTGGGAAGCCTTACTCCTAATGTCTAGTGCTCATGCAGGAATATCAAGTTGAGATACATTAGAAATTGTAGTAACAACCTCTACTTTTATTTCCTGTTGGGCTTCCTATTACTTTCTAGAGGCCTTGGTGAGGACATCTGGGAGGGAAGTTCATATGATTTTAGACCAATCCACCCCTCCAAACTAGGGGAATGGGTGGACTATGGTTATTTAAGGCTTAGCCTTCCTCCCCCTTCCATTGGTTATCACAGTGGTATCCTCTATGGAAGTGGTGGTTGGAAATGGAAGGGTGATTTAGGTGGATTGAACATGGAGTATAGAGCTGGCCAAAGCCATTTTCACCTTCCTAGACACCTTTTTCTTGAGGTCTCTAACTATGGAGCTGACATTAGGAATATGAGAGATTGGTGGGGTGAATGGGATGGAATTGGAGATGGAAGGAGAAACACTGGTAGTGGAGGTGGAAAGAACAGATGAAGGGAATTCCACAAAGACACCCTAATCAAAAATGTGTAGAGAAGATAAAGGAACACTATCAAAAGACTAGGTAACTTTAAGAGAGAGCTCTACTAGTTCATCTTGGAGGCTTATAGCCTTGGGTATTTCCAGCTTGACTTCCTCATTAGAGTCATCTTCAATGTCTTTAATCGCCACATCTCCCCTAGCTAGTTTTGAACATGGAGGCTAAGTGGATGAGCCATATAATGCCTCTACTATGGGACTACCCATTGGAGTCCTAGGCTTTCTTCTGTAGACCAAAGGAGTCCTTGCCTGAGTGGGAGAGTAAAAAGGTGATGATGCCCCAGGAGTTCTACCCTAACAGATGTAATAATTGGCCCTTGGGTAGAACTTATAGTAGGCTCCTCTCCATGGCCTTCCTCATCAGAGTTGAGACTGATGGAGTCCCGTACCTGTGCTCCCCTAGTCATTCTAGGCTTGGGTAGCTCAAGATTTTCCTTTACTGCCTTCAAATTCAGAGGGGGTCCTTATTAGGAGGAGGTATCCTAGTCCTTTGGTTGTTCTGAGAATCCACCTCTCCAAAAATCTGAATGCTACCATCCCTTAAAAAGTGCCCTCTTGTTATCTAATTCCCTGGTGGAAATAAAAGGCTCACCTTGGATCATCCTCAAATGATCCTCTTTTAATCTAAAGTTGTGCTCATTCTAATACCTCCTCATCTAACTAAACATTCAAATATACAAACTCATAGTCATAGGGTTGATGACTTTATGGAATGTTAAACCCATGGATATGTTTTTAGATCCACCCATGGGGATCCCAATATTTGTGTGGAAGTTTAGGGAAAGTATAGCTCCTACATTTACCACCTACATCTCTAAGATAATTTCTTGTTGTATATGTCATTCTTCCAATGGTGATGAGGTGGTCAAAATATAAAGCTTTCTTTTAACTTGCCAAAGCTTCCTCTACACTCTTCCATAATTGGAAGGCAATCTCTTGTTCAGCTAACTTGTCTAGAACCAAACTTGGTAGACATAGGGGACAACCTTGTTCCCCCATACCATGATGATAGTAAAATTATGGTAGAAGAAGAAATATCCCTTTCTAAATAGGTTCTTGACTATATTACACCTAATCCAAGGCATAGGTGAACTATGAATAGCTTGCCAAATCTGAAGATAAACATCCTTGAAGATTCTCACCATGTACCTTGTATAGTAGTAGATATGCATAAACTGATAATAATCACAAATTCTATTCTTTACATAGTTTATGGTCAGAGACCATAATGCACCAAGGTCTCTATAGCATGCTCCCAAGACTACATCCAACAGATATAACATCATAAAGAAATCCCCAATGGGCATAGGATGCCTGTCTTTGTGGATATTTTGCTCCCTCGACTACAAGCTTATGATCTCATCGAGGGCATCAACAGCGTCATGTGTGAGCAACATATATAATAATGGTACCCAATCCAAATTGACAAAGTGGATGCTTGGCATACTATATAATCTATTGAGGAGTGTCATACTAATGTGGATACCCATCTGGAACTTATCAATTATGATAGCCCCTTTTGGATTTTTTCTTTTTCAAGTGATAGTCTGGTATGGGAGGATCCATGATGGTATCACCTTTTTCATCAAGGTCTCTGTGTTGAATTGCACCATTGTGTGCTTATTGAAGTAGATGGCATGGATGTTCAATGACAAATACCTCTAAAAATATGCCCCCAAGATGCAAGAGACCACTATATTATTGTTCAAGTGGTGCAAGAATGTGTCATGTGATATTCTGCCAATAAAGAATAAGTCCCGCAAGAAGTCTATGCAGAACATCACTTCTTGTTTTGCAATAGGAAAGTGCAGTCTTTGGCATTTATAAGCCAATAATTCCTTCACAAATAATTAGTTTGATAATGTCATATCATCCTCTAATGAAAATATGTCCACTCAATCAATAACATCCCACAATGCTAAGTAATTTATGTACTTATCTCCAAACATGATGGCATAGAAGATTGTATCGGTGAATTCTATTAAATCTTTGATCGAGTATGGAGATGGTGGATTGGTACCTTAGAATGTTTTGGATGTAGATGCCATGGTTGTATGCTTTTTTCTTCTCTCTTAATCAACATGTTGCATGTTATATACCTGTATGCAAATGCCATAACTCAGCTCTAACTTCATTATTGCTCATTGTATACTCTCAAAGTAGAAACTAGGGCTCTTTCTTGACGCAATATAGTAGAAGAGTTTGAGTACAAGTTATCTCAAATGTAAATGATAGCTTTCAATCATAGCAGATTGCCTATATAAAATCTGGCATTAAATACTAGTTGATGCAACATAAATGTGCAATGTTCACTTTAGGCTTTCATTTCATGTATAATTAAAAAAAATTAGTTTAGGTTGACGAGGACCATTGAAATATCAATAAGAAGTAATTTTGCTATTATATTGGCTAAGTATAATAAGACTTAGTACTAATCCCAATAATAAAGTGCTTTAGGGTGTATATCTAAAAATGCTTTTGGGGCCTATGTTTGTAGACTAACTCTTTTAGGGGATTTGTTTCAGAGAGAGTGTCTGTAGCAATTTATCTAAAGGATTTATTTGAGCAAAAGTCCCAAAGTAATTATTCTAGAGGGCTATTTCAAAGGTTTTGAGGGCACTTTTAATTTCCCTGAAGGGTAATTTTGATCTGAAGGGTGCACTTCATAGGGCATTTTTTCTATGAAAAAAGTCCCAAAGGGTCTACTTCACAAATTTTGAAGGGCACTTCTAAAATTCTTGAAGGCTAATTTTGTACAGCTAAGGGTCATTTCAAAAATCCTAAAAGATATGATTCTCCTAAATAAAATGTCCAAAGGAATTGGCTAAGGAAAAAAAGATCCATGACAAAAGTCATGAAGGGTAAGTGGCCACTTTAAAAGGGCTGAAAGGTCAACGGTCAGTTCAGGAATTCGAAAGGGCATATGCCCTTGGGGGAATTGCTTTGGGATTTTTACATCGAATAAATTGTCTGAAACAAAAATTTTGAAGGGCAAGTCCATGGAAAAAAAGGTTCATTCAAGAAGGTTGAAGGGCACTTTTATAGGGTAAAAGGTCAAAATAAATATCCTAAAGGATAAGTCTCATAGGGTAAGGGGTTTGAAAAAAATTCTAAAGGGTATGCCGCACAAAACCCAAAGGCTATGTGCCCTAAAAGAAGTGGTCAAGAAGGGGGTAAATGGTCAATTTAGGGAAGGCCAAAGGGATAGTTTGAAGGGTTCTAAAGGGTAGGTGGGAAGAATTCAAAGGGTCTACTTCAGGGAAAAAAATTTCCCAAAGGGTCTACTTCGTAAAGGCCAAAGAGCACTTCCAAAATTCCTGAAGGGTACTCTCATATAGCTAAGGGGCACTTCAAAAGTTTTGAAGGATAATTTTAGATAGGTTCAAAAGGATAATCCATCAAGTAATTTGTTTCGAGGAAAGTGTATTTGATCCAAAATTCCTTAAGGAAAAGAGTTCACAAGGTGAATTCTTTCAAGAGAATTGTTTCAAACAAAAACTCCATAATAATTTCTTTGATGAAATAAGGCTTCGCGAATAATAAGTCTGAAGGAAAATAGGACCAAAAATTTATTGAGACATAACATCCAAAAAGATAATTTTTCACAAAAGCTGAAAGAATTAATCTGAAGACTTTGAACCTAAAGAATTCATCTGCAATACATAAGTTAGTCTCATAAACATAATGCCAATATCATCTTGCCAGAAAAGTGAAATTTCCTAGTTTTCCCAAATTTTGCATAAACATATGAAAAGGATTCCCTGGTAAGATCATATTTCAAAAAAAAGTGGGTACCCATTTCCTTCTAGGGAAAAAATAGGGGGTGTTGGGTACAACACACATGAATGTAAAATTTAACCTCATAAATAACCTGTTTGGATTCAAAAGTAGACCCAATAGATCGACAGTTTGTGTTGATCCATTTAGTTGATCCAATGGTGTGGGATTGATGGATACTTTTCAAAGGTTCCATATTAAATAGAGTTTCCAAATGGCATACCTACATGATCAAAGTACAAGTCAAAATGTCTAAGCCAACATCCTATGGCACACTTTTACTCAACCCATTTGATCGAATGATGTGAGAGCAAGTTAAAATGTCAAATCTCCAGGAGAGTGACAAGTGTCACCATCATGAAACACCAGTACATAGATCAAATGACTCATAAGAAGAAGTATGGAGCCCATTAAATAGAGCTTAGAAGCCCTAAGTAGCTACCAAGTGGCACACATATGAAGTAGAGTAAAATAAGGAATGAAAAATGTCAAGCACATAAGAGGCAATGAACCAAAAGCACTAAAATCCAATGAACCATGTTAAAACAATAAACAAGGATTGATGGTGTGAGATCAACATGGAATTTTCAAAGGTCTTGAAACCAATGAAGAGCTATCAAATGGAATAAAAGTTTTCAAAGCACACCAAAGCTCCATAGAACTGCCAAGTGGCATGCTCACACTCCATCATGTAAAGGATCGATGGTGCAAGTCCTAGGTGAACTTTTTAAAGATCCTAAACTCAATCAAGTGTTAACATGTGTCACATTTTGAAAGCTAGTAGGGCATTATGGATAGAATACTTAAATATTTGGACACTTGAGCTATATATATCAATAGACATTGGGTCTCATAGTTAAGCTAGAGTATGAACATGCATGTCTTAATTTGAATAGTAGATATAAAAGTGAAGATACATATTCTATAAAAGGCATGGGTGAGCATGTAATGCATAGTTTAGATTAGTCATAGATAATAGTAATGCCACTAGTTTTGAAACATTGGTAAAGTGATTTTGGTCCCTTATGCATATGTTTGAGTTCTATTTAAAGGTGGCTAATTTGAAATATCAAAAGGCTATTCTCACAACCTATAAAAGGAGGGATGTATAGTTTTGGTAAATAGTGTGTTGGTGCCCAAATTTGCACTGGAGAAATTGGGCCACTGTCAGTAAAATTCCCATGTCCAAATTGAATGAGTGTTAATGTTTTAATCTCCTACCTCATCCCATCAAAATATCAGAATACATATTCATGATTAGTCATGTACATGTATTTTGATTTCACCAAATGGTAAGTGTTCTCTCACTCCTTCCCAAATTCTTGAGGGATAATTTTTGAAGATTGAAGTTACTCTCGATAGCTCTGAAGGAATCAAGAAATATTAATTAAAAGTCCCATGGTGGGAGAATTCATGGTGAGAAGATAAGGGTATGACCAAGCTTTTCTCTGTGCTTGGATTGGATGCTTTATGCTCAAGAGAGAGGTTTTTGGGACTTCAGATGAAATTGTTGATTAAGAATTGATGTATTTTGATGATTAAGGTGTGAAATAGCCTGATGAATTGAATTATAGGCATGTATTTATCTTAAGATACTTTTCATAAGTGTTGTCGGGGGTCAAGGAAATCTTGCACTTTTCCCTGAATAAGGAGAACTAGTGCAAAATAGAAAAGGTGGCCGAGAAGTCCAAACTTGCTTCTAAATTGGACATGTGGTAGATTTTTGGGGCTTCAGATGTTTCAGGGTTGTTCTGAAAGTTTCCCCTCTTACTGTGTTCAAGGCAAGGTATTTAAAGTCCCCAAGGCCTGAATATCCAAACTTGAAATAAAAAGTGATGCCATGTGATAGCTCCTCAAAAAAAATTCAGTTTCAACCACTTTTTGAAGATCACCCCACTTACTTCTTGGTAGAATAATCCAAAAAACCCATAAAGGCCTGAACACCCAGACTTATGAGATAAATTTATAACACATGTTCTTGGTCTTAGAGAGGGCTCGGAGCTTACTGCACTTTTGTACCTTCAAAAAGTAACAAGTGAAAAGGTAAAAACATCCCTGAAGGCCTGAAGAGATGTCATAAATGCATGTCCCACTCATGCCACTTTTACCCTATAAGAAGTATCATTTGGTGAAATAGGGGAGCATTTGCATTTTCCCTCTCTTTTTCAAATAAGGCACAAGCAATTAATGAGAAGTAGGTGGTGATTAGTTGTTGGGCTTTGGTGAATTAATGGTAGCCCTAATCTTGAGATGTAAGGGACTATAACTTAGGTATTTATCTTCATTCTAAAAAATTACCCTTTGCATCGAGAGCTTGCATCCGTGCTTTTGAATTATATGTGCTTGAGCTAAGTGTAGTGTGTGAACATGATTGCAGTGAATTCTTCATAGACTTTCAAATTCTAGTGTGTTTAGTCATCCAAATTAAATAGTAGGTTTTCCATTTGCTCTTCATGTTGTGTTCTTTGAAGAGAGTTAAGAGGTAGTTGAGGGTTATTTGAGTGAAGATTTTGTCTGGTATAGAAACATTGCATTTAAGAATTGGAAAATGGTAGCATCTTATACTACAATAAAAGGCAATGTTGTTTCAATTTTGGATTCAATTAAGGATATTGATGCTATGGGATTAGATTCTGGGGCCCTATTGAATGCCCTACAATAACTTGACCCCTCCCAAGTAATTACCAATATCAAATCTAGTTATATTGCACCCATAGTAGCATTCCCTTTGGTTTCCCCATACCCAGACCTCATTATTTCATATGCCCAAGCATACCAACTAGACACAAGGAATATTGTTGATGGTGGCCATTCTATTGTATGATCCTTCACCCCTTCGACCCTCAGTGCCATGTTAGGAATTCCTCCCCATCCAGAAGGCATTTTACTTTCTTTGGAGGAATGCCAAAATTATGCAAAAAAGGCCAAAGATATCTGGGATAGTTTCAATACTTGTTGGTTGGCCAAGAGGAGGCAAAAGGTTTCCAAAATATCCAAGAACTTAAAATTAGCAGATTTTAATGAGATTCCCCAATACATCATTGCCATGGTCACCAAGATTTACAGGGCACCTTCAGCAGAGAAGTTTGAGCCATGGATGTTCCTAATTATGATCTGCATATTGGATGGAAAGAAAAAGTTGGATTGGGCCTCCATACTAAGTGACAACCTACATATATAGATGAGGTAGCTCCAAGCTGTAATTCTTTCTAAAGAAGCATTTACAGGTAGCTTTTATATGTCTTCCTATTTGATGTATAGCCTTGTGAACAATATGACTTTCCAAGGGCTCACCAGGAATCTTTCAGGAATGAAGATATATGAAGTATATCTAGAGGTTACCTTGGAAGGATTAAAGAACAATTTATATAAAGTTTATAACTATTTTTTCAATGAAATGATGAGTGTCTTCTTCCCATTAAGAAGCCTGAATAGAATGTTTGTAACTACCAAGCAAGTAATTGAAAAGTATGGCACCACTTATATACAGGTTAGAACATTCACATACATTAGTGTAAGTGGTTATTCTAGATACCCACTCAAATTACCTAGGTACCTAGATGACAAGTTGGTAGTGATGGAGCTAAGCCGACAAATGATGCCACCACATGAAATGATTACAGCAAAAAAGATAAACAATCCTTTCAAATTTCTTGTGGTGATAGGGTTTTATTCATGTCCTTCTGTGGCTAAGGCAAAGGGTTTTGAATAGGATATGAGTTCATATGCACTTGATAAAATGCCACCCTAACCTGATTTCGACGTCAGGTGGTTGATAAACATAGCCACTAATGTAATTTTACATAAGTCTCACTATGAGGACATTTGGTACAACTGCACCACAAAGGAAGATGTCCAAAAATTGGATTATGTAAGAAGTCATATCCTAAAACATTGCTCCCATCCCCAACGACATGGTGGATGATAAATTAACATTCTCTTCATTGTACAAAACTAAAAATATTGAATCCCATCCCATTGTTCATCTAGATTTTAGTACTCAAGAGGATGATTCCATCCATAGGAGATTAGTGCAAATTCTAAAGAGAACCTTCAGATCGCTTAAGGAGCATGGGGTCGACCTCAGCACATATGGCACTCTTGATCTTCAAGAGTTAAGGTAGGTTAAAGAGTTGAAGGCCTTTCTCCTAGGATATAGTGGTGACTCTGTGGATCCATTTTTGGCCACAACCAATAAGGGAAAATGCAAGCTTGGGGATACTAAGCTCACCAAACTAGTGGATGTGGAGAAGATGACATCAGCACGATCTAAGTCCAAGTTATCTTTTTCAAAAATAATAAGCTTGGCAGAGAACTAGGACAAGATTCTTATAGGGTAGGTCACAATGGCTGATGCTACCCCCATATCCATTTTAGGAAAGGGAGCCCCAGTAATTCCAACCATTCTAGTGGTTACTCCTATAATTACATTGGATATGGTCCCACATGCTCCACCCACACAAAAAGTAGTAGTTCATCCTCCCCTGGTGACATATGCAAGAAAAAGAGGAGGGAAGACCAAGAGGAGCAAACAAGGCCAAAAAGAGTCAAGAAGAGTTTTAACCCCCAAGTGAATCACCGATGAAGAAAAGGGAGGTTGCATTCAAAGACCCACTCTCTAAGGAAATTCCTATGAAGAGAAGAGAGGACCAGTCCTCATATGCCCAAAGAGTGAGGGACATGAGTAAGGATGAAGATTTAGATGAAGGTAGACCAATTGCTAAGGTAATGAAGAAACAGTGTGCCTTCACCCCTCCCCAAGTAAAGATTGGGCAAAGGACTCACAGGGAGAGGCCACAAACCCCAGTAAAGGCCCCAACATGGGATCAATCCATAGAAGAAGAGTTTTGGTGATAGAAAGCAAAGGTGATGAGGAGGGAACCTTAACCTCAGATGACCCTTTATCATTTGATGAAGTTGTACAGGTTGGAGCAGAGGCAGGCACCCAAGCCCAAGTCCCTCTTAAGAAAGAGGCAACCTCCCCAAATATAGAAGTATTTATTGAAAATGTCATCTCCTAATCACCTAGTTAGGATAGGGTTCACAAAGGAGAGGATATTCAAGGACCTAATGGGGGGGGCTGAGAAAGAGCCAAAACATGGTGACTAGGTCCCCACTAATAGTGTAGAGGTAAAGGGAGACGTGGGAGCAAACTTGTAAAAGGGTACCCCCACCCTTTTAGAGGCAAATAAAGAGTTGGATCCAGCAAATAAAGATGTTGAGGAGGATATCTTAGGAAGTACTACTTCTATTGAATAACCTTGAGGTCTCATTCCTCTCATCAAAGTTCATTATCCAGTCCACAATAAAGGCCTTGAGGTCGTAATCAGTGAAGAGTTGCTTGAATGCAGGAAGGAGGTCATCGTGGCCTTTTCTAACCTCAGGGTTCAAAAAAATAAATAAGGAAAGGTAGTTATCAAGCCTTCTAGCCAGACCATAGCATAGGGGAGCTCCATTGAGAAATTTCTCATGGAGTCCCACCAGCCAGGGTCAAATTTTAAAGTTTTAAAAAAGGTAGACCCAGCATTGGAGGAAAATCATAGAACAAAAGGGGATGGAAAAGAGCATGATAATGATGATGATATTCAGCAATTCATGTCGAGCCCACCACCCAAGCCTATGGCACTCCATGCAGCTAGCTCATCATTGGCACCACCCCATATTGAGTCAAGGCTTTCCACAATGTCTACAACCTTGGTGGGTTTCCAAACTAAACCCTTTCTATAGTTCATGGAGTAAGTGAAAATAAAGGATGATATTATGCACAAAATAGGGGACATTGATGTGAGAAAGATAATTTAGAAGCATAAGGCTAAGCCCCCTAAGAAGGCTAAAACTTACTCCAGGACCACTTACACAGACAAGGGGGAAATAAATGTTGAGGTAGTTGTTCCCCCTTTTGATGTATTAAATAAAGATGCTCCCCTAGAGAGTTATTCTATTTATAGTTATAATCTTGAGGAGCCATCACAAAAGGAGTTAAATCACAGTTCGTAAGTTCTAGCTAACATGGTGGCATAAAGAATGGACAAAGATAAAGCCACCATGGAAGAGCTGAAAGTGGAAAATCAGGCTATGATCCAATACTTGTAGAAGTTATTGAGTAAGCCAAAGACAGTAGCTCTGACTACCATTAAGACTCTAGACCTTCCTCTTTTCTCCATGAGGTCACTACATTTTGGCTAAGGTGATGAGTTAAAATCTAGAGGATGGGCTATAGAAGAATGGCAAGAAAATCTAATCACTTGAGCCAAAGATATCATCCATTCAGCATTAGAATGCTTGGATGACATAATAGATAAGGGGAAATATTGTGAAACCTAGATGTCTCTTTATGATGTGGACATAAAAAATTGGCAAAAGATCTAGCTTAAGGTAGATGAAATGTGCAATATGGGTAATAATGTTTTAATGACAAAGAAGATTATCTCTTCAGATGATCACAAGAAGCCCAAAGAATATAAATTGGAAATAAAGCATCAGTTGATGGTGCTCAAGGAGGGCATTTTTGATTTAAAAGGAGAAGATCAGTCTCTTAAGACCACTACCAAAGAAATAGATGTTGCCCTTATAAAAATGGTTTACATCGATGGGGTAGGTGATTTGATAGAAGGGGAAATACACAGTGCTCTAAAAAGACTCATTGACGTGCTTCAAGGAGATTTTGATGCCCACAAAATAAGATAGTTAGTAGCACTTGAGAAGGATCGTGACCTACTCAAAGTGCTCATTGGGTGAAAACAAGCCACAATTCAAAAAATCACCACTTGGCTGGAGGATTTTGATGTCAAATTAAAATACCAAGCTAGCTTGGATCAAAAGGATATTGCCTCCATGATTGACAAGTATAACAATTACAAGAACAAGTTGGCAAAGGATTTTGTTATCAATATTGATTTTGGAGCATAACCAATCATTCTGGTTTCTTCCTAACTAGCAATATTCTTTTCTCTTCTTCTCTCTCTTGCTTATTCTTTACTCTTGTTTCCTGCTCAAAAACCATTGTACTCTGCCCATTAGTGGTACATCCCTTTTAAATTTAGTTTGAATAATCATGTGTATAAGAAAGGGACATATTTTTTTTGCGAAAAGAGACAAAGGTTGTTTTGTCCTTTGCAGGGTTATTCCCCACGTGTCTAAATAAAAAAATTATACCATGATGGAGTATCATGTTTGTTATCATCATGGAAGCATAAGCATAAATTTAAGGAATCAAGTTTGTTACAACAGACTCCAGGCCTGAGAAAGAATTTTCTAGCTGGAGCATCTTTTGGAATGTGTTGAGTTTAACTAAAATTGTATAAGTAAAGAGGGTTTGTCCCTTTACATAGGTCAGTTAATTTTTGAGTATGAAGCTATTCCTTCAGAGAGTTATCCCTATGTAATTTTTTGATGCCAAACTGATTCCTCTTATAAAATAATTGCCAAGCTTTGAGAGCATTCAAAATTCCTCCCTTGTTACAGAAATGTTTTGCATGGTGTTGTGACATGTAATTTTCAAGACATTGTATTCAGCTTTGATTTAACTAATATATGGAATATGTTCATGATTCATTATTTCTTCCTATTGCTGAAATACAATGTTCTATTTTACATGCTTAGTGGATTGGTTATCCAATGTGTGCTTCTTTATGGTAGTCATTTAGGGTTCAATCCAGAGTATAAAATCCTTTCCATTTTGATATGTGAGAACATGGAATTGACAGCCTTCTTAAGCATAGTCCTGGGTTTATGAATTCAACTGGTAGGAATTCTTGAATGGTTATTTGCAATGTCATAGGTAAACTTTTGAGGATCATTTGTGCATGATTTCATCTTATCGTTTTTGAACTGAAAAGCATTTGTTGAATGAAGGTAACATAGTTGTTATGTGAACATCTCCATACTCATTTGCTAAGCCATCCACACCCTTATCCATAATTCAAATTAACTCAGTTTCATCCTATCCTACCATGTAGATAATACATCATTTGTATATCATAAGTACTATTTGCCTTGCAAATGCATGAAGATTTACATATTTGAAATGTGTTTGCTCTATGTGCTTTAAACCTCAGTGTTATAATCTCCCACTTATTCATTGATTTTGAAGTTATTTTCAAAGTGAAGGTTGTAGTCATATATTTATCTATCTTTAGTAGCTTATTTTTTGGTTTAAGACATTTGTTCATTCCATGTGACAACCCTTCCCAGGTGGATTGAGCAAGCTTAGTTATGTTCTGGTCAAATTTATGTGTCTTTGTTTTAATAATTCCCATGGAGGGTGAACTGTAGAATCTCTCAATATGAGCAAGCTACCCTATAGGTCCTCTCACCTTGGTTTAGGTAGAGCCAAAAGTAGCAGGGAAATAACCATACCCTTTGTAGGTACCTCCCAATCATTTTCTCAAATTCTAGTCCATTCTTGATGTTGAACCCTTCCCTGACTGCAACAATATTTTAGTGGGTTCTTTATTTTTGTTTGTCATTTGCTTCAGATTCACAAAGATAGATCAGAGAGGTGTACAACTGTGAACCAACATAGTGCATCTATTTATAGTTTGCATATAATTTGAACTATAATTGTAAAAAAATTACCTCTATCTTTATACACATGCACATGTTGCTTAGCTTTGATAAAAGATAATTTAAACTGATAACTATAAGTAGACTCATATGATTTTAGACCACAATTAAAACTCATGTTTTAACTATTACATGTAATGACCTTGCATAAACTTAGAGGATGAGGTGACCCTTCCCAAGTCTATATAAATAATTGTCATCTAACTTGGATTTTTATCATAGAATTTTTTAATATAGGAGAAGCATCAATTTTGATTATCATTGAATGTGTTTATGTATTTTATTTTCAATTTCCATCTAATTAGTTGTTACTTTCTTTGATTGTATGTTTCAATAATCTTTAATATGCAAAATATATGAATAGATTCTTGATTATTTTGATTAATGTACCAATCTGTATATGTGTAACATCTATTGAAAGATTGATAAATATATTGGTTAAGATAGTCAAGTTCAAATTGATTCATAATGCCAATTGTGCCTGAGTGCTTTCTTGGATGTAATTTTTTGTGTGTATGCAATAACCACCTCAAATACTTCACTAGCCTGAGCCATAATCACCTAATTAAGGGTGTGTAATAGCTGCCCTAAAAGGAATAACCTTTGTCTGAGGCTTGTGAATTTTTTACATCTTTTTCTCCTTAGACTTCTTAATCATGTCTGACTATGTGTGTGCAATTACTGCTAGCAATAGGCATAGGTTCTGAGAGCATTTATCCTTTTAGAAACCATCCAGGGGAGTAGTTTCTGAAAACCACAAATTCTTTCTTTTCTACCTTATCTTTCCCTCCTTTTTGAATTTGTTTTGAGATATACCCACTCTATATTAGCAACCAGCCACCCATCCAACTCACATAGAGATTCATTACCCTCATTAAGAATCACACATCCATCTAAAAACCTTATTAACAACCTATATGTCCTACCCTCTATTCCATTAACAAGTTGAAATAAATTGCATACCTGTAATTCATACTTTAGAGTGGAGTTTGCGTCCATTGAGATCCTAAAATATTAGAGGCTACCTCATTAAGACTATGATGTGCATAAAACTTGCATCAACACATATACACATTTATATCCTATACATATATATGTATATATGTGCATGTATGTATATAAACATATACATATATGTATACACATATACGTACATATATACATGTATGCATATATACATATATACATATACATATATACATAGTATATTATATACCTATACACATATATATGTACATGTATACATATATACACATATATATATATATATATATATATATATATATATATAAATGTATATATGGATATACATGTACATGTATTTATGTGTGTGTGTGTGTACATATACATACATTTAATGTATACATATGTATTTATATGTATATATGTGTACATATACATGTATATATTTATATGTATAAATATATATTATATATATGGATGTATGTATATATATACATATATTTATATGTATAAATATATGTATATATTATATATACACGTATAGGTATACATGTATACATATATATGTATATGTATACATATACTTATATGTATATGTGTACATATACACATATATGTATATGTATATTTATATGTATACATGTATATGTATGTGTATATACACACACACATATGTGTGTGTGCGTGTGTGTGTGTATACAATATATATGTATATGACATATATGTATATATGTGTGCAGATATGTATATAATATATATGTATATATCATATAGGTATATATTATATATATGACATAATATATACATCTATGACATATACATATATTGTATAATGTGTATTTGAGTATATATATATATATATATATATATATATATATATATATATATATATATATATATATATATATATATATATATACTCAAATACACATTATACAATATATGTATATGTCATACATGTATATATTATGTCATATATATAATATATACCTATATGATATATATATATATATATATATGATATATACGTATATGTTGAATACATATATGTATGTGTACATAAATGTGTGTGTGCACAGACATACATATATGTATATAATATATATGTATGTCATATATATGTGAATACAATATATGTATATATTTTATATATATACATACACACACACACACACACACACACACACACACATCATTTATATGTGTATACAATATAGACGACATACAAATATATATATAATGTGTGTACATTTATACACACACATACACATACATATATATGTATATGTATGTGTATATGTGTATGTATATTACACATACACATATATATTATGTATATATATTATACATACACATATCTTTGTATATATACACATATATATTATATATATATATATATTTTTACATATATTTGTAACTTATTTTGTATTCTTTTTATATTACTATTTTTAATAATAGACCTAAAATATAAACAACATCAAACATAGAGGATAAAGAGGTAATCATATACTTGAAATGAGATCTCTTGCCATCATTTTACCTCTTATAACTCCCCTCTAAAATTGTCAAACTGATTTTGATGCAAAATGTGTTAAATTTTGGATTGCTTGACTATGCTTGACAATGGCTTCAAATGAATTCTTGACTAGATAATGGATTTGAAAAAAATATATGAATACAAGAAGGATGGTTATGGATTCAAGATAGCTTCAAGTTTTCTTAGTTTCAAGTTAGTTTTCATGGAGGGATTTGTTTGGTTATATAGGAAATCAAGGGAAGAATCAATGGCTCAAATTTAATTTTGAGCCATTAAGATTAATGGCTAGGATATTTCCAAAAAAAATAATTCCTTGGAAATATCTAGAATAGATAATTCTAGAGGAGAAGGGATAAATTAGTGGATATTTCTAGAATCTTCTAATTCTAGAAATCTCTGAAGGGAGTAGGGGTGTAGGAATAGCTAGTTAGTAGGGTGGTAGTTAGGTAGGTAGGATAAAAAGTATTTTTAAATTGTCAAGTGGGTTAATGGGTAGGTTAGTAGGTAAGTAGTTTTAGTTAGTAGACTAATGAAGGTAATTAATTATTTGTGGGGGTAGAATAAGGTTTATAGGATGTGGGAATTTTGATGTAGGGATTAGAATAATTAGCTAAGAAATATAGTTATAGGTAAAATTAGTGAAATTAGTAAAATTATCAAGGTGAATAGATTTGGGTGCATACATTTTCCCCCTCTTTGAAAGGGCTTTGCGAGTATCTAGGATGGAAGGATTAATGGTATTTCAATGAAAACCCAAGATCATGTGTGGCATCAGTGTCAGATGTTGTTAGTAGGTATGATTCTCCTTCGAGGGAGCATGCGGGGATAACTATCCCAGATGGTCACTTGAATAGAAGTCCTAGTGGTGGGATGAGACTAAGATGATAATATTGGTTTGTGATACCCCAAGTAATGATGTGGATATGATTGATATGTCCCAAGTTTAGAGACAAGGGTATAAAGTGGCTCAGTGTTGAGAGATGGGTTCTAGACAAAGGACTTATGTCTAGAAAAGAGTTTGATTGATAAGACTAAACTCCTGAGATGGAGATATTATCCAATAAGTAAAGAGATGAGATGGATACAGTCCAATGATAATTCCTTTAGTAAGGACACATGTCAGGGAGGGATTGAAAACTGGTATGGAGATCAAATGAGTTGATTAATGATAGAGAGCCACTTTACATGAGATTTATAACTTAAAATGTTGTATGATTATCAAGTGATTAATCTGATGATGGGATGGGGATGAGGGGTTAAGACTGGTCAAGATAGACCTGGGCACAAAATCATGGCCAGGTGTTGCCTACATAGTCTTAGGAGACCTCAAGCTGATGTAGTTCTAACTCGAGATTAGTTTGGTCAACATGGAAATGGAAAATTCATGCCCCATATGGCTTAGGAATGATAGTGAATGATTAATTGAAGTAATGGAGGAATTTGATGGGATTTAGATGTGATAGGGTAAGAGAAAAGGGGTGTTAGGGGTTAAAGGAGTGATGGGGGGGAGGGGGCAAGCAATTTAAAGAGGGGGAGAGGTCAAATAAGACAAAAGAGTGAAAATAAATTTATTTTAAATTTTAATCTTGATGAGAAACTTTTTTGAGCTAAAAACATGGACCGAATCCCCTGAGCTTCACACTACAAAGAGAGAGTCTAGGAATTCTAGAGACCTAAGGATGTTGGACCACTAGTGAGTTACAACCCCTAGCTTGTCAATTTTTATGTGAAAATTTGTAGTTATTTCATGTTAGTTAGGGCAAAGGCACCATGGGTGCAATATCATGAGGCCAGTGCCCTCAGTCACATTATTGCACTCATGACTAGTGATGTTGCATAAGGAGTTACAGTATTATAATACCACAATTGTAGAATTATGGTATTACAATACCGCAAGTCTTGACTTATGATATCATAATATTAAAGGTTAGGAATCCATATTTTTACATAATTGTGAGGATAGATCCATGGTCATGCAAAACTGTAAGACTTGATTGGTGGTATTGATAAGACCACAGGTTAGGGAGAATTTGCAAGTGGTGATATTGCTAAGGGTGGGAAAAATGGTTAAGGGATGGGGGATTAAAGGATGGGCTAAGGTGTTTAGGGAGGCAAGGGAGTTAGGAAAGGGATTATAGGCTATGAGGTGGGGTTGGATTAGGTGATCTAGGTTAAGGTAGATGGGGGATAGTTAGATTAGGATGTATTAGGGTTGGGATTGGGCCAGGGATTATGGATTATAGGTTTTTAGGTCTTAGGGTGGTGAGTTAGAGTAAGTGCAAGGGGAAATGAGTTATAAGTAGGTGAGTTGATTAGGTGAGATAAATTATGATGGAACAGAGTTAGTGATAGGTTTTTGGTGATTAGTATAGGAGGATTTAGGTGTGATGGAATCTTGGATATGGAGATCAAAGGTGTTATATGAAATGCACCAGTTGACTTCTATATATTATGGGTTGTTAGAGCTTGTGGGGTTGCACTACATTACTATGATGCTAGTGGTGCAGATTAACCATGCCCTGATTACTACATTAGTGGAGTGGTGGCACTCGAAGATGAGTACCTTCCACTTCATCACTAGAGAGATGACAATGACATTAGAGAATGTCTATTGGATTTTATGATTATTGATGATAGGGGACAAGATTTACTAGCGATCACACATAATTAATGTGATAATATAGAGGTTGGAAAGAGGATTGCATATGGGTGTGTGGGACAAATGCATGGACATTGATAGATGCCTCTGAGAGGGGACTATTGATCAGTTGACCCTAGTAGTGATGTATCTTATTACTAGCATACTTCTATCAAACAAGAGTGGTCAGTGGTTTCACCTAGGACTGAGAGACATGGTAACTAATATGGTATGAGATTTTAGGGTTTTTGTATGAGGGCCATTGGTATTGTCCCATCTATATTAGGAGTTTCATTTGGGGTCTTATAGGGGATCGATGAACCTTGATCTATCCCTGTTGTTACAAATTTAGAACTAGGAGCACATTATGATCTAGCAACCTTTAGGTACCCTAGCAGCTAGGGGCCTAATCAACCTCTAGTTTTTGGATGGTACATTTTACTAGGTGTGAAGAGACGCCATACCTAAGAGATGAGATTTTATAAATATGCATTTGACAACTTGTGTCTATAGAATATCACATGGATGCCCTATAGGGGACTTTAGTTTGACTGGGATGATGAGGCTGAGGTGACTCAGTTTATGCTTATCAAGTTTGATCTGATAGGACATAGAGACTTTATTATAGAGCAGTATAGACCTGACCATGTGTAGAGATAGTTTAGCCTCCCATAGGATGTGTGAGGTGAGGAGCACCTTTTTGCCAGGAGTGATCAGGAGAGGTCACAGTGGGGTAGACCAATAAATAGAGCTCTTACTTATATGGATTATGATAGCCTTGCCCTAGTCCCCTAGGATTTTCAGACTCCATTACTAGATATGGGAGTGATAGTAGCTTACATAACATGGAGGGATCAGAGAGTACCAATGAGATTGCTCCATCGTAGGGTGATGGTATGGAGGGGAGTAGTGAGCAATGTGTTATAGGTGCAAGCGAGGTTATGGAGATAGAAGAGGGTACAACTCCTAGCATAGGATGCTCAAGATGGATAGGGAAATCCAGATGTCATGGATGTATATGGGGGTGATGGATATCAAGTAGTAGCTATAGCACAAGTAGGAGGGAGTGGGACCCAGATAGGGGGAGTAGTGCATAAGTTACACAGGTTGGTGCCAGTGGGATTGGGTATGGTATAGGACCATCTAAGCCACCATTTATAAAGGATGAGAGATCACTATGAGCATAGCTTTGGTTAAAGATATAGGCATTACCATAAAGAGAGACTAGCTCTAGGCTCAATTATAGGCATAGGATGGGTAGTTAGCCTAGGAATAGCAGTACGTGGCTAGATTATAGAGACATGTGACTACCTTACAAGCTTAGGTAATGATGCTTCAGAGCTAGATTTGGAGTTGAGACATGTAGATCACTGGGTATCAGGCACAGCTTATCTAAATGTAGATGAAAATTAGAGACTTGATAAGAGAGGTGGAGGTGGAGGTGGTCAAGAGTGCCAAGGATGAGGCAGACATAGCCATGCTAGTAGGGGATAGATGGGGTGATGCAGAACATTATGAGGTTGACCCACAAGGTGAAATATTATAGGGACTTGTATGAGTCGGCAGGGCCAGTTGAGTGGTTTACACCTTTTAGATCTAGCTCATCACAGTCGGTATACCAGCACCCTAGAGGACCCCTAGGAGCCTAGACAGGACTTTATATATATGGATTTTGTTATTTTGTAGCACATTGCTACCCATGGGGCCTATATATTGTATATATTTTTTACATGGATGCCATGTGGACATGTTTATATAATGAAACATTTGAGATGATGTGATGTATTATGTGATGATGATTATGATTATGGTTTTTGTGACATGCATTGAATATGGATACTTGTATGATTATATGATGTTGATGCGATGGATGTATTTATGAGTTAGATGGATTAGGTAGATATATTTTTTTTATTTATATGATGTGATGGATGGATGCATGTATGGTTTAGATAGATGTATTATTTGGTATGATCTTATATGATGTGATGCAATGGATGTATATGTGTTATGTAATTTGGATGCCATGATCATTGATTTATATGTTGGTGTATGCATTTGATAAAAACAATATGATTATTATGATATCATGGTATATGATGTTTTATATGTTGATGGGTATGTTAGATATGGATTTAATTGATACGATATATAGATGGTTAACTATGTGAGGATTTTTTAGGATTAGTAGATGATATGTTATGTGATGAAATGTTATGAGATAGTGGTTTGTTTATGGATGTCATGGTATAAATTTTATATGGATGTAATGTTAATGAGATGGTAAAATGAAATAAAATGTATACCAATGTGTTAATAAGGATTAATTCATTTAAAATTGTTATGTCTCACAACTTGGGTTTGGGTAGAATCCTCCTGCACCAAGGAGGCAGGATAATGATGGGATGATAGGATGATGAGGTTTAGACGAGATGGTTATAGGTTAGACAAAATAATTGATAGGATTGGGGGAAAGGGGATGGGTGGAAATTTTGAATCCATTGATAATTTATGTAATACATTCTAATATTACATCGATGAATAATTGTGTTCCAATGACATAAGATAAGTCAAAGGTACATCAAATCATGGTGTGTGGGTGAAATCTATTTTTGAAGTGACTTTATTTGAAACAAGTTTAGGAGTCACCTAGACCATCCTTGTTCTCATAAAAGTTAATTGAGATAAAATATATACAAAATGATAACAAGACTATTAAAACACACAAGACAGTCTAATTAATATGTACATAGCTAAATAATTAATCAAACAACCACACATATTCAAAACACACACACATTTATATACACACAAGTAAAACATAATACAAAATAGATGAAAGATAGGGATAAGAAAATGGATATACAAGTTGATAATGATGTGATTATAAGGTGATTATGGATAATGGTTGTAATGATGAGAAAGAGATATGTACATGGGGTAAAGTATGCCCAATAGTACTAAATTTAAACAAGGATCCAACCAAGTCAAAAGCAACCACATATGGGGTTTAGGATAATCGTTTGATATTCAGTGGCATAGTGTATGTGAAACCCCAAAGTAAAACCTATTCTTGACCCTTTCATAGTGATAAAATTAGTGAGATGGTGTGTACCATAGTTTGGGGATAGTAATAGACAAACGAGGATAAGATTAACTTAAGGCTAAGAGGAGAGTCATGCATCAAAGAGGATGTGATGGGGTGACAGGATGAAGGATAGATATAAAGATGTAATAGGATTAGGGATATATCTATATGAATATGGATAAAGAGACTCAAGAGGACTCCCCAACAACAAACATTCCATTTGCACAATAAACAATGACTTGCCTCCTATTGAAATCATTTGTCTCCTATTGTTGTAGAAAACTTGTAATGGGTTGTAGGGTTAGAGATGGGATAATGGAGTAGAATGAAAAGGGAGACATGGGATGCAAATGGCTATGCCCCCGAGAGTGGGGACCCATAGATGGAGATAAATTAGAGCCTATTAAGTATTTAAATGCTTTAAATGTACTATGTTCATTGGGTCATCAATCTCTTCACCATCTAGTGTAGCTAACTTGTAGGCTACATATCCAAAATTAGAAACTATTATATATGGCCCAAGCCAATTGGCTTCAAATTTTCCCTTCTTATCCCTATCTGCATTGTATTTTTATGATTCTCTTTTAGGACAAGATCACTAACCTCAAACTCTCAAGACTAGATCTTCTTGTGATATTAGCCTTTTAATCTATTATGATATGCCTGTAGGTGATTGAGAGCCCTTTGACACTTTTCATCTAGAAGCTCAAGTTCTTATAGCCTTTCTTGTCTAAAATTATGATCAGTGATAATGCCCTAAAATGAGATTGATAAGGAGGGGATCTCTACTTTCATATGTAAGATAGCCTCTGTACCATACACTAATGAGTATGGAGTGGCCCCAGTGGGTATTTGAACACTTGTTCTATAAGACTAGAGTGCAGGATATAATTGTAAGTTCTAATTCCTTCCTACATCATTAATTATCTTCTTGAGAATATTGATAAGAGCCTTATTTGTTACTTCAGCCTATCCTTTCCCTTGGGAGTAATAAGGGGAAGAAAAATGTTGCTTGATATGGTATCGCTTGCACAAGGCCTTGACTTCTTGATTTATGAAGGACTTATCATTATCAGATATGATGTTGGTAGGAATGCCAAAATAATAAATGATCTAATTTAGGATGAATTTATAAACTTAAAGACCTATAGTGTAGGTAAGTGGCATTGTTTCTACCCATTTGGTGAAATACTCTATAACAGTAATAATGAATTTGTGTCCATCGAAAGACATATGATTTATCTTACCATTTAGATCAATTCCCCATATATAAAATGGACATGGACTCATAATAGGTTATAATTCTTATGAGGGTGCATAGATAATATTTCCATGTTTTTGGTAGGCTATATATTTTTTCACATATTGTCAAGCATCTTGTTTTATGGTAGGCCAATAGTATCTAGTCTTGAGCAATTTATTAGCTAGGACCATCCCACTGACATGGCCATGACAAATACCATTGTGGACCTCTTTGGTCATGAGACAATCCTCTTCTAAGGTTAGGCATCTTACCAAAGTCCCATCCTAACCTCTTTGATAGAGCATGTTGTCAAGGATCATGTAACAAGAGGTATGATGGATGAAGGCCTTGCATTGATGGTGATTGAGGCTTGGTGGAAGGATGGTATCGTGGAGGTAATTATAAATTTTGTGATACCAAGGGAGACTAGGATCAAGAATAGCATAATTTTTTATAGGATCCATAGCTTGATAGGCTGGTAAGATCAAATGTTCTATCATAAAATTCTCTTTGAGGATGTCTTCAAGGAGATGAATTAAAGACCCAGTGGTGGACATGGAATCAGTTGCCTTATTACTTCCACTTGGCACTTGTTCAAATGCAATAGACTAAAAATATTGCTTCAACTAATTTACCAACTACTTATAAGGGAGTAATTTTTCATCTTTGGTTTGCAACTCTTCATTAACTTGCTTGATTATTAGTTGTGAATCACCAAACACTTGAAGATGTTAGATGCTCCATTATATGGCTAATTGAAGGCTAGTTATTAAAGCCTCATATTTATAAATATTATTGGTGCATGGGAAGGTGAGGTGGAAGGTTTTTGGAATAAGGTCACCTTATGGGGTGACCAGAAGGATGCCCATTCCCAATCTATGAATGGTAAAATAGCCATCGAAATATAGCTTCCATCCACTAGATTTTATAGTATTCATTATGGATTCATCTGAGAAGGCTATAGCACTAGTTTCAGTTGCCACAAGAGATACTTCTGCTAGTTGGTCCACTATTGCCTATCCCTTAATGGCCTTTTGATGAACATATTCTATATTAAATTCACTCAGTAGCATTATCCATTTAGCCATTCATTTTATGAGGGCTGATTTCGATAATAGATATTTGAGGGTATCAACTTTAGTGATGAGTTGAACTTGACTATTTAACATATAATATCAAAGCTTTTGTGAAGTGAAAATGATGGCTAAACAAACTTTTTAAATGGGAGTATAGTTCAGATCATATGAAATCAGAGTGTGACTAAGATAATAAATTACCTTCTCCTTTTCATTATCATTGTGTTAAGCAAGTAGAGCACCTATTGCACAAGGTGTAGCAGAGATATATAGGAGCAAGGGCCTTCTTATAACTGGTAGTGATAACACAGGTGGATTTACCATATATTATTTGAGATTATTGAAGGCTTGTTGACATTCAGAGTTCTAATTAAAATGGATCCCCTTATTCAATATATGGGTGAGGGGGTGGCATTTATCTTTGATCTAAGAGATGAACCTTTGAATGGCTTGTAGCTTACCCTGAAGGATCTTTAGTAGTTTTAGATTCTAGTGAGGAAGCATTTCCATAATAGATTTGATTTTAGCTAGGTCTACTTCTATGCCTCTTTGAGATATAATAAACCCTAATAACTCACCTAAGTAATGCCAAAGACACATTTCCTTGGATTTAATCTGACTTTATATTCATGTCACTGCTCAAATATTCTGTAGGACTATATGATGCTCAAATTTGAGTCGAGACTTCCCTAAAATATCATCAACATAATATTCCACTATGTCATGCATCATGTCATGGAATATAATTGTGATGGCTCACTAATAGGTATCTCCTACATTCTTGAGACTAAAGGGCATGACTTGATAACATAAATTCCCCCATGGAATGATGAAGGTTATTTTATGTTGATCATCGAGCACAATTTTGATTTGATTTTAGCCCAAAAAATCAATCATGAGAGATAACATTTCATATCCAACTATTGAATCCATGATCATATCAATATTTGGGAAAGGAAAGTCATCTTTGAGACATGCCTTATTGATGTCTCGAAAGTCAGTACAAATCCAAATCCCTCCTTATGGCTTAGCCATAAGAATAATTTTGGATATCCAATCAAAATAATCGATGGGTTGGATAAATCTTGCTTCCAAGAATTTTTGTAGTTCCTCCTTAACTAGTAGGGCTACTTTAGGGTGCATCTTATGTAATTTTTGCTTGATTGGTTTGGCGTTAATATGAAAAAAAAATGATGTACAAATAATGAGGGGTCAATACCTATCATGTCGAAACAGCACCATGCAAATTTATCTATGAATTCCTTGAGTAGTTCAGTAATAATTTGACATTCCTCTAGTGTGAGGGTTGCCCCCAATTTGATGATTTTGGGATGTTATTTAGTGTTGATGTTGACTTTGATCATGTCCTCAATTAGAGAGTGTGACTTATCTTGGAGATAAGGATGTAATGATTGATCTAGGATATCTGAAGTGAAACCATCCGGGAGTTTTATGTCTATTTTAGTGTATTCTTCTGATTCAACTAAAACTTGTGGAAATTATTATAGATTTTGGGGTGTCTCTTCTTCTTCATATACCTCTTCTTAACTTTGGTCAAGGGGAATATGTTGTTCCCCAAAATAATCAGATTAATAGAGATTGATAGAAAAGCGTTTCGTATGATCATTGCAAGGCATGAAATCTTGTGCTCCTAGAAATTCTAAGGTGGCTTCATCATTTTGAAACATGTCAAAGGATGGCTCCTAATGTTAATCCCAGTCAATTAATGATGGGTATTAGAGGGATACGTGGATGGTGGAAATAGTGGTGTCATGGAAAAGGTTTGTGGCAGTAATCTCTTTGTAGCAACTATAAACAAAATTCACCTTGATATATTCATCATAAAGAGACTCCTCAGGGACTGAAGTAGTATCCATAATAGTATTATTTAATTAATCATGAAGAAGTTTGTACCCTAATCCACTATATTATGTATGTCATTGAACTATTATGGGTTCAATCCTACTTTGCTCATGTCTCCCTAGTTCTTTTCCTTGATAATGCATATTTTGTAATATTTTCTAAATGTAGGTGTATCTCCGTCTATAAGTTGTGAGGGATTCATCTTTTGGAATGAGACATATTTCATTAGATTAATCAATATTTTCTTTTGATAATAGTCCTGAACTAGAAAGGGTTTTTGGTCCAAATTGATAGCTAATAGGATTGGTCTTTCGTATAGCCAGGGACCCATAACTTCAAGGGGAAATAGATAAGTCACCTACACAAAAGGTTTTATATTCATATTCCTCATACCCTATGGATATGATTTTTAGATGAGTGACTTTAGGCAATGGATCATAAGTAGGCATAAGGTCATCAAAGCATATATATTTAGCAAGTATTGGGTTTAGAGTGGAGCTATTAGTGTTAGGATAGTAGTAGGAGGATGAGGATTGACCCATTTGACAACCGCAAAAATTTTCCATTTCCTTGAGAATGGTGACTTTCATGCCTAAGTGTGGGAATTTTAGACATTGGTGAAGAGTGGATGCGATTGTTTGTATCTCATGAATCCATGGGTGACCAAATAGCATATTATAGGTTAGATCTACATCCATAATGAGAAGCAGGGTTTAATGAACCACAAGTCCCACAACAATGGAAAGGTAGATGTTCCCTATAGATGATCATTCATTATCAGCATATACTTTTATCATGATCAGAGTAGGCCCCAAGCAGGCTTCAAAATACCCCAATTTCCTTAAAAAATCTAGATTACATAAGTCCAATATAGACCCTCCATCTAAGAGTAATCGGGGAATGTGGTGGTTGGATATGAAGACTTCTATGAATAATGAGTAGTTATGATAGGATCAATGGGAGGCATGTCTTAAGAACTAAAGGTGATTTGCTAAGGAGATAAATGACCCACTAATGCCTAGAATTGATTGGTATCAATATCTCTAGGGACCTTTAGGTCATTCAAGACCTGATTGAGTATCTCTCGATGTATAGGGGATGTTTTGAGAAAATCCATTAATGATATTTGAGTGGGTGTATTCTCAAGTTATTGAATTATATCATAAGATTTGTTGGAAGATATCAAGATTTTATTAGAGTTATTAGCTTTTCAAGATGTAGAAGTAGATGGGTCCTTTGGCGGTACCCCAAGAACTATTATTTTACTACATCCGGTAGTAACTACATAGTTAACAGTCGCTCAGTTGATTCTTAATATGGTGGAGGATGGTGGAGTGGGTTCTTAGGGGCTACGGATTTTGATAGTATTGAAGTGGTGATATGGAATGGCATGATATTCAATGCGATTGGAAGAGGAGGTTTGAACCTAGTCTCTTAGTTGCTTCCCATGTCTCTAACCATGCTTGGGTAGAGGGTCCTGATAAATACCTATTTGATGATTTTTAGATTGATTTGGAGTAGTTTCACCTTCTACTTCAATATCACCTTTTTAAATGAAGCCCTAAAATTAATGCTTTAATTTCGTACACCTCTTTATGCCATGACCTTTGACTCTATGATATTTACAAAATTCATCCTCATAGTACCAATCAAGTTAAGGTTGACTATCATCCAAAGGTCGGATCTTAGGAAGAGTAATCATGTTAGCAGCAATCAATTGCTCAAGGATCATCTCAATGGGTACTCCAAAGTTGGTAAGAGGTATTTTTCAAGTCTGAGGCTTTGGTCTACATCATGGCACTTGAATAAAGGAGACATTTTGCTAATCTATGGGATTCTTCTTTTAATTGTTCCCTTTTCAATAATTTCATCAAAAGTTTTGGCACAATGGAGTTTCAATTGATATTTTAGCTCATCATTAATATTGTCAACAAATATTTTATCTAACTCTTTCTCTAGTACTATGCATCGAAGGTGACTTGCTAAGATTCTATAGCATTGCAATAAATATGCCAGGCTTTCCACACTTCTTTATTTAGTGTTATAATGTATATAATGGAGACATCATGTTCGATATTAAATGAGAGATGTCTTATATATTATTTAGTTAATTCTCCAAAACTAGATATAGACCCCTTAGGCAAATGCATGAACTAGTCTAAGGCTGGTCCAGCGAGACTTTTTGGGAAAAGTCTTAGTAAGTAGGCATCATCATATGCAGCTTCATGACAAGCCACATAAAACTCTTGTACATGATCGTGGGGATCACCTTTCCCTCTATACTTTTCAAACTTAGGTACTTCAAAGTGAGGTCGGAAAGGTATTTTTAGAATGAACATATCCAAGGGAGAAGAGCAAAAAAATTTGAATTTATATTTCATTTCTTGTGTGTGTGGATCAATTTGTTGGAGAGTCTCTTTCATCACTTTCCATTCTTGTGCAAATGATAGGTCCCCAAGGGGATTGGAGGTTTCATCATGACTAGTATGGGGTCTTTTAGATTTGTGGATATTTTGAGAGGGGGATGATGGCCATTGATTTTGTATATAGATTTGCGAGGCTAAGAGATTTAGTTGTTGTGTGAGCTAATCGATTCGATCCTCTAGGATGGTTTTCCTCTTGTTAGCCTCAACACGATTATTTTGGAGAGGTTATTCTTGTTCTTCAAATTCTTGGTCCACAACTTATTCTTCTTCAGGTACTTGACTAGTATGAGTATGTTGATGAGGAGTATTAGGATGAGTGGAGGGATGGACTAAGTGTTGTAAGAGATTATGGTCAAAGTTTGGGGGTAGTGTGCCCCCCATTTCAATGACTTAGGATAGAACCTAGTTATAGTTTTCATAGATGTATTGGTTAATTAGGGTCTTAACATCATCATTATGGAGGAGGTTTAATTAGACGTCTTCTCCTCCAAGAGTGTGCATATCACTATGTGTGGCATCATGATCCCAATTTTAATCACCTAAATTCCCCAATAAATCATTCTCTTGGTTGGAAGCTTGTCCCATTATAAGAAGTTGAGCATGGGTTTGGATTGGCATATTAGATAAGGAGGGTGGAAAAGTGATGAGTGACGATGAGGTTTTGGATACTAATTTGGTCTAGAAATCAAATTTAAGAGTGGTTAAAGAAAGTGATTTGGAAAGGTGGTGTTTTTTATATTTAAAGGGATGTGAATATTAAGATAACCAAGGATTACCAGAAGACAAAACCATGAAAGAGTCCAATCTAGTAAGAAGAGTAGGAGATGATGGGATCAAATACCTTTCACACTAGCAAAATAGTGATTGTATGGGTGCTAGGTATGAAGATGCAATGATGGGTAAGTGATGGGTGCTAGACTAAATTCTTTGACAAGGTTATGTATGTTGATAATACCTAATCAAAAGGATGATAATGAAGATATGGAGGGATGGGTGATCACTAAGATTTGGTTTCAAGATGAAATATAGTATCCAAGGATGATAAATATGAGATGGATATTAGTTATTGATAGTGAAATGGAAGATGGAAGATATAAGATGGATATAAGGATGGTGAATGGAAGATATGATGTGGATGTCAAATGTTATTCAAGATAGTGAGATGGATGTTATGATGAGGTTTAAGAATGGGTTTAAGCCTAAGGATATCTAAGGTATTAAAAATAAAAATGGAATGGCCAACTCAGTTTACAAATGGTATGGGTTTAACATGACACAAAAACAACACACACAATGATAAGTCCTAAGTTAGTAAACTAAAAAGGGTGTGTAACCTGATGCTCACATTGTTTAACGGCTTCACAAGTGAGGCTATAGGCTGGTGACCTATTATAGAATCAATTGAACCCTCTCAACCCTATTTGTACTTAATAGCTTCTTAGGAGCTGATACTAACTCTAGTAATGAAATGCATGTTACAGTCAAAAGGTCCTAAGCTAGGTTCTCACAAAGGTTTCTATGGGAGTCCCTGATATATGTGAAGGTACGATGAGACCCAAGTCCATATAAGATGATATTTAACTGCTTTGTGTATTTGATCTAAAATTCCCCTCACTCTACAGAACCCTTTATGGGGAATTTTGCTTTAGCACGTAATGATAACTCTCTTGATATTTATATTACATAAGAATATGAAGTTTGGTCTAGTGCATGGTGATGAAATCCATGTCATTGACCCCTAGTGACTAATCCCATGTGTGGAGATTAATTCTACATCATGTGATATCCTAGACTCAAAAGGTATAACAAACAAACAAGCACAATTGATTTTTTCCAATTAATTATCTATGTGAGGAAGCAAAAATATATACAATCAAATCACACAACTAGAAAATATATATAAGCAATAAGACTAATATAAGATTTTTAGCACCCCTTTTGTAAACACAAGGATTAGAAGAACAAATGGGGTACCTTTGTCTTGAGAGGCCTTGCATAAAAGGGGTTAGTAATCTGATTCAACACAAAACCATAACTGCCCTACAAAATTGCAATTACACAGTGCAAAACCATAGCTATCAAAAATTCAAGATTAGCATTTTTGTAATGAAGTATAAAACTTAAAGATCTCTGGTTTTAACTGATGCAAATGTATTATATTTTTTAAAAAATAATAGTTAGATGGAAATCCTAGAACATTTTCAAAATATAGGCTACCTAAGAAAACTTTAGTAAATAGCTATGGCAAATTGTAAAGTTTGATTAATTAATCAAAATCTTTAATAAATGCATATCTAGATGATAGATTTTGATGGATAAACATAATATCAAGATATTACCACTAGATTTACTCTGAATATTATTTTAAATATTAAAATAGTGACTTAAACTAGACCTTGACTCTGCCTAATTACAAAATTGCTACTAAGAATGCAATATCGTTGATATAAGGGCAAAACTACAGTTTGCCATCAGTGATATTGTTGTAGGTATTTTATCAAGTTAATGATATATAGTTTAGCTTATATGATCTATTTTATGTCTCTTTTACCTGTCAACTTTCACACAATAAAAATTAGAGGCACCTTTTTACACACATAGTTTAGCCAAAAAACAAAAATGGTCAAACTCAAAATAAAAATAGTCAGATCACCCTATTAAAAAGATTATATACATAGCAGATAGAGAATAAAGGACTAATACCTAAAAACTAGAGACCAATTGGAAAAGTTTACCAGTTTTATTTGAAACCACAATGTCATGACTTGTGATGGTGATATCATAATTACTAAGGCAAAACTACAAGTCTTAGAGTCACGATATTACACTCTCAATTACCACCAATCAAATTCTTGGTTAACCCTACCTTTCCCTACACACAGGACATTAAACTACTTCTAGGAAACCCAAGTAGAGTAAAATGATTTTCACAAGGGTTAGCAATAGATGAAAAATAGTAATGTGAAGATAACCCAGACACTCTGCAAAACCGCAACTCTTCATGCAATGTCGTAATTACATGGGTAAAATCATAAGTCTGAGAGTTGTGATATTGTGCTTTATCTACCAATGGCTATATTCTTGGCTAAACCTACTTGTTCCTACACATAGAAGACACAAACTACTTCCAATCAATGCAAAATAGCTAAATATCCTTGTCTAGGGGTTAGAAAGAAAAGAAAATAGTGATATTATAACAAGCCAGGAACTCTACAAAACTACAACTCCACCTATAAAATCATGATTATCAGAGCAAGATCATTATTCTCAAAGTATTATTATTTTAAAAAGGTGAAAGACATATCAAAATGTGAAAAACCATTAGTAGTCAAAGCTAACTATTAATGTAATACAACTGATACTAGTGCAAAACTATAAATTTTATGTACGTGATTTTTTTTTAAAAATTGATGCCTAATTCATGTCCAGTTGTTCATGCAAGCTTCTAAATCACTTCTACAAAACTCAATAGGTTAGATTTAGGTATTATGTCCCACTTTGGTCACCAAAATGTAGCCTAAATCTTAGATTCTTCCTATATTACTATTTTTAGCAATAAATCCAAAATCTAAACAACATAAAATAGAGAGGATAAAAAGGTAATCATATGCTTGAAATGAGATCTCTTACCATCATTTTACCTCTTATAGCTCCCCTCTAAGATTCCCAAACTGATTTTGATGCAAAATGTGTTGACCGTTGGATTGCTTGACTATGCTTGACAATGGCTTCAAATGAATTCTTGATTGGATGCTGGCTTTGACAAATTGATATGGATACAAGAAGGATGGTTATGGATGCAAGATAGCTTCAAGTTTTCTTAGTTTCAAGTTATTTTTCATGGAGGGATTGGTTTGGTTATATGAGAAATGGAAGGAAGAATCAATGACTCAAATTTAATTTCTAGCCATTGAGATTAATGGTTAGGATATTTCCAAAGAATTTTTAATTCCTTACAAATCTCTAGAATAGAGAATTCTAGAGGAGAAGCTATAAATTAGAGGATATTTCTAGAATCCTCTAATTATAGAAATCTCCAAATGGAGTAAGGGTGTAGGAATAGATAGTTAGTAGGGTTGTAGATGGTTAGGTAGGATAGAAAGTATTTTTAAATTGTCAAATGGTTTAATGGGTAGGTTGGTAGATAAGTTGGTTTAGTTAGTAGATTAATAAAGGTAATTAATTGTTTATGGGGGTAGAATAAGGTTTGTGGGATGTGATAATTTTGATGTAAGGATTAGGATAATTAGCTAGAAAATATAGTTATAGGTTAAATTAGCAGAATTAGTAGAATTATCAGGGTGAGTGGATTTGGGTGCATACAATATGTACATTTATATATTTCTATAATTTCATGTTTCAAAATAAGTTTTTTAATGACGTATAATTTGATAGTATTTTTTATGTCATTCAACTAAAATAGAGCCAATTCTATCCATATAATAACATCCAAACATTGATATTAAACAAAGGTTAGGTTTATATCTAATATGGCTCGGACCTTAGATCTATAGGCCTAAGAACATAACCGAGTTACATCTCCAATCTCTAGACCTAAAAACTAGGATTTTTATATTAATTTCAACCAAAGAGCATCATCACACACATTCAAATAAGATGGATAAAAAAACCATAATAAAACCATATTTTCTTGCCTTTCAATATTGTCACCAATCTTGAATAAAATAGTTCAAGAAAGATTGACCTAGTGATATGGTGTTTATCATCTAAATGTATGTATTGATAACCCTATTTTTTCTCTTTCATTGAGATTTGTTCCTTCTCATTCTCTATCATGATGCTATCTTTTTTTCCTTCATCTTCCCTCTTATTATTTTTCTATCACCCATACACAATTTGCATGTCCCAGTCATTCTCCTACAACTTTGTGAGCTACACATCATGCAAATTTCATTCATTAATGCACCACTACTTCATTTTATGTTCAACTCATAGTCAAGAGTTCCATATCCAAGCATGTCATAAAAATAAACCCCCATCATTCCAAAATGGCAATGTTAACTTCTCAAATCATAATATAAAGTCTTAAACAAAACCTAACTTTATTTCCTTTCTTCTTCTTTATATATATATATATATATATATATATATATATATATATATATATATATATATATATATATATATATATATATATATATATATATGCCAATGGATATAAATACACATAACATCTAAAGCTTTGAAGCCCATTTAAATCAATTTGTTTTGAGGGCATATTTACTCTTTACTTTTTCCACCAAAAAGGGACAACAAGTAAATAATTAAATGAGATCAATTCAAAAACCCAACAAAGTCAATAACATGTTTATGTTATGTCGTAAAAAGCATAATGTGACCAGCTAAATGAGATGCATAAAAAATCAAATCAAACCAAAATACTCATGCCTTTACAAAATATAATGCAGTGAATATTAACACAGCATAGTAGGTTCTAAAGAAGATTTAACATACATGTGTAAAGCATAACCATGATGAACTCAACAAAGCAAACAAGACTCATATGTTTCCAAACAACCAATGCAAGCAATATTCATTATTTTTAAGAAACTAGATGTGGTGTGTACAAGTTCAACAAAAGTCTCTCAACCCCCAATGTTGGTATATGCACCCCCTCTCTAATGACATTCTCCCTCTATACTACCTATGAGGGTGGAACAGTCATACAACTACCTCAATAAAATTAATGGGTAGTTAGTCCAAAATCATAATAGTCATCAGTATATAAGCATAAATAAAACACTGAACGTAAATAATCTACAAATGAAATTAGTCATCATGATCATAAAGCATAGTATGACATGTAATATCCATCCAATCATAATATTGATCACAAAACAAATAATATAATTGTCATCCATATAATATATATACCCAAATCATGCATAAAAATTAAAACTACAAATCATTAGCCTCATAATTATTGCAAGGAAAATTATTTTGGTGCAAATGTCATTTCAATGAAAAAATAATGTCTTACAAAATTTTGACACAAGGGTATTATTGGCATACAATGGAACAAGAATGCCAAGAGCATGCTCAATTATGCACATAATGTTAGAAACATACTAATTTAAATCATGCCCCTTCGCAAGGATTATAATTTATTGTTTTACCATGGTCATTCTCCCTATGGGGCTTTGACTTAATTGGCAAGATGAATCCATAATCATTTGAGGGTTATAAATTTATACTTATAGCTATTGAGTATTTCACAAAATGGTTATATGCCATACCATTATCTTTGACTATAGGCAATTATATATGTAAATTCTTAATGATGAATATCATTTCACGACTTGGACTACCATTTGTTATTGTCACATATAATGGATGTTTATTCAATAATAAAATAGTTAAGAGATTTTATGATAAATATCAGATCGATTATATGTTCTCTACAACATATTCTCCATAAGGAACTGGAAAAGCACAAGCAACAAATAAAACACTTCCAAATATATTAAGTAAAATTATCACCAAGTATGGTGGAGATGAACATAATCAAATTATATATGCACTTTGGGTATATTGCACAAGTGTTTGTACACCAAGGCTACACCATACTCTCTTATTTATAGAAAAAAAGTGTTGTTAACTTTAGAGATCTAAATACCATAGTTATGTGTCTCATTTAAAGATATTATCAATGATAATGAATATCAATAAACATAATTATATTAATTAGAAATGGTAGATGACAATCACATACAGGGTATTGAATATCTCAAAGTTTACCAATATAATATCAAAAGGGCATATGGCAACAAAGTGCACAATCATGAATTTCAAGTTGGAGACTTAGTATTAAAAGAGAATAAAAAACACTAATATAGATAAGAAAAACAAAGGCAAATTCAAGCCTAATTGGTTGGGCCCATTTGTGATTATAGAGAAGGTTAGTACAAGAGCCTATCGATTAGCTACATTAGAAGGTAAACTTGTGAGGAACCCTATGAACATCATGTACTTGGACTGATATTACCCATAATTTCAAACATATAAAAAATAAAAATTTCAAAAAAATCAAGATTATTTTTTTAAATATTTGAATAAATCAAAATTGACACCTAAGCATTACATGTTTACTACATTACACTATTTTACATATGTTATTTATCACATTTTTGGTAGATGGCATTCTAATTTCATACACACATGCATTTCATGGTATACAAGTACAATGCAAGACATTTATGTTACACATAGACATATAAATATTAGACTTTTATATACCTAGTGGCCATGTTGATACTGGGAGCATCTTATACCACAAGTTTCATTATTACAAGTTATATCTTTTTATAACTTTTTGTGAACTAAGAATTTGACATAGAAGGGAGGTTAGTCTTGTGTTAGTCTTATAAAATAAATGAAATGAATACACTAAATGACTAACACCTCTAGCATAGACACTAGAGAGAGCTTAGTAACAAAACTAAATGAAAGCACAACAAAAACTTTAAATAAATATCTCGTTTACCTTCCTTGGAAGCTCCAAATAGATTTATTGAATGGCTTGCTTAGCTTGTGCATCAAGAAGTCTTTGATAATGAAGGTTGCTTGGCTCTTTCTCTCCTTGGAACTTTGGCTTGTGATTTCTTGGCTTAATATTTGGGCATGCTAACCTTCCTTACATGAGTCTCATGGAACAAATCTTACATAATAACTCTAAAATATCCAAGCTTATTGAAGATATTTTTGCATAATAACTTTGCACCAAAATAGCTTCAAAAAACAACAGGCATAGTCTTGTATTTATAGCCTAATAAATTAATTCTTGTCCAAAGTGAGTTAAGGTTGATTTTAGTCTTGCAATGGGTTCAAACTAAACTTAGGTGAGTTAAAACTAACTCTAGTTGAGTCAATAGTTGTCAAGAAATTATGATTTTTAATTATTAGGCATGGCTCTCAAATTACATATTTTATGATATTTTTAAAGAGCTTGACAACTCATAAAAGCAATGATGAAAAGCTATGATATTTTGATTTTTTAATTTCTTATTCTAGATATTCATTAATTTCAAATGGATAATTTAAATAGGCATTTAATATTGTTTAGTTTGTTAATTAATTTAGATTATCCTTTTAATTCTTTCAATATTTATTCAAGTGTGCAAGTGTTCCACTTAATAGGTCTATAGGCCAAATTGATAGTTATGATGACATTGGGTGATTAGGGATGAATCCATGAGATGTTATTATTTCATACGATAGAGTATCCCAATCAAGGATGTCTCAACATGATTTTGAGCTTTGATGAATTATGTAGAAGCAAATTTAAGATGTTCAGTGATTCCTAGGCTTAATTTACAATGGTTGGTAAGAATAGGTCTGAAGTCCAATTGAAGACCAATTATGGCCAGTTTTAAGTGTCTACACATTCTACCATGTTGAGCTACCTACATCACTTTCACATGTCTTGTTGGTTACTCATATTTTACATTGCTACATGGATATGCTATTATAATTTGATATGACATTGATACATATGGATGATGTATATTACTTTATTTATTCTATGTTCCATTGATGTTGTTAATCTCTTACATGATAGGATATTTTGTGTTTATCTATTATGTGGCCCTTTGGATTTGTTTGAGACATCTTTATGTCTCTCGAGTGTGGCCCTTGGTTTTGTTTGATGTGACATTTTTTATTTCCCTTATTTGCTACATATTCATGCCCCCCTATGTGTGGATTTTGGCCTTGTGTGTTGGGACATTTTAAAGTCCTTTATATGTGGATCTTGGCCTTATGTCTAACACTAACACTTGATCTTGTTGCACTTATTGAGTAATGTGACATTGAGTGGTGCCATGATATATATCTTACACTTTTATTATGTAGTCTTATTAACTGATTGTACTACTACATGCTTCATTAATACCTCTATATAGACATGACACTTATATGCCTTGCATTACATATTTTACATACATGCTTTGATTGAGATATACTTTACTATGATGCCATACTCTCCACATATTCACATGATAATACATGATAAGATATTTATAAATGACACGATATAGTTAACACTTCTTTTGTGATGAGTGACTTGTAGGACATATCTCTCATCTCAAAAATGGGGGCATTAAAGTGATCTTGTCATAGATAAATAAGCCTCCATGAACAAAAAATTATATCACAGTATAGATTTTAGAGATTTTAAATAGTTAAAATATTATATGGTGCAGTTACATGATAGATATTAGCACATCAATATAGATTATGGGTTTCATGCATATACACTCACTTTACATAGACATTATTATATATTCATACACACTTGCGTGCAGATGTATGGGCATATACATAAATTTTACAAGAACACAAATTAGAGGTTTCCACATAAACATACATTTTGAAATATAATTTATGAAATTTAGCATAGAGATACATAGCATTCTATATTAGTTGATACATATTCAAGGGGCACGATAATGGTTCATGCACATACACACACTTTCAAATTCATGAGGCATGATATTGGTTCATGCACATCCACAACAACACATGTTATAATTAAATGGAAAATGGCTATCATTCCACTTCACACTTTTCAGATCTATAGTCATGATGGGGGCATGAACACTATTCATTCTCTTTCGATCATGCATATATTCTACATTGAGTGAACTTGAGAAAAACTATACTTTCAAACCTACATTCATGATGGGGGCATGAATATTATTTATTTCCTTTTGATGGTGCTTTTTTGTTTAACATGGATCAAACTTGAGTGAAACTAACAACTAAATCTATAAGCCATTTGCAGTGGTTGATTCAATTTCTTTTAGTGAACCCATCATGTGGTTCCCTCTTTTCCCATGTATTAATTTGGGTTGGTAAATTATGTATTTGTCCCAATGTACATGAGAGTTGGAGTAGGTTATTTTCCCAACCCAAGAGCTTGCATAGTTATACAAGTTTGGGGCACAATAAAAAATGCAGTTCCTAAACCACCCCTATACAGACTAAAATACTATTCCTAAACCAATTGAATTACATACCTACTTTAGTTTGGTTTCCACTTTGATATTACAATCTATAGTTCCCAACATGTCCCTTATTGTAAAATAAAAGGGGACCTCTACATCCCAAAAACTATAGAATTCTTAAGTCTCTATCAAGCCTAGTCTAATCTTTGAAGATTTCTCGCAACTATGATAATAACAAGTTTATTCATGTCTAGTAATATTTTTCAATTATTTATGTTTAGAAGAATAAGACCCTTTCATTTATTAAGTGTTGTTTATACTTGGTTTTCCTTCATCACTAACTACTTCTTTTAGAAAATTAGTGTGCAGACTTTTCCCAAAGTTTTAGTCTCAGACTCCAAGTTGGGACTCTCTCGAAAGCCTTTTAGCTAATAATTAAGCATATTTTCACTTACATGGATTTTTTTATTTACTTGAATTTTTCTATATTTTATAAGTCCTAGAGGCAGAAAAGTTGTTCATGCCTTGGGAGGCCTTGACCAATGAGGAGGTGTCATGTGTCTCCTATCATTATCATGGACTTAGAGTTGTCAGAGCCTTTAGAGGTCTAAACCAATGAGGAGGTGCCACATGTCTCCTATCAGATCCTCAAGAGGCCTAATTTAATGTTGAGCTGTTATGTGTCTCCTAGTAATCCTAGAGGCATCAAAATTATCAAAGCCTTAGGAAGAGCCAAATAGTTAGGAGGTGCCATGTGTCTCATATTAGTCCTATGATGTCAAAGTTGTTAGAGATTTGAGAACCCCAATCTAATGAGTAGGTACCATGTGTCTTTTGATAGTCATGCGTGTCAAATTTGTCAGAGTTGCAAGAGGCCCTAATCTAATGAGGAGATGACATGTGTCTTTTTTGGGTATTATGGCATCAGTATTATCAGAACCCTAAGAGGCTTGACCAATGATGAGGTGTGATGTGTCTCCTATCAGTCATGTAATGTTAGAGTTTTTAGAGCTCTGGGAGGCCTGATCAAATGAGGAGGCAACATGTGCCTTCTGTTAGTCCCACGATGTCAAATTTATCATAGCCTTGAGAGGCTTGATCTAATGAGAAGGCACCATGTATACTTGCATACATGTGGTAGGTCGTGAAACACCCTAGGAAATTTAGAACAAAGTATGTCTCAGGGTCCTCGATTCAATCTTATAATGCCACATGTACATAGTACATCTAGGTTGATAACTCAAGAATGCATAGATATCAAGACATAAAGATACATGCTGTGTCTAATTAACATAACACTCAATGAGCCCACCAATCTTAGAATGACACGTAGCCAAGCATAAGAATATGTGTAATACCACAAGAGCTAAAGATAGGATGTGCCTACCATGATCTTCATTTTTATTATCTTGGCTATATGAGATCATATTTGATAGCTAGAAGATTCCCGTCATCATCGATCAATCTAAATTTGGCTTGTGTTTAAAATTTCAAATTAATGTCAAATTTGGGAAATGTCTAATTTGGGGGTCATGTCATCAATTCAGAGTTTAATTCACATAATATGAGCCCATAATAGCCATTTATGTGAATATATCATAGAGTCCTATAAGGTCCCATCTAGATTGAGCACTGTCATTTATCCTCTACACATCTGAAGCATTCATATCCCCCTTACCTCAAATTCATGCCAATGCCTAGAGAATCCCATGTGTTAAATAATTTTACACTCTAATTTCACATGCTCTAGCAATGTCCAACTCATATTTAAATCCTAGACTAGATCTAGAATTTCAAGACACTACATTCCTACAAGGTCTAGGACATAAGCATTATAATGATATCTTCAAGACCATTGAAGATAAATAGCTACCTAGTAGTGATGAAGACCTTGAAGATGATGATGTAGAGTTTTCCACCTACTTGATATCCCTCAGGGCATCAAGATTGCACAAAAAAAATGCTAATTCAAAAGTGTTTGCATGCACATATCTCAATGGCAACTTATTTCTCTCTTCTAGATGTTATAAAAACACTATGTACTCTCCCAACACCAAATTCAAGATTGCAGACATCTTTGGGCCAGATTTCAAATAGTACTACAACCTCCCATAGTACACCATCACTTATGATAAGGAGCTCATCAATTCCTAGACCCAAACTCATAACATATATTAATACCTTAATGATTGGGTTAAGAACCAAGATCACTGATTAAACAAAGAGGACCCTAATTCCTACATAATCATTATGTTCTGAGAGGGGGTACACACTTGTATGTTATTGATCAACCATTTATATGGAGTAAGGGATGTAATACATGTCAACAAGTTCTATGTTACCATCTTGAGAATTATTATGAAGGGAGAGGAGATTGCATATTTTGGGAGCCTCATAACCTTCAACCTCACCCAATGGGTGAACGGTGTCCACACAAGAGGTAACTTTTACATGATGTCATACATGGTGGACATTATTTGTGCTACCTTGGACTTGAATAGCTTGGCCTTCCCTCAATGGGTAATAATGGGGTTAGTGGTGCATGTAAGTTTTTATAAAATCTACATCAACCACTTTTGGAACCACATCTAGGATATATATGACCACTTTTACCTTAGTGTGTATTAGGCCATCAATGAGAGGTCAATGTTAAGACTTTTAGAGGAAATGCAAGTTTCCTTTCAACCCCATGGAGCTTATTAGTACTATAAGGATCACACCATAATAAAGGTTTAATACATTATGGGGTATCCTCTCCTACTATCATATATAGTCTCGTACTACCTCATGAAACAAGAGATAACCTATCAATTGGCCAAAAACATCTTGGGGGTTTATACCTCACCAAGAGATAAAAGGCCTATTTGGTGTTCCTTGCGGTCATTGGTCATCATGAGTATAAAATCATTTAGGTGTTTCAATCCATGACCTAATAATATAACTCTTTTAATCTAGGCAAGATTGAACATAGAGAGTGGGATATCCAAGGCCTAGTGCAAGCCCATGTGAAAAAATATATGTTGCACCTTAATATTACATATGACCATAAGGGCCACCTTGACAACATAATTCACCTCAATCTAGTAGATGATACTAAGGTGATTTTAAATTTGGAGGTATTATCCTACCAAAAGGCCAAAATGCAAGCACATCCCTAGCTTATGTTGGAAGAAGGGGTCGCTCCTTCATATCCCCCCAGTGCAACCAGTCCCTCATAAGAATTTCCACAAATCATGATGGTTGAGGTTAAGAATAAAACACTTAGGCTCTCCTCATAAATTATTCAAGGGATCCTAATAACTACCACTTCATCATATTCAACATCTACTTTACATGTGACCACTTCCCAGGTAAGCCAATCTCAAACTACCTGAGCTCTTCATTTCACAAGTAGTATAGATTCCCATGAGAGACCACCTTAAGACTAGCCTATATAATTATTAGAGTTTTCAAACCTCACTTCTATCCTAGAGAAAAAAAAACCTTTCTACTCCCCCTAGTTTCCCATCTTAGGTGTAACCAACACTTGTTGTGGCCCCTTTTATAACAGCCCTAATAACCACCTAAGTTCCCCTGGCTCTATTGGCTTTAGTTGCATTCATTTTTCTGAGCCTACTAGCCTAACTACAGCGTCCCCCTCTGATGTATCCTCCTATATAAACTCCTACAAGTGCCTAAGTTCACCTAGGCCCTTTGGTGTTAATAATCTTTGGTTCCATAAAACTCCTAGTTCCACATATCTTCCTGCCTCCTCCTAGCTTTCTCATAGCCCAATTATGACATTATTCTAACCCATTGGCATGGTTTTTGCTATTAGTGACTCTTGGCATGTCCTCATAGGTTATTGCATCTCTTCATATATCCAAAATCTTCACTTCTCTTATGTTTTTAGTGGCCCCTATAGTTACATTTGTCCTAGTAGTATCTATGGCCCCTTTGATGTTAATTCCTCCTAGAAATGTCACTTCTCTAGTAGCTCTGATCATTAAAAGTACCCCTTCCCCCTATGTTTCAGTTGACTTGAAAACATAGTCAGGCCTAGAATTAGGCACACTATAGTTCGTATAGTCTCTAATCAAAACACTCCCTTTGAGTTTGATAATACCACATGTGAGTTATAAATAAAAGTTTGTCAATCTACAAAGGTTGATTGCACCAAGGCCACCCCCATAACCTCCAACTGCACCTATATCACCCTCATGGTCATCTATGTCTCTCAAACCAAGTTCCCTAGGATTGGGATTCAATCAACCAATCTCATCATTATAACTAAATACTCAGCTCTCGAGTGTAATTGGCCTTAAAGTCTTCTTAAACCCTGAGTAATTGTGATCCAAACTATTCCCTTGATCTACCCCTTTGGTGGTTCCTCCATTTTCCCCCATACTTCCCCCTCCATCTTCCATCCCATTCCATGTGTCCCCTCCATTCTTGTCTCCTCCACCTAGGCCTCCACCTTCCGCATCAATTATCACTACCCCTTTTGTACCACCTTCTACTACCTTGGGGACATTAATTGGGCCAAGTTGCATAGGTCATATTGAAGCCTCATGTGCATAAGTACTAGAGATGATCTATCATGGGGACCTAAACATCTAGTTAAAATTTAACATGGATCTGAGCTTAATAATAAGGGTGATGACCCAAACCTTCACTTAGGAAGGGAACCATATGGTATGGAGGATTGAACATGACCTTTTCGCTCTCACTAAGAAAAGGACTATTTTAGGGGAAGATAATATTGTTGAGGACCCAATCTTAGTAATCAAGGCCACCAATGAGCTCAAAGAGAATTTAATAGAAGACCTCAAGGACCAATTCAAGACCCTAGAGTCTTAGATGAGAAGCTCATTCTTGGTCAGTCTAATTAGCAAGGTTAAAGCTGCACTCACAGAATTATTCATAGCTCTGAGAAAAGTGACTGGGGCCCTCTCAAAGAGTAATGTGCTAGTCTAAAGGGCACATATGACAATAGTATTTGGATAGCATCATTAGAATTGATAATAAGTGCAAAAAGATGGCATTAATCCTCCACAAAGGAATGTTCTCAAAACTCAATCTCATGCCCCTCACTGACTTAAACTTATATCAAACATTTGTGAGCACCAAGAGAACTTCCCTTAAGGATTGGATCCAAGACATCCAAACCACCATTAAGCCCTTAGATAAAATTAGGGATAAAATCCTTACATATTTTAAGGAGGTCAACATTACAGTCCTTTTCCAATTGGATGGCACCTTGCTCAACTTTGGTGAATTCAGAGTCTACATTAGCCACTTCAAGATGGCAATGAAGAAGATGGTAGAAATATCCAATAGGGATAGATACAAGGCCATCTTGGAGTTTATTACATGATCAACTATGAGTATCAACTAAGTAAATTAAGTGGAAGTCCCATTGGAGGCCCCTCTTAGATTTCATGATAGGTTATTAACTTAGGCATTGGTTCTCTTCTAAGAGCCACCTGTTGATTTTCCAAAGCTAAACTAAGAGGGCAATTTTGTGTCATAGGCATTGATAGCTCAGCAAGATACCCCAAAGTGGTTGGTAAGTGGTCCCTAGATAAGCTCAAGTTAAAGGTCTTGGTGGTCTTGATCAAGAATGTATTATCATATTTTAGGCCCTCTTTCTCTCTTGTTGTTTATAGGACTATGGTGGTAATCATTGGGTTATTGTAACTATTTTGGGCCATGATGACCAAGATTGGGATCTTGTAATTTTTGGATACGTGTCTCATCTCATTTAATATATATGTTGTTGTGGATATCTTTGTTATTGATGTAGAGGCATGGGGATAAGTCATCTAACACAATCTTTCACTTGGGTCTGTCACATTCAATTGTATGCTTGCTCTTAATCTCTTCACTAGATTTTAGTAGGCACTACACTTTAGGTTCCAAGCATTCAATCTTGATTTAGGATTTAAGATTTAAATCTCAATACTTGAATAGTCCTACACGATCCAAACATACCTACATTAACCTCTTACAAGTGCCCAAACAAAATTTAACACCCTTTTCCACTGACCAAACTCTCAATGGCCTTATAAGGCTTGTATTCCTTTTCTTGAGATTTGTACTTGAATCATCACATTCAAGCACATTTCCCAAGGTGTAATCACTTTTATAATCTTAATATTCCCCCTTTAATATGTATGTAAATTTACATGACTTAACTCTTTCCCTAGGTAGTACTTCCTTAAGAAACTACCTCCCTTTTAGACCTTTGTATCCCTCTTTTATTCACACAGCTCTAAAATCCATACAATCCATATGCTTTCACTCCAAAAACACCATAATATCCTCAAACATTATTAGGTTAGTAAACCTACAAAAATTGGTATTTTTTTGATAGTGGGATCTCTTGTAAACACTGAAACCCTAGTTTAGAGTTTCTTATGCCCTATTCAAGCCCGAAAGGTTAACAAATTTATTATCTTAAGTTTGATCCAATTTCAAATGGAAAAAATCCATAATTATATTTTTACTAACATTTTTCACCTTTTTATACACTTTATTGATCCTTTTAATGCATTAAATGCATGATCACAACAAAACACAGTAGACTATGTACTCAGTGTTGACTGTGCATAATATAATGGACTCCAAATACAATATATTTAACTCTGGTTTTCCTTAAAATTTTCTAAGACATTGAATAGGTTTGTATGATCCTATATGCACTCTAAATAACTATAAAGTCCACTTAGCAAATGTTAATGATATCTCATCTCAACCCTTAGGTTTCTAATGCCTTATATAGGACTATGACAAGGTTAAAAGCTATGTTCACTCTCTTTGAAGTTCAGAGACTCAATATGGTTCCATGATCACCCTAATCAATCTCATAACATAAACACTCCTATTGCAAAGTCTATATTCATTCTCTTTTTCAAAACAAGCACTCTCCTTAGTAGATTGACTGTGTTAAATAACCTATCCTTTATGCAAAAAAGTTCTGAGGAATCAAACTTGTAGGTATTCAAACTATTAATCCATTCATAAAATCTTCATGGAATTTTATATCCTCCAACTATCTTATTCCATATCCCTTCACGTATATTGATTCAAAACTCTTCACTTATTCCATGACATCCTATAGCCAGGGTTGGACTGTGTGCATAAGATTCCTCTTTGACCAATGGTTTGATTCTTCAAATTTGTCAAGTGTCTTATCAACCAACCATATTATCATCAATATATATACTTATCAATCTCTATCTTCACTAGTTAGTGGTCTGTGTTCTCAAAACCCAAGCATGTGCTTCCATCTCTAACTAGTGTGCAAGCAGGGCATAAGGTAGAGTCATCTTTTCACTAAATTTATTCTACTTTGGTGTGCTTTCCAAACCACCAAGGTATCTACAAGGTATTAATGCATACAAAATAACACTGACATAATAAAAGTACTCATTTAGCCACTTCAAACAATAATCCAAATCATTCTTTCTTAACTATGCTCCATAGCCCTCCTTAATCATGTAGATTCTCAAACACAGATTTGTGCATACATAGTTTCAAAATTCATTTGAAACAAAATATAACATACAAAGAACAATCCATATAATCTTTAAAAGGACACAACACAAAGATCATCTTATCTTTATTCTTTGATTCAACATTTTCTTTACAATACAGTCCATTAATGGACTTTGACAACTTTTCCTTGAGAGGATTCTTTCAGTCCCGCATGGCTCCCCTATTACCTTTCTTGGAGCCTCTTTATCACTTATCCTATGCTAACCCCTCCTACATTGACTTGTCTTTCCATTTCAATGTAGGTTTTCTTGGTAATTACATCAACTTATTTTCCATAACTCCCTTAGTGTGAGGCTTTTGGAGTCCCTTTATTCTATTTGATTATTGATGACTACCACCCTAGTGACTGAAACCTTCAATGTATGCTTAACATGACTAGTTATACAACTTCATTCACCTATCCACTTCAAACCATGCATTTGGTCCTCATATCCTTAGTTACAACATTTGAATTTTCAAATTCCCTATTTTGGAGGGAAAACACCTAGAAGTCCTATAACACAGCTCTATGACTCCAATTGTCAAGGACATAAATAGACCTAAGGTCCCTTACACTCATTGACATCATACTTTGACCAAATTTTGACCACTAATGACCAAAACACAAAATTTGACATCTTCTTGCCATAATGCTCCTATATCAATTATGGTCAACAATTTTGTAAATGAACACTCTATAGATTAATATAAATCCTTATTTTTCTACTTATAGAGTTTTGGTTTCAAAAATGTCTTCCAAAATGATATGGTTCAATGAGAAAAATTAGTGTTAAAGAACTATATTACATGTTTTATATAGGTGTATCTATTAATTAGTATGAATCTTGAACTATTCTAGTTTATTTCTTAAATTCTTTCCACTTTACTTAAAACTTGTATAAGTATGTGTGTGACTAGCAACAAATGTCTTTAATTATATAAAATATTTTGGGAACTAAGCATTCAATAATCTCCTTTAAATCCATTCCCTTTGTGGTTAAATGTTGAGCTCTTGTGAAACTCAACCTATAGTGGTAAAATTTTAGTTGAGCACATCCTCATTTTTTAAACACTGGAGCTTTCTTTTCTACCTTACCATTTTCTTTTGATGTTTGTTGTGAATTAAAGTAATGTAGGGCTTGGGTAATAAATTCATTATAACTAGTTTAGTTAGTCAAGAAGAATCTCTATGTTAAGTGAGAAAATCGGAATTGGATCCTTGGTGGTAGTGTTGCATCTCTTGGAGATCTATTCCAAATAGGCTATTTAATGGAGCCCAATACCTACAATTCATGCCCTAGAATGTCTCAGTATCAATCTTAAAATGAGAGGATGAGAATCCTTTAAATGTTCCCCAACCTTGCTTAGTGCACCTAATCCAATATGTCCATTTGAGATAATGATATTTTGGACTGAACAATAATCAACACTAGAAAGAGGGCTCCCCTTCTCACTAACTAACAAAGCTTTGAACTACTAGTTAACCCAAGAGTAACTTGGAGCCTATTGTGAATATCACTAAATCTCAATTTAGTTTTGGGTGATTGATAATCTAACCTTTGAAATTATATAGGAGATCCATATCTACTAGAAGAAGATCAAGACCTTGGGTTACACGAACTATCTCATCCTCTAAGTCTACCCCTAACGGACCCTAACCTATGGTTTCCACCATGGCATGGTTAGTTGGGTCTACTGTTATTGTCATTGGATTTGTTCATGATTTAATTAAGAAATCAAAAAGGTATCTCCTTTGACTCACACCTAATGGAATATGAACTATTGAGGAGCATGTGACCTCATACAAAACTACTCTTAGGATTTTGAATGTTGAGCAAGAAGATTTTTTTGGCAAGCTCTTTCCTTTCACCTTGATGGATGTTACCTATGTTTAGTTTTCAAACCTACCTAAAAATTCCTTCACACGATGGGAAGATTTTAGTAACACCTTCTTGGCTCAATTCAATCAAGTCATTCATCTCGACATCTTATACTAGCAGTTTGTTAGCATTAAGAGGGAAGCCAATGAGCCCTTTAGGTCATTCAATGCTAGGTTTCAAAATATGTACAATAGGTTCACTACATTATACAGATTTGATACCAAGCTACTTTTAGAAATGTATAAGAATGCCCTAGATCTATGGACTATTATGTTCTTATGTATATATCCCCTCATTGTATAGTTTCCATGAGCATATGCTAAGGCAATCAAAGTGGATAAGAAACAAACCCCTCAAGGCCAAATGGTGGCAACCATACCAAATATCTTACTAAATATGTCAGCCTTAAACCCCCTCTTTAACACTAACTAGAATGTATCGATGCCATAGGTTGTATCTATAACAAACTAGATCCCTTTGATACATGATGAACCTAATCAACCCATGGATATCCTTAGTCTAGTCAGTATTGAAGTAGCAGTTTAGGCCCATAATTAAGCACTGATATCGATCATGAATAATGTCCAAATTATACCCCAAGAATCTACCAAGAATGAATCAAATATTATACAGTGCTTAATAATGACTTCTTGGACCTCCAAAGTCAAGTTAGAAATAATGGTGTTGAAAATTCAAAAAGGAATTTCTCTAACTATAGATATAATCACCCTCACAACCACTCTAACTACCAACCAAAACCCTCACCTAATAAATTTCTTGAAATTAACATATGTGAGTTGGCCTTGCCAAAATGGTACTATATGTACAACATATACCACATAAATAATTGGATTGTATTGAGTCTTGTAGTACATTTGACATCTTCCAAATGAAAGTGGAAGAATACGAGGTGGTCTCAAATGATCCCAATACCACTAATCAGATTGATGCCCCTAACACTTCAAAATCCCTAAGCATTGTTATGGTATTAGAGGCCTAATAATTCCATAGCTAAAAGGATAATGAACCAGAAGATGCCACTAATGAGGTACATGTTTTATAGCAGTTCCAACAGAGTAACTAGGCTCTTTGAAATCTGACACAATAATAGTTGCTTACCACATCCACTCCTAACAATGGTATAACCCACCCTAATCCTAAAGCTCAAAATTATCATCCCCCACTAAAATTTAGTAACCTCAAGGCCCCTAAAGAGATTCAACCCACTCTTAGAAATATTGTGTATAATATAGTAGAATACATGAAGAACATTGAGGCAAACATCACATTGCATGAGCTTTCCCAAATCATATACTAAAGAGACCTCCTAAAATCCATAACAAACAAACCAATTCATCCCAAACCTAAACTTGTACACACTAACATGCTCATACATGAGCATAAGGTTGAGGTTCCACCTTTCCTCATTATTAGGTTATTTGAGAAGAACCTCCATATTTGTAAAGTTAACTCAAAAACCTCGACAAATGTCATGCTTGTGTGAATTTTTCAAATATTAGGGCTAACAACTATTAAATCAGACAAGATAATGGTTCAACTAGAAAAATTTAAGATCAAAGTGGTAAGTGAGCTCTTGAATGTGTATAACCAGCTATAATCTAAACCCAAGGTCTAAACATTGTATAGGCATTCAAGTGGTGGAGATCTTGGAAGCTTATGAGATGTCACTTAGTATGGATTGGTCCAAAACCTTAAATGGGTATATAGCTACTCCCATATGTGCTTTCTGTCGAGAGGCATGGCCGATCAAATTCGTATTGACAAGGAATCTGGGATGAAACACATGATCATGGAATACAATGCAATTAATGAGAAAATAAACATCGTATCTCTTGACATAGGCATTTATACCCTATCTACTGAGTGAGCAAAAGACAAAGCTGATGAGATTTCTCGGTCATTAGGACTATGGTCCCTGTATTTCAATGTAGCTCATTTTAAACAAGGTTATAGTGTTATGATATTACTAATTGACATGTAGGGAAAATGACACTTAGAAACCTATAGATTACAATTCTATTACACAAATAACCGAGCCAAGTATGAATACTTGATCCTAGGTCTATAATTAGCTATAAAGCACAACATCAATGAGCTAAAGGCATTTGGGGATTTTGAAATGATAGTCAATCAAGTAAGGAGTAAATTCCAATGCAAGCTATCTTGATTAAGAAAATATAAACATAGAGCATGGGACTTGATAGATATATTTGATGCATTAAACAACATTCCTATCCCTAGAGAAAAAACCAAGTTACAAATTCTCTAGCCTCTTTAGCTATGAGTCTAACTCTATTGGATGACTCAAAACTACAACACATTTACACAGACCTTATACCTTGCCCATCTATCTCAGACAACATTGAGAACTTCAAGTTTTTTTATGATGACCACCATATATTGGAATTATATATAATTTTGGGGTCTTTAGTGCTCAGATTATAGATGAGAATGATAGATATAGTCCCTTTAGTGAGGAATGTGATGAGAATGGTATTACGAATTTGAGAGAAAACCTCATCCTGAAAGGCATGATCCCATTAGAGAGGTTCAACCTGGATAAATATATGCATAGGCTAGAGAGACTAATTGATGTGGGCCAACAAGTGCTTACCATTAACCTAAGATTAGATGACCAGACTAAGTAAGTCCATACCAGTCCTAAATATACCTTGAATGAAATATAATAACTCATTAAATTACTTCTATTATACATAAATGTCATTTCCTAGACATATAAATATCTCAAGGTCTCTGACCCTAATGTCATAATGCACACCATCTTGCTCAAGTAAAACCGAAAGCCATTTAGATAGAGTTAATAACTTGTGAACCTGATTATAGATCCCCTTATCCATAAATAATTTCAAAATCTAATCTTAGTTGGGATCGTTTTCCTAATTTGCCACTCTACATGGGTCATCAACCTAGTGTTTGTCCATAAAAAGAATGGATAAATTCAGCTATGTGTCAATTTTAGGAATCAAAATAAGGCATTTGATAAAGATAACTACCCCTTACCCTTCCTACATGAGGTATTACAAATGGTTCATGGGTCCTAGTTGATGTCCTTTTCAGACACATTCTCGGGATATAATCAATTTTGATAAACTTGGAAGATAGAACAAAGACCGCATTCACAACCAAGCGTCTCACCTCCACTTACAATCAAATGTCATTTGAACTTATCAATTTAAAATCCAATTTTTTAGAGAGTCATGGACTTTACCTTTGAAGTAATGATAGGTAAATGCATAATTATTTATATGGATGACTTGACTATTTTCTCAAGCTGTAGGTCTAATTATATCCACCATCTGCAAAAGATGTTTGAAAGGTGCATAAGGTATGGTATCTCCCTCAACACAAAGAAGAGAATCTTTAGTGTCACATAAGGTAAGATCCTTGGTCATGTTATCACCAAGGAAGGTATTTCTATCAACCCTGAGTGTACTAATATAATTTTTAAAATACATATTCCTAACAACAAAAAGGAACTAAAGTCATTATTTATCAAGATTAAATTTGTGTAAGTTTATATCCAGTTTTACTTAGATTTTTAAGCCATTGAATGTAATGTTGAAACATGAAGTTAAATTGGAATGGAAACTTGTAGCTAGGAAATCTTTCTAGGACATCAAAGACACCATCATGCAGGCATCGATACTAATCATCCCAAACTACATAAATGACTTTTGTTTCTACTCCTTTGACTCAGAACACACCATATCCATGGTACTCACTCAGAGTTTAGATGGAGATGAACATATGAAATTATTTATGAGCACAAACTTAAAGGATGTAGAGATAGATTACTCCATCCTAAACAAGCACACCTATACCTTGGTAAAGGATATAAATAAGTTCTTCTATTACATCCTCAAAAAATAGGTGTATTCCATTGTCCCAAACCCATCCATAAATCTCATGTTAGGGCAAAACAAGTTGGGAGAGCGTAGAAGTCAATGGATGGCCAAGTTTTAGAGTATGACTTGTGATCATAGAAATTTGACAAAGAGAGGAGGTTAGTCTTGTGTTAGTCCATAAAATAATGAAATGAACATGCTAACATACTAACATCTCTAAGCCTAGAACATAGGGAGAGCTTAATGAATAATATAAAATTGAAAACACAATTAAAATGCAAAATACAAACAATCTCTTACTTTCCTTGAATGCTCCAAATAATTCTTTGTGTGGCTTGATCAGTTTGTGCTCAAAGAGTCTTTAGAAATGGAGTTTGTGTAGATCCCTCTCCCCTTGGCACCACTATGGCTTGATATGGCTTATGATTGTTTGATGGCTTGGCTCAATATTTTGGCATTATAACACTATTGATATAAATCATGCTACAAAACTTGCTTTGTAACTTTATAATTTCCAATATCTCTTTTCAATAGGCAATGGCTTGTATTTATATTCTTAGAAGCCAACCCCAACTTAAGGTGAGTTAAGGTGTAGTTTAAACATGGAATGGATTCAAACCTAATTGTTAGCTATCCAAATAGCACCTAATAGAGGTTATATTTGTCAAAGTCTAACCCATACCTGGACTTACATGGGAATGGTCTAAGGTTGTGGGATGCCTATATATAGACTACACCTCTAGGGTTTTTTTATGTGGCTAGCTTCTTAGATTTCACAATATTGGCCTTTATTTCTAAAACCTAAAGCCGGTTGGGATGAAAAGGGTCAAGAAATTTGCATAAAGTAAAACCTATTCTAATATGTGGTGATGCACCATTAATTTATCAGATCCACTCTTAGGCTCAAACTCTTTAACACACTAATGAACTATGAAAGAATCTAATGCGATGCTTACTATAGTTTTTATGCAATAGTATTTTGTATAGAGGTCAGTTTGATACACTCAGACTAAGGAGAAATGAAAATAAGGTCTGGTTAGAGACACTTCAATTAGGATGTCCACTATATCCTTGAGATATCAATGCTAAGACACATTATATGACCTGCAAAGAAAGTTGCTAGCACTTAGGTTGAGCTTAGACCTGCAAAGGGAAACTAACAACCACTTTTGCATATTAAATTAACATAAAACACTAAATACAGATTAACAAATAACTACAAAATGCTCTATTCATTGCTCCAAAAGGTGTAGAATATAATTATGTTAGAGTCTAATCATACCAGCCTAAGGGATGATCATCAATAGCTTAAAGGCTATATTTATAAAACAAAAGGAAGAGAGAGAGAGAGAGAGAGAGAGAGAGAGAGAGAGAGAGAGAGTGAGTTTGGCACTCAAAATGGAATCAAATGAGCTCAATTCCATTTGAAATGTTATTACAATTGCCTCCACAAATTAAGCTCATTCAAACCCTTTTGATTGATTTGGGCTATTTCAAGTGGTTACATAGTTACACTGATATTCCTTCTTGTTACAATGGTGAAGACAAGTTGTTCTAAGCTATGTTCTACCATCCATATAGTTACAACAAATAGGCTAGTTTATTAGAATCTTATCTTGTTGTTAATTGATCCTAACTATTTTGTCATGGCATGCACAGTGGAGAGAAGGGTCCCTTTCATGTAGTTGGTCCTGCAGATTAACTATTGGAGTCTACCTATATGCCTTCAAAAATCTAGTTCCTTCTTCTAACAATGGCCAAAATAATCACAAAAAGATCTTTATATGACATAAACATATGAACCAATGGTTCGTATTTAGCCTTAATGGTAGTCTATTCATGTTCTCTATATTAGATTGCATCACTGTGTCCTTTTCATGGCATTCGATCGAGCTTCAATGGTGGTAGGATGACCCTCAATACCTATGTTTGCTTTCATTAAAAATTAGCCTTAGAGATTCTTGACCTTTATTTTCATTGGCCGTCAATATCTGATCCAGATCCCTGACTCACTGACTAATATCACACCATTGATATTGCTTAATATTATCGAGTGATAGCCATTAATCTTGCCCTTGACCTATCAACTTTGCCCTGTCTTACGCCACATGGTAGCCCCATGTTTGATTTTGGGATCCGTTATCGATCTACCAGCGTCATGCACTTACACCACATGTTAATCTCTTGATCCCTCTGACTTTTTGACTCATTTTGCATCATTAGATCATAATGTAAAATGCAATACAAACCATTAGATCTACTAGGACACACTATTTGAAAACCAATGGCTACTTTATAGGCTTAAAATTGACGTCTTCGCTCTCGTCAAATGATGTTCACATGACCATCATTGATTTTTGCGTGAACATCAAATTTAAGATCAAAAGTATTTGTTTTTATTGAGATTAAACTTGACATTAGCGTGAACGTATTATGTTGTAGGTCCACCTTTAGAAGCTTATGACTTAAGCTAGAAAGCTCGCATGGATTTGAAACTTTCAGAGCATGTTCTTGGCATGTAGATCTATAATTTTGCATGATCTATTGGTCATGTGAGGCTTATGAGTAAAGATATTAAATTCACAATTTGGTTGTTCTATTTGCTCCTACGTGATGTCTTGATGATGGTCTAGTAAAAAATGGTTGATGATGGTCTAGTAAAAAATGGCTAAGTATGGAAACTTAACAAATTTTATCTAGGGAGCTAAATTTAAACATACATAACTCATGTTGTGCTTGGATACATGACCTAAAACATAGCACATATGTTCTTGGGACTAAAATTAACAAACCCATGTGGACATTTTCTCTTGACACCCTCACACATGTGACATATAGCATCAGCAAATTGTCTACTTAGAATTTCTACCACTTGACCAAAAATGTCAAGATGAACACAATGAAGAACTTGATGAGTACCAAGATCTTTCTAAGTCATTCCAAGTACCCTTAACATCCCATGAGGTCTCTTCAACTCTATTCCTGTCCTTATAAATTGATAAATTACACTTTAAGTGGACTTAAAGTGTTTCAAAAGCTTTATAAGTTGCATGATCCCTTAGGTCATCTCATCCATCCAGAACTTGCTTAGCTCTTTCTCCATTTTTGATCTTTAAAATACTGCACTGCATCCAGGTAGAAACTCAGTATGTGGGCCAAAATGGCCAATATTTTTGGTGACTCAACTGGCTTGACCAGTTTGCTGGTCATGGAACCTAGACATTGATCAAGCTTGTTTATGATGACTAAACAAATGAAATGATACTTACAAAAATACTCTACTTGTCTTCTAGAAACACTTGTTTTGGAGTAATGGGGGGGTAAATAACAACAAATAAAAAAAAGACAAAGCAACAACCCAAACAACAAAAAGAATAATGTGTAAAAGCATTGGGAGGTAAAACAGATCTATCTACCTATGTACAAGGGGTAAGATAAAAACTTAGTAGCAGAACTTGAGATACTTCCCATTGACAAGGATGGGGAGGCTCTCTCCATTCAATCTAAAAAAATCAAAGGCATTGTTCTCTTCGCAACTTATGACTACATAGGGACCACTCCAAAGACGATGAAACTTGGAGTGTTTTCTTGGTTTTACACAGTCCTCATCCCATTTGAGGACTATGTCACCTTGTTGAAATGTCTTTGAGGAAGTTCTTTTGTCAAATGACTTCTTCACTTGGTGTTGGTTGGAACACATGGTATGTATGGCATCATCCCTTATTTCTTTTAATTCTCTCAATTCATTCATTCTAACCTCTATTGCATCACTTTCTAGAAGCTCTAATTGGTGTGCAAGCTCCAAAGCTGCCAGTTCCAATGAAATTGGTAGCCTTGCTTCTCTTCCATAAACTAAGAGATAAGGTGAATGACCAGTGTATTTTTTGGGGGTAATCCTATCATCCCATAAGTTAGTCTTCAACTTTGAATGCCAAGATCTATGGTTATCTTTCATTGTTCTCTTGATAATTTACATTAGGTTCTTAGTTGTAAACTCAGCTAGTCCATTACCTTGTGGATAGTAATTTGATGAAGATGTTAGATAGATATTGATGAGGCTACCAATTGTTCTATTTTATGGCCTCATCTATACCTAATTATATATTTTTTTGTTATGTAAATCCCTATAACCATCCATGACTCATGCAAATGAATGAATGAATTTATGGATTTATGTGTGCATGATATATACATGTTATGTTATGAATTAATGATGTTTTTTCTTTGATTAGATTATAGTTGTGTAACCTTATTTAACAAACATTTGAAGGGTAAAATAAGATTACAAGAATCTTGTTTAGGCATAACACTTATAGAGAAACCCACAACAAAAGGCGCTTCCAACCCATAGCAATGGCCAAATTGTTGGCTTCCACGTACAGGTTTCCCATAGCAACTACTAGATTCCACCTACAGGTTACTCATAACAACTACTAGCTTCCACCTACAAATTGCCCATAGAAACTATTGGCTTCCACCTTCAGGTTGCCGATAGTAACTGTTGGCTTCTACCTACAGGTTTCCCATAGCAATTATAAGCTTTCACCTATAGGTTACCCATAGCAACAGTAGGCTCTCACCTATAGGAGCCTGCAACCACTATGCATAATAGAACTATTGTTGTGATAAGATGTAATTGAATCTTAAGGATGTTGGGTGAATATTTTGTTGACTAGCTAACTGGTGAGCAAAATAGGTCCTATCACCACAACAGTAGGGAGATTGATCGGCCAGATGTGCAGGTTTACTACATCAAAAGGGGATAAATCTCTCATTTCATCAAGGGGAGGTTCCCTATTAAGTATATGGAGTTATTTAATATATATAAGTAGAAAATAAGACACAAGGGTGTGACAAACCATCCATCTCTCTTTTTTCAGAGATGATGCTATCAAACAAAGGAGAAACCCTGGGAAACACTGAAAGCACTTCTCTACTTTCAGAAGTATTCTTGAAAGAAACGGTAGGAGTCCTTTCAAGGAACAAGTAACCAGTAACCAAAGTACAAAGTACCCAGCAATATAAGATGCAGCACAAAGTCTCCACCTTAACTGCCCAAGAGAGAGATATGAAGAACAATGGGGGCACAAAGTCATCTCAAGGTCCTTTACACAGGAAAAAAAGATGCAAACACACTGAAAGTACTTGTGGGGGCACAAAGTCATCCCACAGTTGGTCTTCAGGACACCTTCCTAACCACTTCCACTAGTTCTGCTTGTTAGATCAAATAAATAAGAACGCTTCTAGGAAACAGACATACGAACAATTCCCTAAATAACACAGCTTATTTCTAGCACAAAGTCTGAAAAGGTCACTTGCTTTCTTATTCAAATGAAGAAAAATGATTAACAATCTGAGCTCAAAGTCTCAGTAAATGCCTTTCAATTTGGGCAGAGTTTTTGCTTCTATAGCAGGAAAAGATCCTCATAACAATCAGAGAGATTACAATATATAGAGGTTGAGAGAGGTTTGGCACATTTATCCCATGGAACAGCTCATGTTGTGCATGCCATGCTTTGAATGCACTTTCAGTTCTATATTTTAACTCGACTGTCATCCCCTGGAATTGGACGATCCTCTTAGTTTCCTCTCTTGATTGCACCATTGTTCACTTTGCCTTTATTCCCGAACAAGTCTTGTCTTTTAAACGCTCGAGAAATCTGCATCCACGTTTCTAGGTTCAAGAGGTCTATCAGATCTAAACACTATGTTGATACTCCAGATCTTTCATATTGTTTCCTCCGCTTCACAGTGATTAGGGCTCTCGCACTTAAGTCTACAAAAATCACCAGACACTTCTTTGCCACCAATTTGGCATCCTCAGGTCTGCCATCGTTTGAAAGCCAACAGCTAATTGATTGCCCCTAATTTAATGGCTGTGGGTCTATCATCCTTCTTGGCAACTCCTTTTTTGGCTGTTGAATCGGGTCCTTAAATTGCCTCTTTGTTCTTTGGTCACTTTTTGCTGAAAAATTGACATGTGGCAACATCTGCTTTGAAACAGGCAAGGACACGCGGTAGCTTTCGTTGCTCTTAGAGGCTTTAGAAACATCTTTTATGAGTCTGGCAGAAGATGACACGTGGCAGTCTCCACTGTGCTTTAGCATCCTTTGAAAACACTTGAGACTTATTTTAGATTCACGTGGATGATAACACGTGGCGGTCTCCACTGGGCTCTGAAAAATGCTTAGGATAAGCTTATAAAATTGTTCGAAACTCAGACATAGACTCGTGTCACTCTCTACGGAGTTATAAATGAACAAGTGGCGGCTTTCCTTGGGAGAGTCAGACGGATGATGACACATGGCGCGTTCTGCTTTCTTCAGCAGCTCACTAAACAAGAAGCAGGAGGGAGAAATTGCAGAGATTGACACTTGTCGCTTCCGTCGAACTTTGCAAGGGACACGTGGCATGTTTTGCAGCTTCTTGAGACGTAGACAAAAACTTGCATAAAAAAGAAATACCTACGCACTGAACTTTGGAATTGTTAAAACTTTGAAGCTTCAGATGGAGACACTTAGAGGCTTCTGACAAGCTTCAGTAGGGACAGGTGGCGTCTTCCGTTGCAATTAGAAACAAAGTGTAATGGGGCTCGACAGATGACATGTGGCGGCTTCTGCTTGACTCATTCTTTTCGGGACACTCCTTTGAACTATTTTGATTGAACCGACCGATTGAACCAACTTTGGTTCAACGGTTCAATGTCTTTGTTTCAGCTAAGTCTTGACCATTTGAAACAATTTCTAAACCACATTGAACCTTTGCTTTGAAATAACTGAGTTAAACCTTTGAACCTTTGCTTTGAACCGACCGATTGAACCAAATTTGGTTCAACGGTTCATTCCTTCCTTGAAGCTTAGTCTTTTGGAAAGCTGATGAACTTACCAAAGCGGTTGAGTGTCCTGCTGACGTCACTAAATGGTTCAATCTGGCTGAAGCGCTTAACTCTTTTAACCCTGTCAATGATGTTGAACCTTGAACCCATTGAACTGTTGAACTAAAGTGGTTTAAGGTTCAACAGTTCAATCTTCGCTTAGAAGCTTGCCGATGAGCCCCTTTTTAGTTGAACCGAGGCGTTGAACCAATCTTGAAAATGCCCAAGTGTTGAAAACTCGCCCCTTTTGATTGAACTCATCCGAAGAAGCCATTGAAATAGTTGAACCTGCTAATTTCAAGCATGTTGACTCCATAGATTTCTGGAAAATCTTAAAAAGTGAGGAACTTGAAAGCTCAGAAGAAATTTTGAAAAGGGAAGAAGCAAATTTGGTCTTGCAGGACCAAAATGGCTCATACGTTGTCTCAAAAAGAGTGACATTTTTTTTCGGGGGGACAACAATTGGCTCCTGTTGGGGAACTTCCTTTAGATGAGAACTTGGAACATCTGAGGGAAGTAGAAACTAAAATCTCTAGTGCCTTGAATTGTGCCATTGGACTACGGAGTCATGCTACCCAAAAAGAAAGGCAACAAAAATGAACAACAATGAAAAACACAAAAAAAAACAAAAACTAAACAAAAATACATATGTACAGATAACTTCATCTGAGACTTCAAGAGTTGAAATGCTTCAGATGTTGCCCATTGTGTGGCAGAGAAAAGGGTGTGGCATCTTGGTATTTCAACAGGAAGTTGTTTTCACCTTTGAGCTCATGGATAGTAAAAGGGGCTCTCCACAGGGAATCAAATTTTCCATGCATTCCCTTTGGTTCTCTTCTCTTGTCCCACAGCAAGACTTGATCTCCAATCTGAAAATCTCGGTTCTTTGTTTTCTAGTCGAAGAGTTTCTTCACCAGGCTTTGATGGACTGCGATTCGGTCTGCCACTGTAGTTCTCTGCTCTTCTAGCTTAGTCAAGCACATGATTCTCTTATCAAGAGCGCTTTCATACATTTGATCTTCAATTGCCTTGACCAATTTTAATGCTAGCAATTCCAATGTGATTGGTATCTCAGCATTGATACCATAAAGAAGTTGGAAATGAGACATACCAGTTGCTCTTTTAGGTGTAATTCTGTCTGCCCACAAAGCATCAACCAATGCTTTGTGCCATGTTCTTTAGTTGTCATCAACCAGCTTCTTAATGATAGTCACCAGGTTCTTATTACTTGATTCAGCTTGTCCATTCCCTTGTGAAAAGTAATTAGATGAGTGGGAGAGTGTAATTCTATAGTAGAAACAGAATTGAGTGATCACCTGGGAAGTGAAACAAGCTGCATTGTTAGTGACAATCTTAGTTGGGACCCCAAACCTAGAAATGATGTTCTCTTTCAGGAAATTGCACACTACTTTTGAAGTAGCATGTTTGGTTGGAATTGTTTCCACCCACTTGGTGAAATAGTATGTGGCTATGAGGATATAATCATGTCCAGCACTTAAAAATGGGTTTACAACACCAATAAAATCGAGGCCCCATTGCTGAAACGGTTCTTCTATGACTACTGGCTTGAGAGGCAGGGCAACTAATTTGGGTCTTCCAACAAACTGCTGGCATAGTTGACATTTCCTTACCCACTTATACACATCTTGAAAAAGAGTAGGCCAATAATATTTGGCCCAAAGGATTTTATGAGTAGTCACAGGAGCAGAAAAATGTCCTCCACAAGCCCGATTGTGGAAGACTCTCAAAAGTTGGCTTTGTTGCTCCTTGTCCATGCAACAAAAGAACACTCCATCAAGGCCCCTCTTATACAAGCCATTGTCCCAAAGGATGAAATTGGCAGCTTTCAACTTGATAGTCCTCTCTTTATAAGATAGGTGAGCAGGACATTCACCATAAGTAAGGAAATGAGCAATACCCGAATATCGTTCATCAGTGGTAGAGACAAAGAGGACTGTTGGCACTTCTACTTCTTCTGATTCTTGATGCTCTGTTCCTTCTGGCTTGTCAGCGATTAATTGGCATAAGCCTTTTCCCTGAACTAGCTTTGTTGGTTTGATGAGCAGATCAAACTCCTAAATCTTTGTAACCCAATTGCCTCTTTTCATCCCAAACTCTTGCTGAGTTAGTATGGATTTGACTGTTGTGTCAGGAATCAAGGCAGTAGTACATGAATTCAAGATGTAGAAGCGGAAATGCTTTACCACCTTCACCACTGCATAAGCATGCTTTTCTATATTCGAGTACTTTAGCTCATGAGCTTTGAGAGGACAGTTCATGAAAGAAATGGGAGACTCCATACCTTCTTTATTTTGTTGAACCAGAATCGCTGAAAGTGTGTGTTCTGAAGCATAACTGTACATGGTGAACTCTTTGTTATAGTCTAGACAAACTAGAATTGGGGCGTGGGCAATGGTAGTCTTGATATCTTTAAATGTTGACTTGCCTTCATTAGTCCAGCCAAAGGTGGGCTTTCCCTTCATCATGTTTACAATATGTCTAGTCTTCTTAGCAAACTCGGGGATGAACCTTCGTAAGAAACTCACCTTCCAAAGAAAGAGTGAATAGCGGTCTTACTTGTAGCAAGGTAAGCTCTTGGATAGACTTGACTCTATCTGAGTCAATTTTTTATGTCTCCTTTAGACACAATGTGTTAGAAAAAAATTTCCTCTGTTACTCCAAAAACTAACTTATTAGAGTTCAAAGAAATGCCATTCTGACGGCAGCGTTCCAGCACTGGTTGCAAGTGGCGCACATGATTTGAGTGATGCTTAGAGAAAATAGTCAAGTCATCAAGATAAATTACAATGAACTTACCCATCTCATCCTTGAAAGTGAAGTCCATTGCTCTCTAAAAGGTGGCGCCAGCATTTATCAAGCCAAAAGGCATTCTCTTATAGGCGAAGGTGCCCCAAGGTGTGGTGAACACAGTTTTATGTTGGTCTGCTTCACCAACCTCAACCTGATTGTATCTTGAGAAATCGTCTAGCATTGATAACATCTCTAAACCAGTCGTTGTCTGAAGCACTTGATCCATGATTGGCAAAGGATAGTTATCCTTCAATGATGACTTATTTAAATTCTTAAAATCCACACAAAGGCAAATTTTGCCATTCTTCTTCCTCACAGGCACTATGTTTGCAATCCATGTAGAATGATGGATTGAAAAAATGATCCTAGCATTTAACATCTTTTTTATCTCAGACAGAATAGTACCTGATATCTTTAGATTGTACTGCCTGGGTTTTTGCTTGTAAGGCACTGAGTTAGCCTTCAGAGAAATGTCATGTTGAATTTCATCAAGCCTGAGTGACTCCAGGTCATCATAGGAGTATGCTAAAACATCCATGTATTGTCTGAGTAGAGAAGTGAACTTGAATCTTTTGTCAGGAGTGCAGCACTTCCCAATGTTCGCCATCTTGGGATCTTCTTTGGTACCTAGATTTACTTGATCAAACCCCTGAGAGTAGTTTGCCTCCATTTGCTGCTATTTGATAAATCTGTCGTGCTTATCAAATAGTTTCTCAAGGGAGACCAGGCCTTTGGGAATATTATTCCCTTTAAGTTGCATGAACTCTCCATCCATGCTTGAACTTGATTCAGGGGTCAGTTCGGGCTCTTGAGATTCACTGCCTTCAAAATGCAATTGTTTAAAACTATCTTTTTGCTCCAAGAAAGCAATGATTTGGTTGTCATTGTTAAAAACATGCCAATGACTGGCATTATAAGGTACACTTGGTCGAGAGACCAGCGCAATAGTGTACCTGTCTCTTTTGAAGTCTGAGTGGAGAACCAGAAGAGTGCTCGAGACAGCCAAAGCATTAGCTCTATCATTGAATTCCCTAGGGACTGCAGAGATATTGAAAGCGTCAAAGTTTTCAATTTGGTCCCAGACTAGATTGCGATAATGGCGCAATCTCTCATTTTTGGTCTGATACAGATTTCTTACCTGACAAACCACCAGTTCAGCGTCTCCTTTAGCATGAAAAAGCTTGATACCTTTATCCTGAGCAGCCTTTAATCCAAGCAATAGGGACTCATACTCCGCTGTGTTATTAGTGTTGTTGAATTGCAACTTGCAAGATGAAGGAAAAATATCTCTTTGAGGAGATATCAACACAACCTCAGCTCTTGAACCGGTAGAGGAATAGCTGCCATCGAATTCAAGGATCCATACCTCATTAGACACTGATTTTCCTTTGGATTCTTCCTCGTTTGGAGGTGGAGATTCTTCCATAGTTCCAGTTGAACTAACCTTAAGGTTGTCACCTTTGAGAGCTTCAACAAGCGTTTCATGATCTTCTTCAATGGACAAAAAATAATCACCCATGCTTGAAGATTCAAATAAAATTTGAGCTTCAGGTGCTGATGATTGGGTGACCACATACTTTGTTTTCTTTTCAGGAAGAAATCTTTTCATGACGCCTTTGACTGGGATTATTGCCTCAGACAAGTCCAAGTTTTATTCGCCACCAACATTTTTGTAGAAATTTTGGCCAAGAAGGATGCCATAAGATGCTAGGACGTCGGCCACCAAGACAGTCATCTTTTTTCTTTTGTGTGGGAACACTGCAAATGCAAATTGGGCATCCTTAATTTGCCCCAGCAATGGTACTTGCTTGTTTTCCATGGATAAACATCTACCAAATGTCTTGGTCAGTGTAAGGCCAAGGGATTCAGCCACTTTGGCAGGCATGACATTATCCGAAGCTCTAAAATCAATGATATAATTGTTCAGCTAATATCCATTTATTAACAGGGATACATAGAAAGGTTCTATTTTCCTGGGAGCAACAGGAGGAGCAATGACAAGATTGTTTGGGATAGACATGTTCCTTGGGGGATCATGAGTTGCTTTCTTAGCTTCATATCTTGCTGAGATGTTTTGGTTCTTCACATATTGAACCAATTTATCCAACTGATCAAGGTTGGACTATAGGAATTCAAATTCAGACATTTGAACTTTGGCTTTCTTTATATGATCAATAATGTCAAATGTCTGAAATGAGCTAGGAATAGAGGATGGGAGCTCATCCTTTTGATTCTTGGTAGGGGGAGAACTAGACTGCGGATTTGAAGTAGAAGGTGCAGGGGTATTTGGTGTACTTACCTTTCTTACAGTCATCGAATCTTTTGACTGGAAGGGCAGAGTACTTCCACGCGTAGCAATTGAGATTGCCGATTGAGGTCGCTCCTCTGTCTTCTTTTTATCAGCTTCTTGAGCTGATTGATTCTTAAACCGGATGAACACAGCATATGATCTCTCCGTTGCATTACCTTCACTTCTAGGTTCGTCCTGATAGTTCAAGAAACCAATGTTGGAGTCGCTAGCTAATTCTTCTTCTTCCTTAGTGAAGAGATTAGCATCATCTTCAGGGTTCAACTTAGGCTAGAATGAGAAACCTGAGTCAACTTCAAGATATCCAATCGTTGAGTTGGTTGGAGGTGCTTCAATGGCAAGGTTCCTCTGTGGGGAAGGAAGATGATTCGACTACCCTTGACCCCTGGTAGCATTGCCTTGGTATGTTTGATTCTGAAACGTTCTCCTTGGGATATCTCTATATGTAAGAGCAGATGACGTCCCTAGGGCCATTTGTCTATTGAAAGCCAACAATTCATTTGCCAGCTTCTGCACCATGGGATCAGTAGTGGCTGTAGATGAGTAATCAAAAGATGAAAAAGATTTACCTCTGTTTAGATCTCTCCTTATCTTCCCAGCCAAGATAAGGTCATCTTCTACCTTAGTAGCCAAGTCCTGAGCTTCAGCAAGGTCTATTTGGCCAGCACGTCTCAGTAGAAAACTCACTTCAAGTAGTTGTGAGTTGATGAAGAAGCACTTGAGGTTTTCAGGGGTCGGCTGAGCAATTGCAGGGATTTTATTCCTCAACTTATAAAATTTGGCTATGAAATCCCTCATTGGTTCATGAGGTTCCTTCTTCATCTGTGTGAGCTGGGCCAGAAAGGCATGTTCATCTTCTGTAGGTTTGAATATGGCTTCAAACTTGGCTTTGAGTGTGTCTCAATCAGTCACTGATCTAGCCTACAAATGGTAGAACCAATCCGCAGCAATACCTTGCAACGTCTCCACGAATAGTCTGACTGCCACGTCCTCAAATTCCATGCCTATCACACTGCAGGCTATGCTGAACGCTGCAATGTGTTCATCAGGATGAACCTTTCTATCCCCAAAGAATTTGGAAAAAATCTTCTTTAAACTGTGTGGAAGCTCATGCAGGGGTGGAGTAAGATTGAGTGGGCCGAAAGAGTTACCCCAGGGGCCTTGAACTGCCATAAGTGGATTATTGAAAGCAGGGATAACAAATCCGGGTGGTGTATGTATAGGCAAAGTTCTGCTAATAACAAAAAAAGTAGCTCTGCCTTGTGTTGGTGACCTGGTGTTGGTAGGAAGAAGACTCCTAGTTCGTTGGACGTGACATTGTGGAGGAAACAACTCAAAATTACTCTATTGTACCAACTCAAAAATAGGGTCAACAACACCTTGGGCTTTTTGGCTTTTGGTATAGCGTGAAGTTGCCAGATTGTAGAACAAAAATATGAAAGAACCGGTCCTGCTTCAGCTTGAAACTTGAGGCTTCAAACTGCGCGCTCTTTCCCCAGCGGAGTCACCAAAAACTATTGGGTGAATATTTTGTTGACCAGCTAACTAGTGAGCAAAATAGGTCCTATCACCACAGCAGTAAGGAGTTGATCGGCCAGATGTGCAAGTTTACTACATCAAAAGGGAATAAATCTCTCCTCTCATCAAGGGGAGGTTCTATATTAAGTATACGGAGCTATATAATATATATAAGTAGAAAATAAGACACAAGGGTATGACAAACCATCCATCTCTCTTTTTTCAGAGATGATGCTATCAAACAGAAGAGAAATCATGAGAAACACTGAAAGCACTTCTCTTCTTTCAGAAGTATTCTTGTAGGAAACGATAGGAGTCCTTTCAAGGAACAAGTAACCGGTAACCAAAGTACAAAGTAACCAGCAATATAAGATGCAGCACAAAGTCTCCACCTTAACTGTCCAAGAGAGAGATACGAAGAACAATGGGGGCACAAAGTCGTCTCAAGGTCCTTTACACAAGAAAAAGAAAATACAAACACACTGAAAGTACTTGTGGGGGCACAAAGTCATCCCACAGTTGGTCTTCAGGACACCTTCCTAACCACTTCCACTAGTTCTACTTGTTAGATCAAATAAACAAGAACGCTTCTAGGAAATACACATATGAACAATTCCCTAAATAACATAGGCTATTTATAGCACAAAGTCTGAAAAGGTCACTTGCTTTCTTATTCAAATGAAGAAAAATGATTAACAATCTGAGCTCAAAGTCTCAGTAAATGCCTTTCAATTTGGGCAGAGTTTTTGCTTCTATAGTAGGAAAAGATCCTCATAACAATCAGAGAGATTACAATATATAGAGGTCGAGGGAGGTTTGACGCGTTTATCCCATGGAACAGCTCATGTTGCGCATGCCATGCTTTGAATGCATTTTCAGTTCTGTATTTTAACTCGACTATCATCTCCCAGAACTGGACGATCCTCTTAGTTTCCTCTCTTGATTGCACCGTTGTTCACTTTGCCTTTATTCTCGAACAAGTCGTGTCTTTTAAAGGCTCGAGAAATCTGCATCCACGTTTCTAGGTTCAAGAGGTCTATCATATCTAAACACTGTGTTGATACTCCAGATCTTTCATATTGTTTCCTCCGCTTCGCAGTGATTAGGGGTCTCACACTTAAGTCTGCAAAAATCAACAAACACTTCATTGCCAACAATTTGGCGTCCTTGGGTCTGCCATCATTTTAAATCCAACGGCTAATTGATTGCCCCTAATTTGATGGATGCGGGTCTGTCATCCTTCTTGGCAACTCCTTTTCTAGCTGTTGAATCAGGTCCTTAAATTGCCTTTCTATTCTTTGGTCACTTTCTATTGAAAAATTGACACGTGGCAGCATCCACTTTGAAACAGGCGAGGACACACGGTAGCTTCTGCTGCTTTTAGAGGCTTTAGAAATATTTTTTATGAGTCTGGTGGAAGATGACACATGGCAGTCTCCATTGTGCTTTAGTGGCCTTTGAAAACACTCGAGACTTATTTTAGATTCACGCGGATGATAACACGTGGCGGTCTCTACTGTGCTCTGAAAAAATGCTTAGGAGAAGCTTATAAACTTGTTCAAAACTCGGACACAGACACGTGTCGCTCTCCACGGAGTTATAAATGAATAGGTGGCAGCTTCCGCTTACCTTTGGAGAGTTAGGCAGATGATGACACATGGCACGTTCCACTTTCTTCAACAACTCACTAGGGGTCCACCACAGTCTTTATGAAAACAAGAAGCAGGAGGGAGAAATTGTGGAGATTGACACTTGTCAGCTTCTGCTGAACTTTGCAAGGGACACGTGGCACATTCTGCGGCTTCTTGAGACGTAGACAAAAACTTGCGTAAAAAATAAATACCTGCGCGTTGAACTTCGAAACTGTTGAAACTTTGAAGCTTCGGATGGAGACACTTGGAGGCTTTCGACAAGCTTCAACAGGGATAGGTGGCATCTTCCGTTGCGATTAGAAATAAAGTGCAACGGGGCTCGGTAGACGACATGTGGCAGCTTCCGCTTGACTCATTCTTTTCAGGGCGCTCCTTTGAACCATTTTGATTGAACCGACCGATTGAACCAACTTTGGTTCAACAATTCAATGTCTTTGTTTCGGCTAAGTCTTAACCATTTGAAATAGTTTCTAAACTGCGATGAACCTTTGTTTTGAAATAACCACGTTGAACCTTTGAACCTTTGCTTTGAATCGACCGATTGAACCAACTTTGGTTCAAAGGTTCATTCCTTCCTTGAAGCTTAGTCTTTTGGAAAGCCGATGAACTTACCAAAGCGATTGAGTGTCTTGTTGACGTCACTGAATGGTTCAATCTGGTTGAAGCGCTTAACTCTTTCAAACCTGTCAATGATGTTGAACCTTAAACCCATTGAACCATTGAACCAAAGTGGTTCAAGGTTCAACAGTTCAATCTTCATTTAGAAGCTCGCTGATGAGCCCCTTTTTGGTTGAACCGAGGCGTTGAACCAATCCTGAAAATGCCCAAGTGTTGGAAACTCACCCCTTTTGTTTGAACTCGTCCGAAGAAGCCATTGAAACAGTTGAAGTTGCTAATTTCAAGCATGTTGACTCCATAGATTTCTGGAAAATCTTGAAAAGTGAGGAACTTGAAAGCTCAGACGAAATTTTGAAAAGGGAAGAGGCAAATTTGGTCTTGTAAGACCAAAATGGCTCATATGTTGTCCCAAAAAGAGTGACATTTTTTTTTGGGGGGGACAACAAAGGACACATCCATCTATCTTAGAAACCAAGTGGATGATATGCAAAGAATCTTGGATGTGCTGCCAAAAGATGAGTAAGACAAGGACAATGGAAAGGAGAAAAAAAGTAAAACAGCAAACCAGTATATATTGTCCTTGACTCAATCAGGACCAAAACAAGTAACTTTTAGTTACTAACCACATGAAGGTTGACCGGGTCAGTTGCATAGTATTTATACCTTTCCTAGTTTAGTGTTCTTTGTTGGAGCTAATAAACTGCCTTATGTATTTAATGGCAGAACCTAGATTAGATTAAGGATTGAAGAATAATGATAAAATTATAGACAGTAATTGCATTATAATTTTTGAATATTGTAATTTATTGTAGTAATATTTAATTGCTACATATCTAAGTAATAAAAAGGCTAATTTTGTAAGAAGCTTTTGTAAGTCTCTCAGAGAAGGATTAAAACTAAGTTTTGAATGAGGAGGGCCCCCTCAGAAGGAGTTGCAGTGAATATCTTGACCCTTCTTAGATTAAAGTGTCTTGTGTGAATTGATTTTATTACTAGTTGATTATATAAAGTGTGATGCATGTCTGACTCATAAGTGTGAAGAACTTCTGCATTCTACTATAATAATTTATTTGTATATCTATATGGTGAAAATAGTATAAGTTCATTATACTACAACCAACAATTAATTTAGTCTATGAATCAATAATGCATATATAGTGTTGACATCTTTGAAAAGCCTATGTACCCTGGGTTGATAATTAATGTTAAACAGATTTAATAATCTGGTATTTTTTGGGTAATAAGTCTATCCAATAGATACCTTGCTCAAGATTCCACTCACATACAATAGATACCTTGCTCAAGATCTCACTCCCATACCTTTGTACTGCTAAACACCAAAGCATTGTCTGATATTATAGTGGAAAGTACTTCAAAATGGGTGACTAGACTCTCATAAAACTCAAGCATAGAGTTCTCATTTGCTTCCTTCAAGGGAACTGATTCTACTCACCTAGTGAAATAGTTTATTGATGTCAATACCCACTTATGACTAGCACTGGATGGAGGATGAATCATGCCAATAAAGTCTAAACCCCATTGTATGAAAGGTTGTTCAACCTAAATAGGCTTCATGGCATTGCATCTAGCTTCTATTTCCCTACAATCATTGTATACTTTGTACACTTCCTAACCCATGCATGTGCATATCTAAATAAATTAGGCCAAAAGTAACCAGATTGAATGATTTTTGTAGCTATGATCTTGGTTGCAAAATGGCCTCCAGAAGGACTATTATGAAATTTCTTGAGGAGCTTATCAATTTGGCTGGTTTCAACTCATCTTAAAAGCCTGTCTCCAATGTCCTTTTTGAATAGCACTCCCTCAATCATAATATATGACACTGACTGATCCTTGAAGTGTCTTCTTTATGATGCATTGAAACCCATTGGATACCCTCTTGTTTGAATAAATTTAGCAAAATTTTGCGTTCAACTTGTAGGAGTTTTTTTAGGTCCATATTGAGTATCCTAAATTAACAAAACTGTATCATTTTCTTCTCTCACATCTTTTATAAGATGTTTACACAATCCTTTACCTTAAACTAGATTTTTGAACTTTACTTCAATGTCATACTCCTGGCACTTAGTGACCCATCCATCTCTATTTTCATTTAAGTCTCTGTTGAGGATAAAATCCTTCACACTTGGGTAAGCTAACATTAGTATAATTTTATTGTTTAAAACTAGATGCCTAAATTTCTTCAAACTTATTACAATACAAAGTACATGTTTCTCAACAAAGTTATATCTTTCCTCATAACCTTATTAAATCTTGACTGAAGAAAGCAATAGGTTACTCCGGACCTTTATCACTCTATTGCATAAGCATGGCTAAAATTGCACCTAATGTAGAGAAGGCATACAAATAGAATTCCTTATTGAAATATGGATTTAGAAGTGTGGGGGCATGATATATGGCCTCCTTGATGGCCTCAAAGCTTCTCTTACATTCTCTTGTCTATGTAAATTCTTTGCCTTTTCTCAACATATGAGTGAGGGACTTGACCAACTTTGTAAACCCTAAGATGAACTTCCTGATGAAATTAATCTTGCCCTAGAAGCTCTGCAATATTTTCTTGTGTTTCGATAATGATAAATCAAGGATTGCTTCTATCCTCTCTGGATCAATGTAAATATCAGCTTTGGACACCACATGCCCAAGAAGTCTTCATTCTTACACTGAAAAAATACATTTCTTTGGATTCAAAGAAACTCCAAATTGTTTGCATCTATCAAAAATAGCTCTCAAGTGTGTTAGATGATCATTAGGATTTTTTTAAAATATTATTATATCATCAAGATAAACTAAAACCATATCCTTTAAAAGACCATGAAAATCAACATCCATTGCTCTTTAGATGGTGACTCCGGCATTGGAGATTCCAAAGGGCATTTTAACATATGCATAGGTGCCCCATTTTGTAGTGAAGGCAGTCTTATGCCTATATTCTTCTTTGACCATGATCTGATTATAGCCAAAATAACCATCAAGTAATGAGAACCTTTGAGAACCTACCAAATTTTATAGAATTTGATCCATGGAGGGCAATGGGTAATGGTCTTTTAGGGACACCTTATTGAGGTCCCTAAAGTCAACACATAAATGAATCTCTCCATTCTTTTTCCTCACTAGCATCAGGTTTCCACCCATGAGGAATGCTTAATTGGAAATATTATCTTTGATTCAATCAATTTATAGAGCTCCCTTCTCACGAGATCTTCCACTCTTAGATTAACAGGCCTTTGTTTCTGCCTAACTGGCTTGGCATTGCTTTGTAATTCAATGGTGTGTTGTGCAAGTTTGGGGTCAAACCCCTTCAATTATATATACACCCAAGAAAATATATCAAAAAAATATTGGCACAAAGAAACAAATGTAGCTCTTTCCTCTATTGTATTAACCTTTCTTAGCTTTAGCAATTTGTCATTAAAGATCTCTATCTTTTCATAGTGTTCTTCCTTAGTTGAGATGTATGCTTTCCCTTTTCTTAATTGGTCATATTCATTGAATATGCTTTCTAATGTCATAAGACCTTTGGGTAGCTTATTAGATCTCAGTTGTACTATATGATCATCATATTGATTTTGGAACTTGTCTTGGTTCCTATGGCAAAATTCTGCCTCTTGCATTAGAAAACATATGATTTGATCATCATTGTCATAGACATACCAACTTAGCTCATTATCAGGTACAACTAGTATGCATATAACCTTGATTTTACATTAGTTTTGGTTGCCTTTGACTCTTGCAATCTCATATTGGGCACCAATGCTAGCAAGCCTATTTGTTTGTTGGTTTGTTTTTCTTGGAATGGACTAGATATTAAATGCCAAGAAATCCTCCATGACGTCCCATACCCAATACTTATAGGCTTTCAAATGATGATTCTTGAATGAACTTAGGCCTCTGACTTGTTACACTACAAGCTCATTGCCTTGACTTGGAGGAACATGACACCTCTCTTTCTTTCTTCTTGTAAACCATGCAAAAGAGCTTCATATTCAGTTGTATTTGAGGTGCAACTAAATTAGAGTCTTGCAGTTGAATGATACTTTTGACCGGTGAAATTAGCATGGCTCCCACTCCACTTCCATTCTTTGACCTTGAGCCATCAAAGAACAAGGTTCATATACCATCCTCTTCTTGAGCAGTGTTAGTTAAGCAAAGTATAGCAACACCTTCCTCATGCATGCATTACACTCCTAAGATTGCATCTTTAATGTTCCTATATGGATCAAATCCATGGTTATCAGCTACCCACTCATCCAAATACAGATTTGAGATGCCTTCAATATGATCATAGGGTTCTTGTTCATTAACCTCTTCAAATATGGCACAATTGGTATTTGCAAGATTAAGCATAAAGGGTTATAGGTGGAACCTAGAGATAGGATCAGATATTATAATGACTTTGGTTCCATATCTAGTTCTAAAACCATGTATGACCAATCAGATGATAAATATCCTTCAATCTTAACAGTAAAGTCCCTGGACAATCATAGGGAAAAATATGGAGGTAGGTCTACGACCATTATATCTTGATTAATGAAACAATTTGGATAGGTTGCTAATGTGATCTGAAGAACTTTCAAGATGCCTACTATCTTAGTGGGGGAGCCATCCAATTAACACCTTTTTCATTAGGCACATATTTGAGCCCAAGCTTATCTACTATGGCTTTAGGCATCACTAAGGTTGAAGCACCTGAATCTATCATGTAATTATGTAATAAACAATCCCTTATGATGACTAACAAATAAAATGGGGGGGTCTTGACAACCTTAGAAGGATGAATAACATTTTAAAATTGAATTTTGCCTGGCATTTGATTAGGAACTTGGATAGGGGCTTGGTTAGGCTAGTTATTATTGATGAAAATAGTGTTCACTTTATCAATTATCTTTTCCACATGATAAAGTTTGGAGAGCTCTTACTGGAGAATCTCCTTTTGCCCCAGGATAGATAGAGGATCATACATGGACATAGTTACAATAGCCTTCTTCAAATGATCCAAAATAAAAAAGGAAAGATTAGTACCTTTGGACTGCACCGTGGAAGTAGGAGCATCACTTGGTATTTGAGTAACATGAGGAACAAAGAGGGACTTCTAATGTTATCTATGAGGTTGGGCCACTTGTTGATTTGTAGGAGCTTTAGCAACTACATTTGAAGAATTAGGTTGCTGACTAGCCTATGGAGATGATGAATAAATCTTAGGTTTCCCTAAGTTGTCCTTCAACATCCTCTTCTTGGCCCTTGTCTGAGCTGTAATTGGTTCATTTGTCCTTTGTGAAGATTGTCCCATATTAGTTGTTACATGATCAAACATATGTTCCCCTTTTTGAAAATTCATGCATGTGGTATCAATTGGTGCTTTGTTGGCTTTAAGCTTTTGATAATGACTTGGCAGGCATGTTGTCTTAACTTGTTTAGGGGGCCTGTAGTGGAGGAGGCATCATATCATGACCTTGGAATGGAGCATGCTACCAACTACGGTCTTGATACATGTTTCAAGTAGTGGCCATCACCATCTCACTAGATTATCCCCATGACTGCCATTGACCTTCTTGAGCATAGTTGTTCTGAGTTGGCACAATATCTTTAGAATTACTTAGAGCATTAGCATTATATTGCCTTGACTAAGGCTTCTACCCTTGTCCTTGTTGATTGGACTGATAGGGTGGCCTATTTTACTAATAATTCTTATTAGTATTTTGATATGGCTTGTATGGTGGAGCTTGTTTCCTCTCCATTGCAACCAACGTGTTATTCTAATCTTTAAGAAGACTCTCTATCTTCCCCATTTTGTAGTTTCATCACCTTCTATTTAATAAATCTTTGTTAAATCTAGAACTGGAGCAATAGTTGGAGTAGGAAGATGTATCTGTGAAAAGAGAGGCATCGATGGCCTTGGAGACAACTTGTCTGCTTGTATAAGGTAATTTTCATCCATAATTACTATTTTAAAAGCTTCAGGTAAAGTGTTCCCTCCCATGGATTGAATCATCACAGCTACATCTAAATTGAGAGCCTTTATATAGTACAATAAAGCATAGTTGGGTATAAGCTTGATCACTATAAGAATTATGCCCCAAGTCTTCTATAACCTATAGTTGAAATCCACCATGAATTCATGATTAAATATCTTGATTGTTGTAAGTTTTTATACAAGTGAAAGATGGTCACTTTTGTCTTCAAAGTAGTTGCATAGGACCTCTTCAAATTCATCCCAATTTTTGATTGATGTAGGATCCAATCCTCTATACCATTGAAGTGTTTTGCCTTTGAAAGAAGTTGCTAACAACCTCATTGCTACATTTTCCTGAGTCACATGATGCACAGAACATAGGTTAGCAATATCTACAATATGCTTTATAGGAGTAACTAGATTTTCTCCTATAAAATAAGGAAGAGCTTTCAAAGCTGAGACTAGAATATCATCCCATTGGGTAAGGTCTAGAGGGATACCACCATTGAATAGCACAAAGGCTTGTTTTCTAAGAATAGCCATCCGAGGTATGGGATTTATGGCAATGTTTGGCTGAATAATATTGACCTGAACAAGAGGAACAAGAGGTGTAGGTGCAAGATTTGACTAAGAGGCTTTCTTCTTCTTTATTGATTGGAAAGATATCTCAGAGACATCTATCCATTTCTCTTTTGCAAAGGATCTTGTCACAACTCTTGGTGGTATGAAAAGTATGCAAATCTAAAAGACGCTGTGGAATTTTCTACTATACTCAGATATGCATATGTATGATTCAATTTATGAAAATAGGAGTCCCACCAGGCATGTCAGAACTATTAGCTATCCAAATAACACTCAATAGAGATCAGATTTGTTCAATTCTGACTCATATCTAGACTAACAAGGGAATGGTCTAAGGTTGTGGGATGCCTATATCTAGACCAAACCTCTAGGATTTTTTATGAGGATAGTTCATTAGTTTTCTTAATTTGGGCCTTTATTTCTAAAACCTAAAACTAGTTGGGATGAAAAGGGTCAAGAAATTTGCATAAATTAAACTCAATTCTAATATGTGGTGATGCACCATGAATTTGTTAGATCCACTCTTAGGCTCAGACTCTTTAACACACTAATGAACTATGAAAGAAGCTAATGAGATGCTTACTATAGTTTATATGTAAAAGTATTTCATATAGAGGTCAGTTTGATACACTCAGACTAGGGAAAATGAAAATAAAGTCTAGTTAAAGACACTTAAATTTGTTTGTCCACTATATCTTTGAGAGATCAATGCTAAGACACATTATATGACTTACAAAGAAAGTTTATAGTATATAAGTTGAGCTTGGACCTGCAAAGGGAAACTAATTCTTATTTTTTGAATGTCTTATGTTGCAGGTCCACCTTGAGAAGCTTATAACTTGAGGCAGAAAGCTTGTGCAAACTTGAAACTTTCAGAGCATGTTTTTGGCATGTAGATCTACAATTAGACATGATCTGATGGTTGTGTGAGGCTTTAGAATGAATATATTAAATGCACAAGTTGGCTATTTCATTTGCTCTTATGTGACGTTCTAGTGATGGTCTGGTCAAAAATGGCTAAGTATGAAAACTTATTGAATTCTATATGAGGAGCCAACTTTGAATATACATAACTCATGTTGTGCTTGGATGCATGACCTGAAACTGAGCATATATGTTATTGGGATTAAAATGAACAAACCCATGTGACCGTTTTCTCCTGACACCCTCATGCATGTGAGATATAGTATCAACAAACTATCTACTTGGAATTTCTGCCACTTGACTCAAAATGTCAAAATGAACATAATGAAGAATCATATGAATACTAGGAGCTTTCTAAGTCATTCCAAGCACCCTTGACATCCCATGGGGTCTCTACAACTCTAGTCGTATCACTAGAAATTGATAAATTATACTTTAAGTAGACTTAAAGTGTTTCAAAAGCTTTATAAGTTGCATGATCCATTAGGTCCTCTCACCCATCCAAAACTTGCTTAGCTCTTGTTTTATTTTTTATCTTCAGGACACTTCACTACATCCAGGCAAAAACTTGGTATGTGAGTAAAAATGGCCAACACTAACCTAAGTGAGTCACATAACCCTAGTAGAGTTAAAAGGTGTCAATAAATCATGATTTTCAATTAATAGACATGGGTCTTCAAAAAGAGATATTTTGAGATATTTTCCAAAGACTTGACAACTTACAAAAGGTAATCATAAAAAGCTAGGATATTTTATATTTTTGAATTTATTTTTTATGATATTCATTAATTACACATGGATAATTCAACTAGGCATTTAATTTGATTTAGCTTGTTAATTAATTTGATTAGGTATTTCACTCTTTCAAGATTTGATTTTATGTGTGTAAGTGCCCCATTTAATAGGTCCATAGGCCAAATTGATTATTGTGATGTTGCAGGATGATTAGGGATGAATCTATGAGATTTTATGGTTGAATATGATAGAATACCCCAATTAGGGATATCTCAACATGGTTTTGAGCTTTGACGAATGATACACATGTAAATTTAGGACATTAAATGATTTCTATGCTTAATTTGTAATGGTTGTTAGGAATCATTCTAAAGTTTGATCGAAGGCCATTGGTAGTTAGTTTTAGGTGTCTATAGTTTGCTCGAGAAGGTGTTGAAATCTGCAAGCATAGTAACATCTTATCAATTAATTAAAAGGTCTTGTATGATTATGACTTCAATGGTAATGGATGAACAATAGGTGCCCCTTCGAGGGAGCAGTTGGTAAAGGGGGTCAGCAATCGGTCCCTCAAAAGGAAGAATTGATTGGACCAAAAAGATGAAATGGGGTGGAAGGGACTGATTTTTCCATAGGTAGTTATAATCAGTGGCATATAGAGTTGCCTCAGTTAGGGTAGACAAACAAGATGATTTACCCACAGGGAGAGATAATCATCGACATATGTGGGATAAAAAAAGGTGATGATTTTCCCAAAGGTAGTTATAATCATCAAACAAGGCTCAAGGTAATAAGAGATTGATTTGTCTAAAGGAAGTTATAATTAGCAAAAGGAAAAATAATGATTTACCCACAGGCAATTAAAATCACTGGTAGGATAAAAACATGCTCCAATTAGGTAGATAGAGATAATGGTTTGTCCAAAGGTGGTTATAAGCATTATCATAATAAAAATGTGCCTACCCTTGTTAGGCAGAAGAAAGAGAATGATTTGCCTAAAGGTATTTATAATCATTAACTTGTAAATGTATGGAAATGTAATGATTTGCCCAAAGGTGATTAGAATCATTAGTAATGAATGTGAGTCGGTATACAATAATTTGCCCAAAAACAGTTATAATCATTAGTAACTTAATAGTGGCGAACTTGATATGGAAGATGATGGCAAATTGTTATAGAGGAGAAAGATGAATTTGGGCAACCTGCTAGTATAGAGATGCTCGTTCGAACTAGCAAGGGAGAAAAATCTTTCATTATTTAATTACTCTATTGTGGGATATGATTTGGATTATATCAATAATGTTTCTAGTTCTAAGGAGATATATCACTACTTCATTACCATGTAGACACTGAGCTGATTTTTGTTATAGCATATGATGGTCAGCATCATGATAGAACATCATGAGGACTTGGCTAAAATATGCAGAAGGACTAACATGCAATCAAATAAATAATTGAAAATAATGCACCAATGATAAAAACTATGATGACAATGTTGGTGCATTAATATGGATGAATTCAAGAAGAATGTATAAGGATTCACCCAATGAATGTATATAGATTGAATCAAGGCACAACAAGAAAGCAAATAAATAGGCAAACAAACAAATAAAACACCAATAAAAATAAAGAGAAAAACATGAAACAAACACAAATAATGGTTAATCATAATGTTAGTACAAATAATACATGATAAACAAGATGATGAACATTGCCCCAAAATGAGAAGAGACAACAAAACAAACAAACAAAATGGGGGAATAGAAGAAAAAGAACAAGGTGGATGAGCTATCTCCAGATGCATTAGGCAAGTGGATGTTTCTTACATAGTTCCATAGATGTAAGATCCAACAAAAACTTTAGGCAAAATGTAGTTCACCCAAGAAATAAGATAGAATAAAATGATGATTGTGAAAAATATGATGAATGTTGAAGAAATTGAGGATGGGCTTGAAAAATGGTAAGAGCATGGGATAGCAGGCCAATAAGGATAGGGAAAACTAAATGACAAGTGGTTTCTTATGATGTAATTAGGGTTCTTATAATCCTTAAGACAAATAAGTGGTTGATGTTTTTGGATTTTCTAAATTGGTTTTAGAAATGTTTTTGAAATTTGTGGAGCATCTTAATTTAATGGAGAATTATGAGATACTAAATGGTCCAAGCTCGTAAAATGGTGAGAGCATTCAAACTTAATAATTTCTCATAAAATGATGAGAACGTGGCTTAGGTTGCTCACAAAATGGTGAGAACATGGCTTAGGTTGCTTGTAAAATGGTGAGAATGTGGCAAAGGGGTGACTAAACTGACCTCAATGTATATCGAACGTTGCTTACATAGTCCCAAGATGGGACCTCAAGTCATTGTAGTTTTGTCTTAGAGTGGAGGAATCTGACTAGTATATCAACCAATTCAAACATAATAGGAAAAGTTGGCAAATGGCATAATATAATATAGGTATTGCAAGGTGTTACTTCAAGGCATGATAAAAACTTGTTGCCCCTAATTTGCCTATAAGTGGTTATAATTAGGAAACATCAGCATAGTTTAATGATACTAATTTTACAATAGATAGTTATAATTAGTAGCATGATGTTGAGACACTAATTTGCCCAAAGATGGTTATATTCAGGCACATGAAGTATAAAATGGAATAAGAAATGAAGGATGTAATTGCCAAACCACTGTCATACTACTCCAAAAATATGGCCTCTATCTGGAATACTTGAAACAACTGCTAAAACTTAATCTGAATCTTCATGTTGAAAGTAATCATGGAACCAATGGCAAGGAACCAAGGTCAAAGCGTTGGATAGGGAGGGTAAAAAAACTTGTACAATAGAAAAGGCATGGTAGAGTGGTATAGTAATAGAATGGTATGGTACAAAGAAGAATGTTGATATTATGGCATAATTGAAACAAACCTCATAAACAATACACCAAGTCTCTCAAGTGAAATAATTCTTAAGGTGTATAATGTTCATCAGCTCATCAAGTTCATCCTCATCTAGTGTAGCGACCCTGTATGCTCTAGCACCATAGTTTGCAACAATGATGAAAGGACCTATCTAGTTGGGTTTGAATTTGCCTTTGTGTTTCTTTTCAGTCATGGTACTCTTTTGGTTTTCTTTAAGCACAAGATCATCAAGATCAAATTCTCTATGTTTAATGTGTCTATTGTAGTGGCCACATAGTCAGTTATGGTATAATTTAAGGTTATTTACCATGGCTAGGTGTTTCTCATCAAGTAGCTCAAGCTATTACAGGTGGGCTACGTGATAGTCTTCATCGTCCAGGACATGCTTCAAAGAAATGTGCAAAGAAGATAACTCAACCTCAATGGGCAGAATGGCCTTAGTGCCATAAATAAGTGAATACAGAGTGGCTCCTATTGGAGTATGGTGATTGGTATGATATACCCAGAGGGCCCATAATATTTGAAAGTGATAATCATGATCATTATCATTGATAATCTTTTTAAGGATGTTGACAATGTTTTTATTAGATGCTTTAACCTAATTGTTACCTTCTAGGTAATATGTTATGGAAAAATGTTGAGTAATCTTGTACTCAGCGCATAGCGATTTGACATATTTATGTTTGAATGATCTATCATTATTAGATATAATGTTGGAGGGGATACCATAGAGGTAAATGAGATGGTTACAAATGAATTTGGAAATTTGCTTTCTAGTCATGTGAGGGGTATAGATTCAACCCACTTTGTCAAATATTAGGTGGTAGTAAGGATATGTTTATGGCCATTAGATAAGGTGGAGTTGATCTTCTCAATGAAATCAAGGCCCCATTAGTAAATAGATATGGTGTAAGCATTGGTTTCAAAGTATTGGTCGGGGCATGAATCATATTGGCATGTCTTTGACATTTATCACACTTTTTAACATATGTAGTTACATCTGCATCCATCATTGGCCAATAATAACCAGTAAACAAAAGCTTTTTGGATAGGACATCCCTGTTAGTGTGGACTCCACATACTCTTTCATGAACTTCATATAATGTTAATGTTGATTTTACCAAAGTTAAACAATGAAACAAAGTTTCATTAAAATTGTGGTGGTAAAGAGTTGATCTGAGTAAGGTATAACATACAGCATGATGGATAAAGGCTTTGGATTGTTTTTGGGATAGATCTAGTGGAATTATTTGGTCATGAAGATAGGTGTAAAGGTCTAAATACCATAGAGAACTATGACCAACAATATCATAGAACATTGTGATGGTTGAAGGTTCATGAGATGGTGCTAACAAATTTTTATTAAGAAATTGGTATTCCTTGGTAGTGTCTGTATGTCAAATCAAAGATCCAAAGGTGGTCATGGTATCTATTGTTCTATTACTATCCCATGGTATATGTTCAAACTAGACATCAACAATCTATTGTTTGAGAGCGTTAACCATGGCCTTGTATGGCACCAATTTGTCATCCTTGGTATGAAAATGGTTTGTAACTTGATTGGTGATTAACTGAGAATCATCATAAACCTTTAAATATTGTATGTTCCATTGTACTATCTGTTAGAGCCCTATAATGAGTGCTTCATATTCAACCATGTTGTTGGTACAAGGAAAACTAATCCATAATGATTTAGGAATTATATCCTCTTATGGATTAATAAATAAAAGGCCTACCCTCGATCCATGTGTTGTGAATGATCCATCAAAATATAGATTCTAGTGTTGCTCCTCAAGAGGTGTTTCAATGATGGTCATAATGGATTCATATGGGAATTGGAATGTTAGTGGTTATATGTCTACAAGTGGTGCTTCAGCAAGTTGATCTATAAGAACTTGTCTCTTGATGGCTTTTTATTTGACATATTCTATCTCAAATTCATTGAGAAGTATAACCCATTTGGCCATGTGACCTTGTAAAGCTATTTTAGATAGTAGATGCTTGCGAGGATCTACTTTAAAAATGACCATGGTCTTGTTATTTAACATGTAATGTCGTAGTTTATGTGTTGTAAAGACCATAGCTAAATAGGTTTTTTCAATGGGCATATAATTGTGCTCATAAGTGACTAGTGTACAACTTAAATAGTACATAGCATGCTCCTTTCGATTATCATCATGTTGAGCTAGAAATGTGCTTAGAGCTTTGTCAGTAGCTGATAGGTATAATAAGAATAACTTTCTTGGCATTGAAGGTAAAAAAATAGGCAGATTTGTTAAATAATCCTTCAATTGCTAAAAAACTTTCTGATATTTGTCATCTCAATGAAATGTGACACCTTTCTTCAGTGTATTTGTAAAGGTGTGGCATTTGTCTACCAACTAATATATGAAGTGTCTAATGGATTGGATATTGCCCTATAAACTATGGAACTACTTCAAATTGGTCGATGGTGGCATCTCTGTTATGGCTCATACCTTGGCTAGGTTCACTTCAATGCCTCATGGGCACAATGAATCCAAGCAATTTACATAAATTAACTTCAAAAACACACTTCTTACGGTTGATCTAGGCCTTGTATTCACACAATCTCTCAAATATCATCCTTAGTGTTGTTGGATGATCAGAGCTAGTCTTTGATTTTCCTAGTATGTCATTGAAATAGTCTTCAACAATGGCATACATCATATCATGAAATATGATGGTCATGGCTCTTTGGTATGTGGTCCCAGCATTTTTGAGACTAAATGGAATAACCTAATCATATAAGCCTCCCCATAGACTGGTGAGTGTTGTTTTATGTTGATCTTCTAATATGATTCAAATCTGGTTGTACTCTAAAACTCCATCTATCAGTGAAAGTATTTCATAACTTGTTGTCGAGTTGACTATCATGTCAATTTTTTATACAGAAAAGTCATCTTTTGGGCAGGCCTTGTTTATGTCTATAAAATCAATATATATTTTGATCCCTTATAGCTTCTTGCTGACTGGTCTAACATTCAAAATCCACTCTGAGTAGTCAATCGATCGAATACATCTCACTTCCAAGAGTTTTTTCAACTTTTTTTTGACTAATATAGTAATGTAAGGATGCATCTTACATATTTTTATTTCATAAGTTTGGCATTAGGATATACCACAAGGTGCTGTACAACCAAGGCAGGGTCCAAACCAAGCATGTCAAAATATGTCCATCCAAATATATCAATAAATTCCCTTTAAAATGTTGTAAATACTTCACGTTCCTCCTCGGTAAGGGATGCACCTAATTTGATCCATTTAGGATCATCTGCAATCTCAATGTTAACTTTTGCAGTATCCTCCACAAGACGATTTGAACCAACTTCTAGAATGGTTGATAAAAATTTAAACTGGCCTAAAATGGTAGTCCTCTGATAGGAATAGCTCTTTAAATTCTCATAGGCATGATGAATCAGAATCCCCTAATAGTAGGGATAGCCATGTGACAAAGACTTGTAAACTCTTTGTTAGGTTGTGGAGCTAAAAGCTTCAACCCTTTGCAAACTGTGGAACAATGGTTGCTGAGATCCAGGAGAACCGGCGTTGGCAGCAGGACCGACGTCGGCAGAGACCAGTGCAAAAGGCCACTGGCGACGGCAGGAAGTCGGCCGACATCGGTAGAACCAGACAAGCAGGGACCGACGTCGGTCGCCTGTGTGTTCCAGAACTGCTCGTTTCACGGACAGTTAGTTAAGTGAACGAAGAGTTTGCATGTTGAGACCAGTTAGAGTCTTGGGCTGCGAGGACAATTGTCTAAATTAAGAGTCTAAGTTATTGTTTGAGTTAGGGATCTATTTATAGACCCATTGGCATGTATTGTTAAGGCATGAGATAGAAAGGAAGAGTTTCTTATAGTTGTAAGATCTGTGAGTTGCAGGTTGTTGCAAGCTCATTGGGGATCTACATGTAAGTTTGGTCTTTGAATTGCAAGTTGCAGGTTCATGAGAGATCAGCTTGAAGTGTTATAGATTGCTTGGTGTACCGACAGGGTTATTACTGACTGGTTGGTGAGGTGAACACCAATTCTGTGTGTGAGTTGGTTGTTGGGACCGTTTTTTGTGTAGGAGAGTGTGTGTGAGAAGAATTACTGTACACTTGAGGTGTGGCGAATCTCTGTAAGGTGAAAGAGTGTGGCGGCTCTTTGTTGTATTCTTTTCTGTATAGTGTTAATACAAGATAGTGTATTGTCTCTCATATTCTGTGCTATTGGTGAATTCTAGTTATTTGTGTTTTTGGTTATTTCTGCATATTCAATTGCTTATATTTGGTAATCATACTGTGCTCTTTCTGAGGAGCAAGATCCTAACAGGTAGAATTAGAACAGGTGTGTTTGTTCTTGAATTTATCTTCCACCTCCTAACAAGTGGTATCAGAGCTTTAGGTTGGGATACTAACAGATTGGTGTAGATCTGGGTAGTGTGTTTTGATTACAGGTTACTCACAGGGTTTTTGTTTGAGTGGGAGTTGAGCAATCGCAGAAAACAGTCAACTACGAATGGAAAAGTTTAATGGCAAGAACTACCAATTATGGAGGATGCAGATTGAGGACTATCTGTATCAGAAAGATTTGTACTTACCGTTGGGTGGGGTTGCTAGCAAACCCTTGGATATGAAAAATGAAGAATGAGAGGTTCTTGATCGGAAGGCTCTGGGATCTGTTAGATTGAGTCTTGAATCATCTGTGATTTTCAGCTTATCACAGTGTAAGACAACGGTGGAGTTGATGAAATCTTTGGCAAATTTGTATGAAAAACCCTCGGCTTCTAATAAGGTATTTCTTATGAAGCGTTTATTTAATCTGCAAATGTTGGAAGGTGGATCTGTTCATAGCCATCTTAGTGATTTCCATGGTTTAGTAAACCAATTAAGTTCAGTCAATATTGTATTTGATGATGAAATAAGAGCTCTCTTAATCTTGTGTTCATTACCTGAAAGTTGGGAAGGTTTGGTAATGGCGGTTTCTAATACTGTGTCTCCTTCAAAAGTCTTAAATGTGGATGATGTTGTGAGTGTGATCTTGAACGAAGAGATACACAGGAAAAGCACAGGTGAATCATCTGGTGATGCTTTGAGTGTTGAAGGAAGAGGAAAGCCAAGAGAGAAGATAGAGCGTGGGAGATCAAGGTCGAAGATGGGCAAGAGATCCAAGTCCAGGTATGGCAGAATAACCTACTGGAAATGTGGAAAGCAAGGGCACTTAAAGAGAGATTGCAGATCGGGTACAAATCAGCATGAAGAACATGAAGAAGAAGCAGATGTTGCAGGTTACGTTGCACATGATGCTCTGGTATGTTCTTTGGATAAAGTAGAATCTTGGGTATTAGATTATGGTGCCTCTTTTCATGCATCCCCACATAGAGAATTTTTTCATGAGTATGTCCAGGGAGATTTTAGAGAAATTTGTGTAGGGGATGGTAAGCCTTGTCAGATTGTTAGCAAAGGCAAAGTGAAGCTGAAACTGCAGACAGGTAACACATGGGTGTTAAAGGAGGTCATGCATGTCCCAGTTCTGAAGCGAAATCTGATTTCTGTTAGAAGTTTGGGTGAAGAGGGTTGCACAGTAACTCTCACAACGGACTCTTGGAAGGTTACCAAAAGTACACTTGTTGTAGCTAGAGGTAAGAAAGTAGGTACGCTTTATCTATCTACTTGTTTTACTGATTCTCTTTCTGGGTTATCTACTTCAGCTGTAGATTCGAAGATGTGGCTTAATAGGCTTGGTCACATAGATAAGAAGGAGATGCTGGTTCTTGAGTCAAAGAGTATGCTTTCAGATTTGGAAGGCATGGATCGTGGTTTTTGTATGCAGAAGAAGAAGGTGAGGTTTCTTGAGGAATCCGATGTTAGTGACAAGAACAGGAAAGCCTTGGTTTTCAAAGAGAAAGTGACGGACATAGTTCAGCACAAAGTGCAGAGGAATTCTGAGCAGAGCAAGGGTGATTTGGACAAGGGTTTGATCCAAAAGGAGCTCGCGGGAAAAAGTCAGGTCTCACAAGAAAAACACAGAGACCGACGTCGGCAGGAAAATCGGCGTCGGTGTCCAGACAGGGACCGACGTCGGCTATTTGAAGCCCGACGTCGGTGACTCGGGGCAGACAGAGACCGGCGTCAGCCAGGGGAAACTGACGTCGGCAGGGAGGCAGTCACAGGGAACCGACATCGGTCGGCTGTAGACTGAGATGTGACCGGCATCGGTCACTGAGACGAATTTTGGGTGGACAGCAAGCTGTCATGGAGTCTCAAGCGCCTATATGGAGGACTGAAGGTGTAAGTAAGTTCTTAAATTCGTCATTTCCCTTCTTTACACTACTTGTTTCTCACTTATGGCATAGGACCAGGAAGTTGTTGAAGAAGCAGAACAGGTAGATTCAAGAAACAGTGGGAGCTAGGCATGAATGAGAATGTGATTCCTTAGAGGAGAACCAAACAGGTGTTTTGGATAGTGTTGCCAGCTGGAAGTAAGCACTGAAAGACGAATGGATGTTAAGGATAAAGAAGAGCAGAAATGGATACGTGAGATGGAAGATCAGGGTATATGATCTTGTATTAGCTGCAGGGCAATGGAGGTTTGTTCATTGTGTTTCTCTTTTCCAGGTTGGATAGTATTAGCTACACTATCATATTTCTGTATGATGTGCTTGTTGCAAGGTTACATATACAGGTATTGCTGAACTAAAGGCAAAGCTAGTTCAGGTGTTTGTCATGGAGAATCTGAGAGCAGCAAGATTCTTTGACATGAGTGTGTTCTAGAGACATGGAAGGTCATGTGTTGACTTTGTTTCAGGATGATTGTGTGAAACCGGTTAGCACGCCGATGGTTGGACAGTTCTATGAACAGGTGTCTTGATTCACATAATGAGGTTGAGTGCATGGTATGTACTAAACCTGAATTTTCCCAAGCAGTGGGAGTTGTCACAAGTTAGGAGCCAATCCGGGAGAGAACCATTGGAGGGCAGTTCAGTGGATTCTTACAGGGACTAGTAGCAGGTGCACATGCTATGCAGGTTCAGGTTTATTTCTACATGGTTGTAGATGTGGATGTGGCAGGTGATTTGGATGACAGGTTTTGCACCACAGATTTTGTGGTGGTTGGTCTTCAAGGGTGATTTTGAAGATGGATACATAGCCAAGGGAACAAACTAGACGGTGTAAAGGTACAGGTACAGGTTGCAGCTATTTATCTCCAAGTGGGAGATTGTTAGGTTGTAGAGCTAAAAGTTTCAACCCTTTGCAAACTGTGGAACAATGGTTGCTGAGATCCAGGGGAACCGGCGTCGGCAGCAGGACCGACGTCGGCAGAGCCCAGTGCAGAAGGCCACCGGTGACGGCAGGAAGTCGGTCGACGTCGGTAGAACCACACAAGCAGGGACCGACGTCGGTCGCCTGTGTGTTCCAGAACTGCTCATTTTACGGACGGTTAGTTAAGTGAACGAAGAGTTTGCATGTTGAGACCAGTTAAAGTCTTGGGCTGCGAGGACAATTGTCTAAATTAAGAGTCTAAGTTATTGTTTGAGTTAGGAATCTATTTATAGACCCATTGGCATGTATTGTTAAGGCATGAGATAGAAAGGAAGAGTTCCTTCTAGTTGTAAGATCTGTGAGTTGCAGGTTGTTGCAAGCTCATTGGGGATCTACATGTAAGTTTGGTCTTTGAATTGCAGGTTGCAGGTTCATGAGAGATCAGCTTGAAGTGCTATAGAGTGCTTGGTGTACCGGCAGGGTTATTACTGACTGGTTGGTGAAGTGAACACCAATTCTGTGTGTGAGTTGGTTGTTGGGACCCTTTTTTGTGTAGGAGAGTGTGTGTGAGAAGAATTATTGTACACTTGAGGTGTGGTGAATCTCTGTAAGGTGAAAGAGTGTGGCGGCTCTTTGTTGTATTCTTTTCTGTATAGTGTTAATACAAGATAGTGTATTGTCTCTCATATTCTGTGCTATTGGTGAATTCTAGTTACTTGTATTTCTGGTTATTTCCGCATATTCAATTGCTTATATTTGGTAATCATACTGTGCTCTTTCTGAGGAGCAAGATTCTAACAGGTGGAATTAGAACAGGTGTGTTTGTTCTTGGATTTATCTTCCACCTCCTAACACTCTTGGATGATTTGGTCAAAATCTTGCTATTCTTTAAAACTAAACTCAAACTCATAGGCAAGTTCATCATTGGTGGTCTCCTAAGCTATGTTTGAGGAAGGTTGAACACTTCTGTCTACAGGCACCTGAAATAGATTTTCACCACTAGACTGGGCTTTCTCTTTACTATTCTCCTAGTCCAAAAGTGTCTCAAAGAGGTTTTCACTTTGGAACCTCAATGTTTTATTTAATTGTTTGTGGCTAAGGGTGTTCACCCATTCTCCAAAATAAGCTTCAAGATCTAACTTGATTGATAACCCTTGTTTATGGTCTCCCAACAGAGCATTGTCCCTTAGGCCCATAATATCATAGTAAGCCTCATCATTCTAAAACTCGTCAACTGACATTGTTAATTCTTGTTGGTCTTAATCTATCAGTTGAAGATAATATAAAGGAAGCAAATTATGGCAAATAACTAGTTGAAGGGTACATGATGAGTCCATAAAATGGCTCATTATATCTATAAAATAACATCTTTTTTCTTGCATAGGAAGTAGATCTAAATATAGTTTTCAAACTTATAGTTTATTTAGAATGAAATATTAAGTATATATCATGGTTATGTCTTTAGAATTTTGTGTTATCTATTGGTTAATTATTTCTAATGATTAATAAAAAAAATCTATCAATGAGTGTATATACAGTTCATAATATGTTAAAAATGATTCAAAATATCAGAAATAACTATGTTGAAGTCTTTTACAAGATCTAATATCTCGTCAAGATATGGACTCCTACAGACTTGTTATAGCAGCTCCAGATTACAACAGGTTTGTTATAGCAGCTACAGATTATAATAGGATTGTTATGGACTAACTACAGAGTACAATAGGCTTGCTACGAACTAGTTATGGATTACATTATACTAGCTACAGATTTTAGTAAGGTTGCTACAGATTTTAGTAAGTTGCAACGGATTTCAACAAAATTACTCCAAACTTTAATAAAATTACTACAAACTTATTTGAGAAGTATTTCTAAGAGTATTTTAATGTTCTAGCTATCATAAAAAATAATTTTCATTTAGATTATTTCTATATATAGATTTCTATGTATAGACTTTCCAGTTGTAGATTATCTTCAAATATAGGTTTATGTAATTTTATCTCAAATAATTAACTCTCTCCATATTTGTTGGAGATCAAGATTATGTTGTTATAGATTTCATTATTAGAATAAATATCTCTCCATATTTTGTGGAGATGGAGATAAGATAAAGTATCTTGGATTGTTATTCCCAAATAAAAGTGTTGGTTGGAAGCATAAAATTATAAATGCAACCTTTCACACCCAAATGAAATAATGAATCAATCAATACATTTTTCTTTCCATTATTCTGAGTAGTCAATCTGATAATTATGTTATAAATAAATCATTTTCTAAGAAATGAGTTGGCCACTCATTCCAAGGAAGATGGATCAATGTATTTTTATTTTATTATCTTATTCTATAAATATCATTTTTCTATAAATTTTTATTTTATTTTTTTATTATTATAAACAGTTTTTTTATACGGTTTGTTGTAAACCTACAGATGTTTTATGTGTTTATCATTTATTTTTAATTTAGCAATTTAATTTTTGTAAGTTTGATTTGATTTCAGTAAGTGTGATTTTTAATTCCTGCAAGTGTGATTTTCAATCCCTGTAAGTGTGGAGTGTGGTAGAAAGAACCATTTGCCAAAGATTTTTTTCTTTTTTGTATACAACCTTCAGACACCAACTTTGGATTGACATTATTAAATGAAAATTTTGATGACAACCATCATTTTTAGTGTCATTTTCAGGGAACCACAATGTTATTAAGAGATTCAGATCTGCTAAGGAGATTCCTAATGAGAATGAATGTTTTTTTGAAAATTTTGTGATAGGAGATAGTTAATGGTTTCTTTAAGATTTATTTTCTACAACATAAATTAGAATTTATTTTTTTGTAATTAAAAATTTTAGATTTAAAAATCAAAAAAATAAAGACCCTCAAATACTAACATTGATATGTAGAAAATAATAACTGCTAACATCATGAAAGAAGTCTAATTATCGATGTAGGATGAAGATGAAATTCTAAAACAACCAATAAAAAAATACTCTGATACATAAATTTTTGTAGTTATTCACAATATAGAATCTAAAATAAATACTTATGTATCTAACATGCATATTTAAGGAATGATCTATGTTTTAAATTTTTTATAATGACTATACATGGTGGTGTGACAAATTGTACAAATATAGTTGCACCTTGTCTAGAATTGCCTATAATGGATCACATATTTTTGGATGATTCTGAAAAATGTACATGCTAAGCAATGGGTAAAAAATTACTACCAAATCAGTCTCTGACTATTTTAAAATGCCTCATACCTATATGCCTAAAATAAAAATATTTTGTTGTTTTTTTGTTTGGTTGAAAAACTCAAACAATTTCTAGCAAGAGAGGATTGTATGTCAAATTTTTGTGAACAAAATTTAGAAATGATTAAAATTTAAGAAAAGATGGCTAAAGTATACAAGGAGATGGCGTTGCAAGTAGAGAGAATCACGTTGATGATCTCTACTAAAATAAAATGGTCTACAATTTAGTCTGTATAATTGTTGAAGGTAAACTCTTGATCTAAAATTATGTGGGATATTTCATCTCATAGGTAAGCACAGTTTATTTTCAGTAATGACAAATATAACAAATCAAGAAATTGAAAGATTAAATTTTGTATGATCTACAAAAAATAAATTATTGCTCTAACTAAAATTTTAGAGATTTTATTTGTTAAAATATTGCATAAAGATTTCATTCTAATCTAATATGGCTGACCAACTTGTATGCATGACAATGCTTTCAATGATTTTTATGCTATGTCATGAACCAAAGAGATTCGTATAGATAATTTCTAAATCAAAATAAGTCAATGGATGGAGATAAAATTATCAAATGAAGTCAATTCAATAGAAGAGATTCATGACAAGATTTATGGATGGAATACTCAAATATAGCCTCCTAGAATCTTGCATGCAATATCATCTTATAAAAAAAGTTATTTCATACAAATTCCACATAGGTTAGATAAGTCAAAAATAATAAAAATCTACATGTAAGACAGATCATGGTGAAAGACGATACAAGGTCATGTAACAGATTTGACAAATAATTTGTACCATGCAAAGATATAACTCCAGATTGTGTGAGTCAATAACTATATTTTAAAAGTTGTGAGTCTTACATAATCGTTGATTTTTACAAATTTTTAGCATGCACAAAATTTAAATATTTCTATTTCTATTTTTTATATTAATCGCTAAAGTTTATACCCAATTTTATGGAATTTTTTCTAAACTATAGCAATAACGCTTGATAGAAAATATCAACTGAAATACTCGGGGTCTAACTATTTCAATTTTTATTTTCTCTTTGAATAATTACTAGAGTTTATTCTAAATTATATAAAATTATTTCTAAACTATATCAATAACATCTAAAAAGAAATACAAATTGAAATACTCATAAATTAATCTACTCTCATACTAGATGTTTATTCTATTTTTTGTGTTTGTTGTTAAGTCTGCATGGATGATAAGTTTGACCATAAAAAAAAATGATGATAGTCTAAAAATAATCAAACTTCTATTCTAAACCTGACTTGCATGCAAACTAGAACATCAAATTAACATATAGTCATATGAGACCAAGTATTTAACAATTTATGAGTGTTGTAGATGCTTAAAATTAGTAGAAATTACATGTTTTCATCAAGTTGTTCAAAATAACATGAAATCATCAAAATATCTTCCATGCTAAACAAATTTATGATTACAAAAGTGGTAAATCGGGTTTAATTTTGAAAGGATCTACCCCTCAACCCCACCCTATATCATGACAAGGAGCGCGCAAAGGATGTTGCCCCTTGACCCTATTCAGGGTTGCTACCCCTAGACCTCCACTTTTGATTTCCCAGTCAAAGAAGAAGATAGTGAAAAGCTTGTTCAATATGATGCAAATTCAAGCTCGAGTTGTAGATGAAGAACACAAAATTTTCAGAAACAAGAAGAGCAATGTAAAAATCTATTTACAACAAGAAAACCAAGGACCTCTAAAATTTAGTTATCTAGGTATGTTTTTTAGTTTTTAGTTTCCATCTAATAATTCAACAATGTAATTTATCTTCCCTATACAAATAATAGTTAGTCTTTTTTGCATAATTCATAAATAAACAGAAATGATGATATTTTATTTCACTCATTTTCATCCATATTTAATAATTAGTTAAGCCCATATTTACTTGCATAATAATAGAACTTGTTTGAGGAAGTTATTATTCTTCATAATAAAATTGCATTATCAATAATGTTAATTATTGAACCATCAATCATTCTTACATAGGTTGAACTGAATTCTTCCATATCTATTCAAATGTTTGTCTTAACATTTTGTTGTTGGCGTTTATATTTCTTTGACATTGTTGATATTATGTTTGTCAATAAATGTTTTATTTGTTTTTTTTATTTTTATGGAATAGTTTCATTTCAAAGAGTCATTCTGGAGATGAAAATTTTTGCCCATGACTTCTGCAAAGCGATTAGAAAATTATCTTAAGTTACCTTTGACAACAAAATGTAACAGAATTAGCAAGTGTCTATCAGCAATTATTGGTCATCACTATATAGTTCAATGCTAAAGAATGTCAACATACAAAAAATTTCATATATATTTTCAAGCAGTATGAAGATGTATAGATTCTATGGCTAACATTTTTCATGTCATCAATTTTTTTTAAAAATTTAAAAAAAAAAAAAAAATTAAAAAATAATTTTAAAAAAATCAACCTTGAAAATTTTTGAGCGTTTTGACAACCTTAGTTTGAAAACTAGTTTGTTGGTGGATCAAGTGCTGGAATAAAGAGCTTTGATTAGAAAATCAATTTATTGACTAGTTAAAGGTAAAAATATAAAAAATAAAAAGAACACAATTTGTCAAATGGAACCGGTGATGTAGCTTTCTCCTTGGTTATGTTTGTACTCTTATTTTTCAACATAGCAGGACTATACTTTTATCCACATTTTTTTTTAATATATTGCACTTTGACTACCATGTAAGCAACATTAAAGACTGAAGGTATGCCACAATATTTTTCTTTACTATTTTACATTTAAATTTGCTTGTAAGTTTTGTTATTACATGAAGATTCACTCTTGCTAACATCTTGTTTTGAGGAAATAAATAAACTTCCATCTAATCTTGTGTAATCTCAACCCACATCATTCATTTGGCATGCATGAGGACATGCACGAGCTTAGGTGTGGGGAGGGAGAATAGCTTTGAAGGTATAAGAATGTTATCCAAACATATAAAAATAGTTTGATCTTGATCATGGTACATAGTTGTGTTATCTAAACATATAAAAATAGTTTGATCTTGATCATGGTACATAGTTTTGTTATCTAAACATATAAAAATAGTTTGATCTTGCTCATGGTACATAGTATTGAAAAAAACAAAAAAAAATTATGCTAAAAATTATTTTTTTGTCAAAAATTATTTTGTGGTCAAAATAAATGTGTAAACACAGTAGGACATTCTCAGCACAAGAACCTGCTTTCACCTCATTTTAAAAAAAACGGAATGAAAAAAACAAAAAAAGAAAGAAAGAAGAAAAGATGAAGAGAGTAGCATGAGAATTCCACACAAGAACATGTGTCAAAAGGATAAAAAGAATCTAAGAATAGTAGGAAAAACTTCCACACAAGAACCTATCTTTAAATGTCCATTTTCATTGACTACTTTTGTCTAAGATTTTAAAAGATGAATTTCATTATCTTATACCAATGAGAATAATTTGAGGAGGTCATTTAAAATATGAAGCTAAGTCTAACACATGCATAAATATCATGATGTTTTAAATAGTAGCATGCATGAAGATATGCATGAGATTAGGTGTGGGGGAGATTATGAGTCCATAAAATGGGTCATAATATCCACAAAATAACATCTTTTTTTTTACATAGAAAATAGATTTAAATGTAGTTTTTAAACTTATAGTTTATTTAAAATGAAATAGTAAGTATATATCATGGTTATGTTTTTAGAATTCTTTATTATCTATTGATTAGCTATTTATAATGATAAATATAAAAAAGTTGTCAATAAGTGTTTATACAATTCATAATACGTTAATAATGATTCAAAATATGAAAAGTAACCATGTTGAAACCTTTGACAATAAGATCAAGTATTTTAGTCAAAATATAGACTCTTACAGATTTGTTACAACAGTTCTAGATTACAATAGACTTGTTACAGTAGCTACAAATTACAACTGACTTGTTACAGTAGCTACATATTACAATAAGATTGTTATAGATCAACTACGGATTACAACAAGCTTGTTATGGACTAGCTACAAATTGCATCAGACCAGTTATAGATTACATCAACCCAATTATGAATTGCATCAGACCAACTACAAATTTCAACAGGAATATTATCGATTTCAACCGATTGCTATAGATTTCAATAGAATTGCTTTAGACTTTAATAAAACTACTACAAACTTATTTAAGAAGTATTTTTAAGAGTATTTTAACGTTCTATCTATCATGAAGAATGATTTTCATTTAGATTCTTTCTATATATAAACTTTCTATCTATAGATTATATTCAAATATAAGTTTATGTAAAATTATCCCAAATAATTAGCTCTCTCCATATTTGGTGGAGATCAAGATTATGTTGTTATAGATTTATTATTGGAATAAATATCTCTCTTTATATTTTGTGGAGATTGAGATAAGATAGAATATCTTGGATTATTATTCTCAAATAAAGGTGTTAGAAGCATAAAATTATAAATGCAACCTTCCACACCTGAATGAAATAATGAATCAATCAATACATTTTTCTTTCTATTATTCTGAGTAGTCCATCTAAAAATTCTGTTTTAAATGAATCCTCTTCTAAGGAATGCGCTGACTACTCATTCCAAGGAAGATGGATCAATGTATTTTTATTTTATTCTTTTATTTTGTAATTATCATTTTGTTGTAAATTCTTATTTTATTTCCTTATTGTTATAAATAGTTTATTTTTTATAGTTTGTTGTAAATGTGTAGGTGTTTTATGTGTTTGTCATTTATTTTTAATTCATCAATTTAATTTCTACAAGTGTGATTTGATTTCAACAAGTATGATTTTTAATTCTTGCAAGTGTGATTTTCAATTCCTGCACGTGTGGAGTGTGGTAGAAGGAACCGTTCATCAAAGATCTATTTCTTCTTTTGCATACAACTTTTACACACCGGCCCTAGATTTATATTAATAAATGAAGGGTATTGACGACAACCATTTGTACAAATGAGATTGGTGTCAAATAAATTTGTATTGGTTAGGTCATCAAAAGGGCTATAATCAGACTCTAATTTACTGTCAGCATCGTCATCACTAGTCATTGATGTTAGAACATGAATTAGGTACATGGAGTCACCCCCAAGCAGTTTAAATCTAAGACCATTTATTCCTTTGTACCAAGTGGCAGAAATTGGCTCAAGCAGATCCTATTGATTTAGCCCAAGGCTTCCTCCTTCATAGGCATGCTTTTTCATGATTTTATTTGAAATGGGATACTTGGAATTTATGTAACAGTCACCCAATTTGTCATTATACAACCAAGATTCATCACTTGCAAGCGGGTCTTGTTCTTGGCCAGTGGATGGTATGAAAATGATAGGTGTTGGACTATACAGTTTTCCTTTGCCCTTTCTTTTTAATTCCATATAAGGTGGTTTGGCTTTAGGTCTTCCATAAGACTTAGGATTCTATGGAAGCTTAGAAATATGGAATGTATCATAGGTCAAATATTCTCCTAGGCCATTAGTCGAGATGGTATAATGTTTCGACATTTCAAGAGGTGGCATGTGGGAAAGTGAATCAAAGGTATCTAGGTCAATGCAATTGGCCTTTGGAGAATCAACATGTATTTTTTTTCCCTTGTCTTTCTTAAGAACTGGATTCAAGCCAAAACGGTAGTTATAGCTTTGGAACTCAGCCTCCAAATGCTTGCAATGTTCGTTTAGCTGAAAATCTCTATGAATGGTAACCTTTATACCTGAATGGGAGAACTTGATACACTTGTGCAATGTTGATGGGATTGCATGAATCTCAAGTATCCAAGGTCTACCCAGAAGCATGTTATATGACAAATCAAGGTCTAACACATGGCATAGTATATCGTTGGTCAAGGGCCCAATGATAACTAGCAAGCTGATGGTGCCTTATAATTTCCATTCTTTATTATCATAGGCTTTGATGGTGATCATTTCTAACTAAAGATCAGTTGTGGTATATCCAAGAAGCTTGATGAGATTTAAAGACACAATATTTAGACCTGATCCATTGTTTATAAGGACATGTTTCACTTTGTGCCATGTTATGACAACTTTGATATACAATGGATTATTATGCAAAGGACCAAGGGATGACATATCGCTTTGGTCAAAGGTTAATTATTGGCCTGGAGCTAGATGTCCAACCAAAGCTTAAAATTTATCTAGATATATGTCATTAGTAACTTGAGATTAGCCAAGGAACTCTACCAATATATTTTTGTAGATGGTAGATGTACACAACAAATCTAAAATAGAGATTTGTGCGGGTGTCTTTTGAAATTATTCCATAATATCAAATGTCTTTTCTTACACAACAATAAATGGCTTGTTCCTAGCTAGAATGGTTGGTTGGATGGGTGAAGTGGCAGATGGTTATGGGCCTGGTATGGTAATCTTGCTAACAAATGATGGTGGTGGGGGATAGGATAAGTCCTAGTTATCAATGCACTTGTGCATGGTCATGAGTCAATGATGAGTTATCAGTATGAGGTCTAAAAAGAGTAATCTCTCCTTGTTAGTATGTCTATATGTGGTCCCAATTCAAGTAAGGATTACTAGCATGAGGTGGTTGGTTGGAATTGATTAGCAACAGTCTTATTTGATTAGTATTTGGTCTTGGATTGATGGAGATGGTAGAAATGCGACCTCCTACAAGATGGCCTACAATTTTATTGTAGTCATATGCAACTGCATGGTAGGTCTGTTGGTTGTTATAATTGTTCTAGCCTTGGTTCCATCTATTTGATTGACTTTGGTTCTATTGTTGTTGATTTTATTGGTTCTATCTCGGCTATTGATACTGTTGTTGTTGCTATTGTTGTTGGTTGTTATGTTGTGGAAAGCAGTTCTGATAGATACTGAGGTTTTAATTGGATGTAAAAGATCCATTATCCAATGTTATCTCCCTATTTTCCAACATATTCTTGATCAAATGTTTAATTTGCACAAAATGTTGCAAATTATGTCTATTAACCCAATGATACTCATAGAATTCATTTTGTCAATACCAATCTAGATAGTGAATACCCTTAGGATAATGATTTGGAATAGGCCAACTAATCAGATTAATTAAAGTGAGCTTTCAAAACAAGTACAGTTCTCCTTGGAGGAGGGGTTTGCAAAGGGAAAGGTTGTTGCATTTGTTATTATGGTCTAGGCTATTGTGTTTACTGTGTTTGTTGAAGAGGTTGTTGGGTAGGAGTAATTTTCATTTATGGCACAGGCTGAATAGATGGTGTTTACACCATTTAGACATGTCACGACTTGATTACTCCATTTCCCACAATATTCTTGTTATGATTGAACTGCTTAGGTTTATCATATTTATTGGCCTGGGTTGGTTGTGATGCTTACGCTTAGAATTGGTTATGATTTTAGCCATTTTTTTAAATTTTGATCTAGCTCTGATTTGATGAGGTAAGTTTAATAATCCCTTTATTAATAACAGCTCTTTCAATCAAAAAACCTTTATTAATGATTACCTTGAAAGTGTGTGCACATTGTAGCTCTAGATGGTAAGATATCTCACTATGTAAATTCTTGGTAAACACAAGGGATAATTTCTTGTTTGGTAGACTGTGGGTAAATTGGCTTGCAAGGGCTCTCTGTTATTATATATGACTTGCAAAGCTTTCATTGGCCTTTTATTTGGATTGTGTCAATTTACTAATGAAATCTCATGTTCAAGATTGTAGGAGAAGTGTTGCACAAACTTGTCTAACAGATCATCAAAGTCAGATATCGAGTTCTTAGATAATTTCAAAAACCATTCCAAAGGTTGTCCTGCTAGACTCCTTGGAAACTATAGTAGAAGGTATGTGTCATATTAGGCCATTGGTTGATAAGAAACAAAGAATTTTATCAAATGGGCCTTTGGGTCTCCCTTACCCTTATATTTGTCAATTTTTGGTGGTTTGTACCCTAAAGGAAATGGTATTTGCAAGTACTCCATATAGAATGAGTAAGAACACATGTCATTCAACTTAAAATTCTTGGTTTGCTTTCCATCTTGGATGAGGGCAATTGCATCCTTAATTTGTTATAGTTCTTGTGCAAGAAAACCTAAGGGAACATTGGTCTGAGGTGGAAGTTGGGCAGTCAAAAGTGGGTTACTTTGATCAAGGTATAGTGGAGGCATTTGTTAGGGAATGTTGATTTGGTTAGGGAATTGACCAAGAATATGCATATGTGGATTAGAAAGCATTTGTTGGAATTGCACACATTGTGATGCAATATTTTGGTTAGGATTTTGTATGTAGCCCTGTTTTAGGCAAGTTGTGGTTGAAATGGAAGGATATGGCTAGGAGTGAAATACTGTCTGTTGAGATTGATTAAGAACTTGTTGTCGACTAGTTAAACTTTACTGATTAAGGGGAACTTATAAACCAATGCCCTATAGTTGAGCTTATGGCACGTTTGGCACAAAAGGCACAAAATACAATGTGTGAATGGAGACAAGAAGTCTAAAGAAAAAAAAGTCCAAATAAAATGCCCAAAGAAGTGACGGCTTACAAAATGTCAATTTCAGACTAAAGAAAGGCTCGATTGGAACCAAACGGCAAAGATAAAGGTGACAAATGGCAAGATCTTGAGCATCTAGTGCATAGCAAGCATAAATAGGTAGGTCAACGGTTCAAGTTGTTACACCATTACACAGCTTGACGAGCCAGTAAAGAGCAACTAGCATCAAAATAGAATTTTAATATATGGACTCATCTATAGTAAAATGTAGTTCAAAATATCTTGATTCTATTAATATAACCGTGGGCAAAGCATCTTGCATAATGTAATGTAACTATTTTTTTTCTTGAGGTGACACATGTCCAAGTGACCCTTGAACTCCCTTGGCTCAACCTCTCGCTCAAAGGCTATATATATGCATTCTCTTGGCTCATTTTTAAAGCCTCCACTGGTTATTGAAAAAACTCTAGCCAGATTTGTACTTGCATAACTCTTGAAGAAATATACAATTGATTTCACCATTCACACATTGTACTATTGAGTATAGGTTTTAATCTTGTTGATAATGACTAGTGAAAAGTTACTTTTCTAGCATGTCAATCCATGGTCACTTACCAATGTGCATAATGGATGATGTTGTTGTAGGTTTCTATTAGTATTCTTTATTAAGTGTATAAGAATCTTAGAAGTGGTATATGTTTATTCCCTTTATGAAATCATTTGTCACCCTCCTAAGTGTCAGATACCTTCTTGAATTTAACTTACAAAATACTGATGCAACAATGTCTTTTTGTTGTTCATTTGTGTGAAACATACTTGTTTAACTTTAAAGAGTGGATTTTTAGTCAAATAGGTCGATAATACATATTGGTGCATCACCGTTTTGTTTCTTTAGCTATTTTTCTTAACCTTTTTCATATACACTTGATAGATAGAGAGATTTTAAAAGGTGCATCAAGGGGAGCTAGCCCCTAATCTAGAGATTCATCTCAATGGAATTTTCACCCACAATAAGAGAGACAATTCCATTTTTTCGCTTGGATTAGGAGAACTGAGCATCTCTTCAAGGGTGAAAATCTAAGCGTTCAACAATTTTTGGCACACCCGATGGGACTTTTAAGTCCTACAAGATTGTTCAAGATTGGTTTTGGTCTTGACACGGTTGCAAATAGAGAAACATCTACATTCAGTACCTGATGACTCCATTGAAGAATTCAAACATTTGGTTGATGATTAGTCCTTTCCATGCCAAAGGTGACCACTAGGTCTACTGCTAAAGGTGTACCCTTCAAGTTTGTGGAATTACCTCCATATTCCACCAAAAGGTTTAGGTTTGTCAATACTCATCCTTACAAATGAAGTTTTGTGTTCAAAGATTCCAATTTTGTGATACATTCCATTCCTAAAATCCATAGTGTTCATTCCAAAATGGCTAGAAAACAATCTTTTGTGCCTTTCAGGGGGCATCTCCCTTGCATCTTGCCCAATATGATCAAATTCCAAGAGCTGCTCTCAAAAGTGTCCCATCTTTTAGTGGGGATGGTCCTATTACTGCCATTGAGCACATTCGGAATATAGAAAACTTTTGTAATATCCATAATATTACCCAAAAAAATGTAGCTATCAGGTTTTTGGCCTTGTCTCTCAAAAGAAAAGTTCTGGACTAGTATGGGACCCTACCTATAAATTCTATTGGCTCATGGGATGAGTTGGGGACCTTATTGACTGATAGGTTTGGGGAAAAGAGTGATCACTTGTTTCTAGCTGAGCTATTGACCATAATAAAGAGGGCACCACATGAATTCATACAAGATTTTAATACTAGGTTCCAAAAAACTTGGGACAGAATCCGAATTCTTATGAGGCCAACTGCAAACTATGCATTTTTGTACTACTTGAAAGTGTTGAATAGTGACATTGCCATGATGATTCAATCTATAGATGGAAACACATTGCCTGATGCCTATGAAATAGTCATAAATTCTAAGAATTGTCTTGTCCAAGTGGGAAAGATAGCTCCTAGACCTCCAATGCCACTATTTCCTAATTTGCATTCTCCTAGTCAAAGTGCATTGTCCACTTTAACTCATTTGCTTGGTCAAGAAAAATCTGCCATTGCCCCTAGCAATGAAATGCATGAAGTCAAAAGCTTGCTTCAAAGTGTTACTAATGAATTGGTTTCTCTCAAAAGGCAACAAGCCCAAAGCTATAGGCCTTATCAGTCCTACAACCAATTTGGACAAACAAATAGACATCCTTTTCAGAGCAATAATCAGGGACAAGGTCAAATCACCCATGTCAAGCCTTATCAAAGTTATAATCCTAATGTTCCCTCATCCTTCAAATCCCTTGTTCACACTCAAAACAATTTGATCTAGGAAAATCCCAACTACCCTTCTTTGGAGCAAGGTCAAGAACAAGTTGATTATGCCAATGAGATGCAAAATCAAAGCATGACTACACAAGGTTATCAAACATCTCAAATTTCAAATTTTGAGATGCCAATGCAATTTGGGATGGAGAGTAGATAGGTTCAGTCTAATTCCACTCTCATGAATTATTTGGAGGGTGAGTTTTGTGCCATTAATTACATGGGGAATACAAGCAATCAGAATGCTAGTGTGACTGTCAATACTAGATCAAAGAAAAGGGTCATTAAAGAAGTTCAAGGAACCAGTCGAGGACCTATTTTTAATCCTACATCAGCTCAAATGGGAGGAGGGCCTAATTCAGCTCCTAAAGCACAAGAAAATTAGAGGATTCCAAATTTTAGGATAGCTGCTACAACCCTGCCTCCATAAGCTACATCACAAGGTGCAAATGTTCATAAAGAAAACCCCAAGGTAAGTAATCCTTCCATTAATATTGTGGACCAAATGAATAAGCTTCATATGAACATATCATTATGGGATTCTCTAGCATTACCAGGGTAAAAAGATATACTCTAAAAGGAATTGCATGGACTGGGTACACAAGCTAGCCCATTTAGAAGTGACAATGTGGTTTTGGTCAATGAAACTCAATCTATAGATTATCAAGAGAAGAAAGATGATAAGACTCCTCCTTTCTACCTATCTTTAATTATTGGCGATTTCTTGGTTCATAATTGCATCATAGATAGTGGAGCAAGCACATTAGTTATGCCCAAATACATAGCAGATAAGCTAGGCATCAAATACAAGCCAATGACTAAAGGAGATTTGTAATTGGATGGATCACCAGCCAAGACTTTGGGGGTTGTCAAAGGTTTGAACTTGATCCTTCATGCTTGTCCTGCCTTTTCAATTCCTCATGATGTGGTGGTAGCATATTTACCTCCCTATTTTGCTATTTGCTTATCAAGAGACTTTACATCCAAGATAGGTGGATACTTGGCAGCTAATTGGTCCTACATGGTGTTTAGAACAAAATATGGCACTAAAGTGAAGATGGAGTCAGAACATATTCATAGAGATCACTTGAAACCATATTCACCTAAGGTAGTAAATGTTAATTATACTATCACTGATGAAGAGGAGTTTCACATTGATCAATCCCCATCATCTTCCCTTGAAAGAGTTTCTAATTTGTTCCTAGATGAGTGGGGAGATGACAACTATGTGCATGATCCTTACAAGTTTATTGAGGAATCTGGTCTTGGAGTAAATTATATGCATGAGAAGGATTCTTTCATGCCCAATTTGATGAAGTCAAATGAAGATGTGAATGGCTTGTGGTAGCTTTTCTTTGATGGGTCTAGAAGCAAGATTGGGGCTGGTGGTGGAGCAATATTGGTTTCACCTTAAAAAAAAGGAATTTTTCAATTTTCAGCTTTCAGTTCTCTTGTTATTATAATGTAGTAGAATATGAGACCCTCATTCATGGCCTCGAGTGGGCAAGGAAAAGAGGTGTCAAAGAATTACAAGTGTTTGGTGATAGCGAGCTCATTGTCAATCAAGTTAGAGGGCAAAATTTGACCAAGAACTTCTTGTTCAAGTCCTATAAGCATAGAGTTTGGGACCTTGTAGAAGACTTCATGGCATTTAATATCACTTCTATTCCAAGGGAAGATAATAAGTATGCTGATAGATTGGCATCTATTAGTGCTCAATTTGATGTTCTAAAGCGCATAAGAGAATACAAGAATCAACCTCATCCAAAGGTGATTGTGATACTTTCTATACCAGATAATGTCACCAATTGGCAAGGTTTTTAGAGTGATGAATAGATATCCCTCTTCCTATAAGAAGAGGCTGGGTTCTCTACAAAGAATTAGTCTAAGCTTCAACTCAAGAAGAAGGTAAGCATGTCCACCAAGAAAGAGAACTATGAAAGGGTAGAGATTTTTGAAGATAAATTACTTGCACTTGGAAAGGTATGCACTAGTCAAGAGAGGCATGATTTCATTGAACTATCCAAAGAGTTTAGTGATATTTTTGCATGGTAGTGTAGTGATTTGAAGGGGTTTGATCCAATCTTGGCTCAACATACCATAGAGTTAGATGAAAATGCCAAACCTAACAAGCAAAGACAAAGGCCAATCAATCTCAAGATTGAATCACTCATGAAGAAATAGCTCACTAATTTGATGAATCCAAAATCATTTTTCCTATCAAGCATTCTTCTTGGTTGGCCAATTTAGTCCCTGTTAGGAAGAAAAATGGAGAGATTAGGGTGTGTGTAGACATTAGGGACTTGAATAGAGTGTCTTTAAAAGATTATTACCCACTCCCTTTTATGGAGCAAATTCTGCAAGTGGTGGCAAGTAGTGAGAGGTTTTCTCTCTTAGATGGTTATTCTGGGTACAATCAGAATTTATTGAAAGAAAGTGACTAATACAAGATGGCCTTCACCACCAAATGGGGCACATATACCTATAAGAATATGCCATTTTGATTGTCAAATGTTGGAGTTACTTTCCAACATTCAATGGATATGGCTTTCTAAGGACTAATCAATGACATTGTATTGGTTTATCTTGATGATATGACAGTTTTTCCAAGGATGCAAACAATCATTTGAAGCACTTGAGGTAGATTTTTGAGAGGTGTAGAGAGTTTGGGATCTCTCTAAACCCAAAGAAGTGTGTGTTTTCTATTCATGAAGACAAACTCTTAGGCGACATTGTTTCCAAGAAAAGTTTGTCCATTGATCTGGAATGGGTAAGTGTTATCTTGGCATTGTCTTTACCTAAACATAAGAATGGTCTAAAAAGCTTCTTTGGTAAGATAAATTTCATTAGGAGGTTCATTCTTGATTTTGCTAACATGGTCAAGCCCTTGACATCTATGCTAAGGAAGGATGAGATATTCACTTGGACAAGAAGGAGAAAAGAAAGTTTTGAAGAGATCAAACAAGCCATTACTCAGGCCCCTACTCTTGCAAGTCCTAACTTCTCCAAGGATTTCAACTTGTATACTTTTGGGAATGAAGAGGTTATCTCTACCATGCTTACTCAAGTTAATGCTAAAAATTTGGAACAATTTATTGCCTTTTTTAGTCAAGGTTTGGAGGGTTATGAGACAAGATACTCATATGTTGAGAAATAAGTGCTTTTGATCATAAGGAGTTGAAGAAATTTAGGCATATGTTATCTAGCAACAAGATTCACATTTTTGTGCCTCGTCTTAGTGTAAAATATAGTCTACTGAGTAGAGATTTGAATGAGAAAATGGATCACCAAAGTGATGGAATACGATGTGGAGACCACAACAACCAAGTTAGTGAAAGGAAAAGCACTGTGTGAGCACTTTGCTTCAGATTTGAAAGAGCAAAGGGAGGTTATTTTAGCACTTCATGATGATCCTACAATAGATGTACCTTCAGCGACAAGATGTTGGACGTAAGACATGAATCATTTCCTTCAAACTGGTGAGGATCCACAAGGTCTTAACAGAGCTAGAAGAAGGTATTTTAGGCTACAATCCATTCCTTATGTACTTGTTGATGGACTGCTCTTTAAAAAGGACTTTTCAGGTGTGCTTTTGAGGTGCATTGAGTCAGATCAAATTGATAAAGTATTGTATGAGTTCTATGATGGGCCAGATGGTGGCCATTTTTCCCTAAGAACTACAGCTGCTAAGGTTATGAGCGTTGGATACTTTTGGCTTAGCTTGTTTAAGGACACCCATGTTTGGGTAAGGTAATGCCAAAAGTGTGCTCTTTTTTATGGAAAATAAAAACTAGTTGCCTTGCCCCTTCATCCAATCCAGATTGAGCAAACATTTATGCAATGGGGTTTGGATTTCATAGGTCTGATCAATCCTCCTTCTAGTGCTGGTCACAAGTGGGTGTTGACAGCCACTGATTATTTTACATGATAGGTGAAAGTTGTAGCTCTTAAGGAGGCAAATGAAAACTTAGTGCTAGACTTCTATGAAGGTATAGTAACCAGATTTAGAACTCTTTCAATTATCATTTCAGATAATGCACTAGCCTTCTTAAGAACAAGGACAAGTGAATGTGCTTCGAAGCATGGCATCTATCTTAGCACCTCCTCCAACTACTGCCCCCAGGGAAATAGACTAGTTGAGACCACAAACAAGAATTTGATCAGGGTCATAAAGACGACTATGGAGGAGAATCAAAGGACTTAGCACACCAAGTTGAAGATAGCCCTTTGGGCTGATAGGATCACCCCAAAGAGAGCAATTGGGAACTCACCATACACACTTGTGTATGGAAGGGAGTCTAGGCTTCCTATCTCACTCAAGTTGCCAGCTTTAGACCTCACCTATCAGCTACAACTGATGGGGAATGAGAGCATGAAAGTTAGGTTGTGTGAGTTGATGGAGCTTGAGGAGATAAGAGATCAAGCTATGCAAACCATGACAACTCACCAAGAGCAAACAAAGAAGTATTTTGACATGAAATCCATGCCAAGGAGTTTCAAAGGAGACATTATCTTGAAATATGATGCAAATAGGGCCAAGCCTAGGAGACACACAAAGTTTGATGCTTTGTGGAGTGACCCATATGTGATCACATAGTGCAAACAGCATAATGCTTTCTAACTCCCAAGGTTGGATGGAGAGGAGTTGCATATCTCAGTTAATGGGATATATCTAAAACATTGTTACTGAGTTTATCTTTCTCATTGTACATAGTTTCCTATTTTTTCTATGTTCCCTAAGTGCTTATGCATATGTGTGGGTTTGTCCTAGTCTTGTTTTGTGGTGTCTTTGCTTGGTCTTGCTATTGTTTTGTGGTGTGTTTCCTTATGTTTTGTTGTGGTATAATCCTTGTTAGTCATCTTCAAGAATCCATTGACTCTATTGGCCCGAAGTTGGATAAGAATATTGGTCTAGTCACTATAGCAGGCATACTACCCTTGTGAGTCACCAATTTGTTGACCAAATTTTGGCTCTCTAGGCCAAAACTAGACACCCCCTTTTTGAAAAAAATGTCTAAGTCTATACCTTTGTCCAAGTCTAGTATGTAGGTTTCATTTGGAAGAAGTGTTCTTATACAAAGTTGAAGTCTTTTACATATAAAAAACCCAAATATTTTCCTTTTGAAAGCTTTGTTCTTTAGTCTTTTGGCTAAGTCCTTTACAATGAATTCTTTCGAAAAGTTTGTTTTGGTTTTTTGCTTAAGTATATTTCTTTCGGGCTTTTCATTTGGCGAAATTCTTTCAAAAAAATTACCTGATGTAACTTGTCTGAAGGGTATGTTCAATTTTTTCGAAGGGCATTTTCTTTGGAAAGTGGACACTTGCATTTATTTCGAAGGACACTTGCCTTTTCGAAGGGATCTTTCCAAAAATTTGAAGGAAATAATTGTTTCAGACATTTTGTCTGAAACAACTTTTTCGAAGGTCCATAATAGTTTTTATAAAGGGCAACTCAAAATAAAAGGGCATCTTCAATCTTCCAAATAGTCACAACTTTTTCGAAAGGCACTTCAACTTTTTCGAAGGGTAGGTCACAACTTTTCCGAAGGACTTTTTCAGGTTAAGTGGATACTTTCAACTGTCCCGAAGGGTATTTCAATTTCTTCGAATGGATGCTTTCAAAAAGTCTAAAAATTTGTTTTGTGGGAAGGTGGACCATTTCAAAAAATTTGAAGGGTATATTTTTTCTTTCAGAAGATCATTTCAAACAGCTAAAAGACATTTTCATTTCTCTGAAAGGTCACTTGCAAGAAGCTGAAGGGTCATTTCAAAGACCCAAAACGGGCCAAACAGAAAGCCCAAAGAAATTATTTCATAGAAATTATCCAAAAAATTCTTTCAAAAAACTTGAAAAGGTGCCAAAGTCTATTTCCTTCAGACATTTTACCTATAGAAATTGTTTAAGGCATGAAAGACCAAGCGAAAAGCTGAAGGAAAACAACAAAAGAGACAAAAGACCCGAATAAATTCTTTCAGGAAAGTGCCGAGACAAGAAGTCTGAAGAAATAAAAGACCAAAGAAAATGCCCAAAGAAGTGATAGCCCACAAAACATTAATTTTAGACTGCAGAAACTAGCCATTGGAGTTTAAAAGAAAAGCTCGATTGGAACTAGAAGGTAAAGATAAAGGTGAAAAATGGCAAGATCTTGAGCATTCTAGTGCATAGCAAGCATAAATAGGTAGGTTGACAGTGCAATTTTTTGCACCGTTACACAACTTGATGAGCCAGTAAAGAGCATCTAACATCAAAACAAAACTACAACAGATGGACTCATCTATAGCAAAATGCAGTTTGAAATATCTTGATTTCATTGATGTAACCATGGGAAAAGCATCTTACAAAATGTAATGTAACTGTTTCTTTTTTTAGGGTGACACATGTCCAAGTGACCCTTAAACTCCCTTGGCTCGACCTCTCTCTCAAAGGCTATATATATGCATTCTCTTGGCTCATTTTTGGAACCTCCTTTGGTTATTGGAAAAACTCTAGCCAAATTTGTACTTGCAAAACTCTTGAAGAAATATACAAGTGATTTTTCCATTCACACATTGTACTATTGAGTATATGTTTGAATCTTGTTGATAATGACTAGTGAAAAGTTACTTTTCTAGCATGTCAATCCATGGTCACTTACCAATGTGCAAAAAGGATGTGTTGCAGGTCTCTATTAGTATTATTTACTAAGTGTATAAGAGTCTTAGAAGTGGTATATGTTTATTCCCTTTGTGGAATAATCCGTCACCCTCCTAAGTGTCAAATACCTTCATGAATCTAACTTATGAAATAATGATGCAGCAATGTCTTTTTGTTGTGAATTTATGTGAAACATCCTTGTTTACCTTTAAAGAGTGGATTTTTAGTCAAATAGGAGGATAATACATATTGGTGCATCACCATTTTGTTTCTTTGTCTATTTTTCTTAACCATTTTCATATACACTTGATAGATTAGAGAGTTTTAAAGGTGTATCAAGGGGAGCTAACCCCTAATCAAGATATTCATCTCAATAGAATTGTCACCCATAGCAAGAGAGATGATTCCATTTTGCTGCTTGGATGAAGAGAACTGAGCATCTCTTCAAGGGTGTAAATCTAAGTATTCAACAGTTAGTCTTCACCTATTGTGGTGGAGTAATATTCATCACATTTTGTTGAGGTGTAGCACTAGTTGTTGCTTGACTACTTAACCCTTACGGTTGTGTGCTTGAAGAATTAGGTAGTTGAGGGTTAGAGGTAGTTATTTTTAGTTGGGATGTATAATTTCCTTCCCCTATATTTTTGAACCTCTTGCGGTGTTAATTAAAGGCACATTTTATTTTGGACTAGTTATTTGTGCATTTACACCACTTTGGTATGGATTGGATGATACTTGTGTATTATCCGCTATGTTTGGTTCACTATTCTGCATAGAAGCAAAAGACACTTATTCAATAGTCGAGGCATTAAACATGTCTTCTACTGAAGTGCTTCATGCGAATGGGTCTATACCCTAATTTTATTAGAATATAAATTCGATTAAGAGTCATGTTAAAGGAGGTAACTCAATAAGAGGAGCATTTGACATGGTCATGTTGTTGAAGTTGTGTGCTAAGTTCAAATAAGTTTGGTATGTTGTTTGCATATGTATAAAGTGGTCCTTCATGAGGCCTTTTCGTGTGACAACCATACAAGGGTCCTGATATAGCATTGACACTATAGCTTGAGGATTGTTAGAAGATGCATGTTCAATATTCTGATTATAAGGCACGTTATAAGGCACTCTTACTAAACTTGGAATTTTTTTTTGGGGAAAGTCTATAGGAAACATAGCCCCTACTTCACATATGATTAAGACTTCATCCTTGTTTTCAAACAAGTGGCAATCAAACAAATAAGGGTCATAGGTTGATGGCATAGTAACATAATACGGTTGTTATTGGACTTGTTCTGTAACTGAAGGTATGCTAACTAGGTATTATGCCATTTGTTCTTAGTCCTGCTCTGAGTATAGAGGCATGTTGACCAAATAATGGGTCAAAGGGTCTTGGCTTTGTTCCCCTGATTGAGTGTTGTAAGGTGGATAAGGATTTGTCTCACAAAGGACATCATCTCCATAGGGGTTTTAAACAAAGTCTTTTTATACGACCACTTTAGTATATCCTAGATTGTACATAACTCCACTACGTGTATAGTGAGACATGTTCAAATCAATACTAAATGTTTCATGACAAAAGGGTTAATGTTATACAAACTTTGAAAAATAATGTCTAAAAATACAAAAGGTTCAAACTCGATCTAACTTGGTCAAAAGATGGAATTGTATCTCAAAAAAATGGTTTAGGCAAAGAGTTGGTATAAAAAAGTATAATGTCAAATGTCTAACATTAATTATCTCACACAAAAAAGGTCAAGCGGATGAAATAAAAATAGAATGCCAAACTCTAGTTTCAAAGTGTTCCAAATAGGTATAATCTATGAAAATAAAAGTTGCTAGGTCTTTTGGCCAAATGTAGCATCAAAATCTAGGCTCAAACAAAGGCATGTGCTAGGACTTTTAGTCAAACGTGATGTCAAAAGCTAGACTTAAAACAAAGGGGTATTTAATCTAACAAATTTGGAACACTTTGGCATAGACTAAGCACTCGACTTTAGATATGAAATTGGTCGAATTGGCATAAGGCATGAAAAAAAAGGCATTTGGAGATAGATTCTTTTCTCCCAAATAAATACAAAAACTAATAGTTTTTGAATTTGGGTAAATAATTAACCTAAGTTATGTAACCCAAAAGAAAAAGATTGGTGTCTAAGCCTAAATTACACAAAGCATAAATAGAAATCAATCAATGTTTGCATTCGAACTTGTCAAGGTTAATTAAAAATTCAACTTAAGAAAATTAGACTCTTTGATCAAACAAGCTAGACAAAGGTGAATGGTATAACGGCATTAATCAAAGACCCAAAAAGGCACACGTGGATTGGTTTGAAAAATAGTAACTTTGGACATAAGACGAGACGAGTTTATGAAATTATGCATGCAGTGTAAAAACATTATCACACTGTAAAGATGTAACCAATGGTTGGTTTCAAGACTCCAAGGTATGAAACCTGAAATGATTTGGGCAACGTAACATTACCCATTTCAATCAAGTGACACACACAATGTTTTTGACAAAAATTTCAAGGAAAAAGTAAGGTATCAAATGGATGGTACAACACCTCATTAAACAATGGATTAATGTAGATGCAAGACTTATTTTGACATGGCACAAACAAACAAATGGTTTTAGACTCAAAGACCAAGTAATAAAAGGAAAAAGACCAAATAAAATTAAGTATAACATCCTAGATCCTATGACTGATAAGGTTGCATTGTATCATTGAAATCCATCTATATACGTACTCTTGGGAGGATTTTAAGTGTTAATCCAAAAATAAAAGCACATGAATTAGTAGGATTTTTACACACCCTTCTCCCAAGAGACTGTAAGGTGACATGGACCTTTGGGCTACTCGCCTTACATCAACAATATGTCTGCGGCAGGTGAGGTTGTTCTAAAACTTAAATTTTTGATCATCTAGATGGTCCCAAATGTGGTTAACACTACAGATGCATCACACAAATTGAGTTCATATCGGTTAAATTACTATGAAAGGATCTATTCCTTTTCATAGAGATTATATTTGTGTACATCTTAGTGGAATCCTCTGGATAGCCAGACTTGGCTTAGGTCTTCATTATGAAAGGAGAGGTTAGTTATTCAACCTCTTAACTCTCATAGTATTTGTGCCATGATTTGTATACCCCACCATGGAGCAGAGTTGATATGATGCCAAGAGATGAATTCCTGGATCAAAGCACCCCTAAAGAACTCATGAAAAAGCTATGAACTCCCCCTCAGAAGCCAAATTGCATAAAAAAAATGACCAAGTGAAAAGACTTTAAAGGTTGTGTTTAGATCACCCAAACCATATGGGTTTTAGGGAGAGCCTTAACAATAATCTTTTCATGCCTTGGACTAGGCACTTTTGATCACCCAAATTCCCTATAAAGGATGGAAGGAGAGCATACACACACTCTTCATTTTGCAAAAAAACCAAACAAGTATAAAACAAACACTTCTAGGAATTTAAAATCTAAGTGAGTGTTAATTTTATGCATCAAATGAAATGTTGATTAAGTTTTTGGCCCCTTAGCTTAAATTTTCAAAACTTGTAAGAATTTTCACAAAACAATTCAACACAAAACACCTAGGTTCTTTTTAAACACTAAAACCAAATGTTCAAGACTTAACCATTTTTTTAGGCACCAAAATGAAATGTTTAAAAGTTATTATTTGCAAAATTAGGTCCTTCTCTCACCTTGGTCTTGCAAATGTTAGAGAGATTCCTTCTACTTTGAAGCACATTTATGGATGGTCAAACAAATTTTGAAAACATAGCTCTTAGGTTTCTCTATGTTTTTTACATAGAGACCGATATGGGTTACCTGTGACCGATGCTGGTTAAAAAGTAACTGATGTCGATTGGAAATAAACTGATGCCAATTGATAAAGACCGATGTGGATTAGCTCAATACAAAATATTTCCAAAAAAATGTTAGCTCAATTTAGTATGAAAACTCAACAAAACCTGCAACAAGATGATTAGTCAGGGAAAATACACTTCAATGAAACCAAGAAATAGTAACTAGGAGTGTTAATAACACTCAAAATACAAGTTTTTAGGTCATATTTTACCCTACACTCTGACCGATGATGGCTAGCCAGAACCAATGTCAGTTATGCTAAATCGATGACAGTAAGGTAGAACCGATGTTGATTATGCCAAACTGAATTTGGTCTCCATGTAATTCTAAATAATATAAAAAATAATAGAATATGGAAAAAACAAAACTAAAACTCTAATTTTTAAGTTATTCAAGCATCATTTGAAAAAAATTGCATCTTGGTCTCCTTGGTACGTGGGATGCCTCTAGTGTCTCACCGGACATGCCATTTGTGATCATAGAAATTTGACAAAGAGAGGTTAGTCTTGTGTTAGTCCATAAAAAATGAAATAGACACACTAACATGCTAACATATCTAAACCTAGATCATAGAAGTGTAATGAACAAAATACAATTGAAAACACAACTAGAATATAAAATACAAATAATCTCTTACCTTCTTTGAATACTCCAAATGATTCGTTGTGTGGCTTGCTCTATTTGTGCTCAAAGAATCTTTGGCAATGGAGTTTATGTAGCTCCCTTTGTCCATGGCACCATTGTGGCTTAATATGGCTTATGCTTGCTTGATGGCTTGACTCAATATTTTGGCATTATAACACTATTGATATAAATTATGCTACAAAACTTGCATTATAACTTTACAATTTCCAACCTCTCTTTTCAATAGGCAATGGCTTGTATTTATAGGCTTAGAAATTAACCCCAAATCAAGGTGAGTTAAGGTATAGTGTAAACATGGAATGTGTTCAAACCTAACCTAAGTGAGTCACATAACTCTAGTAGAGTCAAAAGGTGTCAATAACTCATGATTTGCAATGAATAGGCATGGATCTCCAAAAAGAGATATTTTCCAAAAGCTTGACAACGTGCAAAAGGTAATCATAAAAAGCTAGGATATTTTATATTTTTGAATTTTTTTTAATGATATTTATTAATTGCACATAGATAATTCAAATAGGAATTTAATTTGGTTTAGTTTGTTAATTAATTATGATTAGCCATTTAACTCTTTCAAGATTTGATTTTATGTGTGCAAGTGTCCCACTTCGTAAGTTTGTTGGAAATATTGTCATTGATGTCAAAGGTTTAGCATTATTGGTGATAAAGGCCCCATTGCATTTAATGTTGTTTGTAATAAATATATCTTGGCTAATATGAGTTAATATTTATTTAATATTAACGAATATATTTTTGGTTGCATATGAGACAAAAGAAGGGCCCATGGAGAAGTCGAAGAGCCACGGGATAAAGACAAAAGAAAGATGGGACGCATTTTCCCATGAAGAGTCATTTTGAGGAATACTAAGAGTCACCAAGTGAAGACAAAAGAGGAAGGGCAAATTTCTCGTGAAGGGACATTTTAAAGAATATGAAAAGTCACCAAAGATAAGGACAAATGTGAGAAGGACGTTTTTGGTCATGAAGGGTCACCACGTGACTTTTGAAAGGCTTGAATATGAAGGGTCATCCAAGATTGGCACCATTTTCCATGAAAATTGAAGGGTCACAAAGGGGGAAGGCCAAAGGTCATTTGAAAAGCTATAAATAAAGGCTTGAGTAGCCATGTGTAATATGAGAGTGAGAGGTTGATTTGATATTGTGATATCTAGCTTAGAAGAGCAATTGTGAGAGATGAATATGATTTGTATTTTTTATATCTAGCTTAGAAGAGCAAAAGTGAGAGAGAGGAAAGAGATGTTGTATTGATCTATCATTTGTTGAGATAGCAACATTGAGAGATAGGTGTGTGGTATACACAAAGGGGTTGGTGCTCTTGTGGGTTGGTGCTCACGAATTGTTGATGAGTTGGTGCTTGGCAAAGGGGTTGGTGCTCCTGTGGGTTGGTGCTCACGAATTGTTGCTGGGTTGGTGCTCGGCAAAGGGGTTGGTGCTCATGTGGGTTGGTGCTCACGAATAGTAGCTGGGTTGGTGCTCGACAAAGGGGTTTGAAGCTCTTGTGGGTTGGTGCTCACGAATTGTAGCTGAGGTTTGTACTTGGCAAAGGGGTATGGTGCTCCTGTGGGTTTGTTCTCACGAATATATTTGAGATTGATTCTCCGTGTTTTTTCCCACATTGGGTTTCCACGTTATATCTGGTGTCTCTCTCTTGTGTGATGTTTATTGTTTGAGTTTTATTGCATATCTTGAATGTTTGATTAAGTGAAATTTGATAAAGGGAAAGTTTTATAGGATATATAATATACTGATTCACCCCCCCTCTCAATATATTCCGTGCTTAACAATTGGTATCAGAGCAGGTTCCTTCAGAGAGGGTTTAACAGCTTGAAAGTAGATCAAAGAAAAGCATAAGATGGCCAAACAGCTAAAGAAGGAGAATCAAGAGTTGAAATCTGTGGTTGAGGCTCTTAAAGAAAATGTATGTATCTTGGATTCTAAGTTGGCTATAGAAGTAAAAGAAAATAAGATATTTATTCAAGATCTTAAGAATCAGTTAGAAGTTGCAAATTTAATTTTAACATCAAAAAAAGAAGAATGTAATCAGTTAAAGGTTGAGTTAGGCTCTTTAAAGGATAATCATGAGAAGCTTATAATCAAGGTTGAAAAAGATCATGAAATATCAATCCAAGGAAAGAAGGATGCAGGTTTTGAAGGCAAATCCAAGAAGTCGATCAGGCAGCCTAATGCTTTTAAGTTTTCAAATTCTTTTCATGGCCGTTGTTTTGTTTGTCATCATGTTGGTCATAGGGAAAGAGATTGTATGAGAAGAAGCAATCAATCAAAGAGACATCTTAGTCACATTCAAAAAAAAGGTATGAGAAATATTGTTTGCTTTTGTTGTCATGAGGTTGGACATATTGCTAGATTATGCCAAAAGAAAGTAAAGAGATATTCAAAGTATTACAAAGGATTTAGAGACCCTAAAAAATATGAGAAAAGACAAATTCAGGTTTGGAGACCTGAAATAGTAAAGGTTGATCAGGTTGAGTTGAAGAATGAAAATGAATTACTTGTTATAGTAGATAAAAATCAGATAAGAAGGATTGTGCAGAATCTCTTGTTACATTTGAGCATGAACTTTGTCAAGATAAGATAGTTGCAAAAGTTGAGAAAAAGAAAAACATCATAAATGATAAGGTTAGTAAGTCAAAAAGGTTAGACATGCTTAAACAGATTCTAAAAGAAAAACACAAGAAGATCAAGGAAGAAACAAAGGAGATGTGGGAATCTCCTGAAATTTATTTCTAGAACCCTATTGTGTGGGGTGTCTTGTCTAGGCTTCAAGCACACACTTTTAAGAAAAATTGAAGCACGGTGGATGATATTGGGTCTTAGATATGTTGCATGACAAGAAAGTTAGTTGGCAGATTATTTTGTATATCTTTTGAGGGAATATATTTTTAAAAAAAAAATTGCATCAGTATTATGGTTTGAGGCTATTAGAATGATTCTTGCATATGCAGTGTTTCAAATGATTATATTCATAAGAAATTAGAATTTTGAAAAAGAGCTAACAGTTTCAGAAAGAAGGAAAAGGATACTCATGCAGATTCAATCAAGGAGGATCAGAGTTTCAAAGCTCCATTCATCAGGGAAAAGGTTCAGTCGTGTTCATGGCAGAAGAAACAACCTGAAGATTCTATGTTGGTGCAAACAGCTTTGCATGTAAGAGATAAAGATTAGCCATGGTTCGTTGATTGCGGATGTTCGAGGCATATGACACGAGATAAGAGTAAAGAAGATCAATGCTGGTACAGTGAGATTCGGAGATAAAACCACTCCCAGGATAGCTAGAAAAGGTACTTTATTATTGGATAATGGTAGAACCAAGACTAAGAATGTTTTATAAGCATAATCTATTGAGTGTAAGGAAAATATGTGATCAAAGATACACATTAAAGTTTCATACGGAAGGAAATATTCAAATGAGTTGATTGCAGATTCTCAAAGGACAGATAAAATCAGATATCTTCTCAAAGATCGGCGAAAGGAGTTGGGAGTAATTTCTATTACTTCCTGCCATTGATGTTCAGCATCAAGTGAGGGGGGAGCTAAGTGTTACCTCTAAATAGGCCCTTTGCCATTGATGTCAAAGAGGGAGAATAACAGGTACAAGTACAAGTACAGGGGCAAAAAAAAGGTACATGAAATAGGTACAGGTTGCTACAGTAAGGGAGAGTTACTGTATGTTTTCATATGATGGTATGTGCAGGTGACAGGATGTGGCAGTTTCAGGATTGAGGTTGTCATCAATGACAAAGGGGGAGATTGTTGAAAATATTGTCATTGATGTCAAAGGTTTAGCATTAATGGTGATAAAGGCCCCATTGCATTTAATGTTGTTTGTAATAAATATATCTTGGCTAATATGAGTTAATATCTATTTAATATTAACGAATATATTTTTGGGTGCATATGAGACAAAAGAAGGGCCCGTGGAGAAGTCGAAGAGCCACGGGATAAAGACAAAAGAAGGATGGGACGCATTTTCCCATGAAGAGTCATTTTGAGGAATACTAAGAGTCACCAAGTGAAGACAAAAGAGGAAGGGCGAATTTCTCATGAAGGGACATTTTAAGGAATACGAAAAGTCACCAAAGATAAGGACAAAAGTGGGAAGGACGTTTTTGGTCATGAAGGGTCACCACATGACGTTTCAAAGGCTTGAATATGAAGGGTCATCCAAGATTGGCACCAATTTCCATGAGGATTGAAGGGTCACAAAGGGGGAAGGCCAAAGGTCATTTGGAAAGCTATAAATAAAGGCTTGAATAGCCATTTGTAATATGAGAGTGAGAGATTGATTTGATATTGTAATATCTAGCTTAGAAGAGCAATTGCGAGAGATGAATATGATTTGTATTTGTTATATCTAACTTAGAAGAGCAAAAGTGAGAAAGAGAAAAGAGATGTATTGATCTATCATTTGTTGAGATAGCAACATTGAGAGATAGGTGTGTGGTATACACAAAGGGGTTGGTGCTCCTGTGGGTTGGTGCTCACGAATTGTTGATGAGTTGGTGCTTGGCAAAGGGGTTGGTGCTCCTGTCGATTGGTGCTCACGAATAGTTGCTAGGTTGGTGCTCAGCAAAGGGGTTGATGCTCCTGTGGGTTGGTGCTCATGAATAGTAGTTGGGTTGGTGCTCGGCAAAGGGGTTTGAAGCTCCTGTGGGTTGGTGCTCACAAATTGTAGCTGAGGTTTGTACTTGGCAAAGGGGTATGGTGCTCCTATGGGTTTGTTCTCACGAATATATTTGAGATTGATTCTCTGTGGTTTTTCCCACATTGGGTTTCCACGTTATATCTGGTGTCTCTCTCTTGTGTGATGTTTATTGTTTGAGTTTTATTGCATATCTCAAATGTTTGATTAAGTAGAATTTGATAAAGGGAAAGTTATATAAGATATATAATATACTGATTCACCCCCCTCTCAGTATATTCCGTGCTTAACAAAGTTCATAGGCCAAATTGACTATTGTGATGCCACAAGATGATTAGAGATGAATCTATGAGAGGTTATGGTTACATATGATACAATACCCCAATTAGGGATGTCTCAACATGATTCTAAAATTTGACAAATGATGTACAAGAAAATTTGGGACATTTATTGATTCTTAGGATTAATTTGCAATTGTTGTTAGGAATTGGTCTGAAGTTTAGTCGAAGGCCATTGGTGGTCAGTTTTATATGTCTACATACATGATCCAGAGATCAAAATAATCAAATTTGTAAGAGGCCAAGGTCTAACTCAATTGATCACTAAAATTCACCCAAAGATTATAGTGGTACAATTAGACCAACTAGAAATGGTCCACCAAGACTGGTATGATTCAATTGTCCATTATCTTCTTTACAGGAATCCTCCCCCAGAATTGAACTGAATATTGAAAAGAGATATGTTGAGGTCAACATGCCCTCATTTTTGAAAAATGGGGACCCTTATTTCAAATTGTGTAAATTTGTACCTTAAAATTAAAAATTCACTTGATCAGAGTACCACCAGCACATTTGCACATTATCTTTATTTGAAGATCATCCACACCTAATTTGGTTGGCATATTTATTCCTAATTTTGGTTTCACATTGCCTAAATTTGCTAACATTGAATCTCTATGTTTCAAGTTGCAAGTCTAATGGGGTTCATTTAGAATGGGCAAACCCTGGGTTTCATGATTTTTATATCAATTTGGCCTTTTACTAGCCTTTGGTCTGTTGAAAATCAAATTGAATGCATCACGAAACCCTCATTCAAAATACCCTAGCCCAATTTATTTTGAATCAAATTAAAATTTCGAGGGAACAATTTAAGTGGGAATAATTAATCATGTCATGGACTTAGTTTAATTTTTATCCCAAGGTTTAGTCATGTTTATTAATACGACCAAACCTTAGTCTAAAAATTTTATGTTTGGTCCCTATATGTCCTGAGCCCCTCTTGGTGCTTTTTATTTCCACATGGTCTAACTAATCACAGACCCCTTTTTTTAATGTTCTAAGCCTTATCTTAGGACTTTATACCATGTCTTTTATTATGTTTGGGGTCCCCTTTATCATGTTTTAAAACCTAGCTTAAAGATTTTATCCTAAGGTCTTACCTGAGTTTATTAACACAAAATAAAACCATGGTCCAAAAACTTTATGCTAAGTTTTTTATTTTTTCGAGCCCGACTTAAATATCATTTTCATCTGTAGGATTAACGGGCCTTTGTTTGCTCAGATGATAAAAATCCAATGGTACAAGATTAAAATTGAAAAGTCAAAGCCCTGGCCCTAAGCTAAAGTTTGAACATCTTATAAAGATAAATGATATGTGTTTGCTTGGGCCAGATTGATCTAACAATACGTATTAAGTCAAGAGTTCAACAGAGCCCCAAGACAAGTGAGAAAGTGACAAGTGTCACAATCATAGTGAAAGAAAATTGAGCAGCCAATGACATTTGACCTTTCAAATCAAGATCCAACGAAGCGTATTTTCTTAGGTGAAGATGATCGAACGATGCGTAGTAAATGTTGAAAATTCAAGAATACCATTGACAACTGTGAAAATGACACATGGCATAGCCATGAGCCATAAATTAAAGTTTGGTCATCTTTCAAAGAATGATGGTATACAGATGAGTGTATACATTTTGATCAATGGTCCACGGAATAGGAGCCATAATTAAGTGGATCAAGATCGATAAAGCACGATTGATCCATGCAAATGAGATCAATAGTGTGAGATCAATGTTGACATTTTAACAAAGCTCAAGGTGAATGTAGAAGTGACAAGTGTCATAACTATGGGGAACGTAGCAAGCACTCATGGCATTTGAGTTCTCAGATCGAGATCGATGAACCACGTTGATCTAAGCAAAGAGAATCTAATGGTACGAGATCAAGGTGGAATTTTCAAAAGATAACAGTGACTTTTTAAATATCAATAAACAAAGTGCCACAAAAATGCCTCAGGGATGTCATGGTGATGCCACATCGGAGCCAAATAAGTATAATATGCCAAATTAAAGATTTTACAGACTTAAGAAATACAAAGCTATAAGTATGCAATCCAATTGGGATCTAAGTCATGAAACTCACCTAAATTCAAATAGTTACCCCCATTAAAGCACTATAAAAACCTTCAAAAAAGCCCTGGCAAGTACATAAACCCTGATTCGACCCTATGCTCATTATAATCAAGCAAAGGAAGTTGAATTATCACTTATGCAAGGATAATTTGATCCAAAATTGCATTGCAAACCACTAGTAAGCAATCTAGAGAAGCCCACAGCAATGGCAGCCTAAAAAGGTGTTTCAAAGAAAGATGTGGAGCTCTATCTGACTTTAAATATAGAAGAGAGCATTTTCAAAAACACACAATTTGATGTCATAGCTCTAAATATAGGGGATAACAATTAGTCAAGTTTGTTTTGGACCATTGAGAACTAGTAGCCCATCACAAGAGCAGAACATGGCTACAAGGAGGCTCTACTAAAGACATCTTGCAATAGACAAAAATTGAAAGAACAAGCCATCTTATCAATCCAAGAAGACATATTCAAGCTATATGAGGACACCATGATTGACTTATTCAATTCCTTAAAGTCAGTCAAAACCAAACAAGAGGCAATAAGTACGCAAAATTCCATGGTTATAGGTTAAGTTTGCTAATGGCAGGGTTCTAGCTATCAAGTGAAAGACTTGATCAAAGCCTTGACCAAGAATCAAGTCACTGAATTCAGGACAGTCAACCTAGGCCATATAAATATGGCTATAGTTATATTGGTGGACAAAATCAAAGCCCTGAGTAGTTAGTACAAGTAGATGGAGGACATTTCCAAGGACCTCAAATAGTAGGAAGATAAAATTTGACACATGTTTGGATAGCTTAATCAAAGAGCCCACCTCACTTAGTCCTTTGGGCCTTATCACGGATGAGAATTTCAAGCATAGAACTTATCAATACATGCAAGAGGTTAGGAACAAACGTCAAGGGAATATAGGGGTTGATAATAAGATCATGGACCTAATGTTGTCATCTGAAGAAAAGAAAGGGGATGCTATGAGGATCAAGCAGAGCTTGGAAAGAGCTGAAAAATACCAAAATAACTTGGAAGATCAAGATAGTTGTTCATGAGACCCATTTTTAACCTCCAGCTAATCAACAAGAAACATTATAGAATGAAGATACTGTAAGGAGGGCAGAAGGCTATAGCAGCACCAGGGTCCCAAGGTTAGTTGGATTAGGAATATTCTTTTGCAACTAGCATTGTATATTTTTGAAAATGAATATTTCTTTGTAAATACATATGCATTTGTGAAACACATTCCCTATAGGTCAGTATATTAGAAAAGGTCATTTATTCTAGAATGTAATAGAAAGGATAGTTGTTATATACACATGTACAAATGTAATTTGTCATCACTGACCAACATCATACCTCATGAATTGTCTATATAAAGAGGTATTGTCAATTGTAAAAAGGAGAGAATTTTTGGAGCCAAACAACTACTTATAATTTTTGAGCAAATTAATATAAGCAAGGAGTTATACAAATTTTGTCCACATTTGCTTGTGTGAATTGATATCATGGTTTCTCTCTCATTTGTTTGATCTTATCTTCATATTTGAATGGTTCTTGTGAATTCTGAATGTGCATATTTAAATACAGAGTTGTTAATTTGTGTTAACCTTAGATTAGTTGAAAATTCTTAGGTTTACTTTGCTTTTATTGCATCTGGGTTAATGTTATTTGCTTTCAGGGATAACATTCTTAAAGTAAATCTTGTTCTTATTTACATTTTTTTCATACCTTCCTTAAATGTTTGTCTGATGTGTGATAGGATTTAAGCTTATGCTACTTCATGTTGTACATTGGTTAAATATATGTTCAGATGAAATTATAACTTTGTCATAATATTTGAAACAAAGATCAACAACACTTCTCTTTTCTTCCCTACCCTTCTTTTTGCTCCCTTTTTAATCAATATACCTTAGATTAGCTTCATTGTGAATTCATCTTGGTTTGGCTTTAGACTTAGTTTTGAGCATAATTCACTTCAAATAGCATAGATCATCTTCAAAATCAAAGATTAACTATTAAGACATGGTGGCTCCCAACCACCAACTACTATATATTTATGAAATAGTCAACCTATTCTACCTCTATTCCACTAAAAATAACAGGATTATCATAACCAACAACTCATGCAATAGATTTTATGAATCCAAAAATTAGAAGTGTTTCTTAAACAATATATGAACTTATTGATGCACCTAGGTGCATCAACAGGGGGAAAATTAGTGCTAGAAGGAGGGCAGTTAAATCTTTGAAAATTTGCAACATCTTTGCTAATTTTGGTGAATTCTATTGAAAGATTGATGTATTCTTTGAATATTTTTGTTTCTTTCAGCATATTTGTGTAAATATCATTGATCGTAATGGTTTAAAACTTCAAGGAACACTATCTTTGCTAATTTTGGTGAATTCTATTCAAAGATTGATGTATTCTTTGCATATTTGTGTAAAGATTGATGTATTCTTTCAGCATATTTGTGCTTATTTAGACAAAGATATCTTAATATCTATGAATCCAAGGCATTTGAGGTTAGTAATAGCTATTTTATTTAAAAATTGATTAGATCTCTACAAATTTGAGTTTATTTGAGCTTGAAACGTATAAAGATCATTCATATTTACATGTTTGGACACATCTTTGAGCTAATTTAGTTAAAGATTGATGTCATTTGTCGTTCTTTATACATATTTGTGTAAAATTTTCTTAATGTGCAAGTCTAATCATCATTCCTTGTAAAGATAAGACTTACACATATTTTAAACTGGGTTCAAAGCTTTCAAGCTAGAATTGTTGAGGATAAGGACCAGGTCACGTTCAGAGACTAGGGCTCCCCTTCTTTCATTAGAAGTTCATAGGAGATCTAGGTGAGACAAAGATAAGCGTAGACTTCTAAAGTCTCAACCAACTTCACCAATCCAGGGTGCCTCTGTGTTCAATCCCTATCAAAGTATGGCTTGGTTAGGCGGTTCTTCAATCAATGTACCAAGTGTGGTACATGACCTTCATAATTCTAAAAAGTATTTACCCACCTTCAGTCCTAATGGTGTCATAACTGATGAAGAACACATTAAATCCTTCAAAGTTGCTTTAAGATTTTTGAATGTTGTTCATAAATATGTAGCATGCAGATTGTTTCCATTTAATTTCAAAGATGTTACATATGAATGGTTCTTTAAGCTTCCTAAAAACTACATAGCTAGCTAGAATGATTTTCATAATTACTTTGTTGATCAGTTTTATAAAATCATTAATCCATGTGTCATATACCAACAGTTTACCACAGTCAAAAAGACTCAAATGAGCCCATAAGAGCCTTCAATGTTAGATTCCAAAAAATGTTTAGCATAACCATAGCTCCTTACTGACCTCATGAGGGTTTAGCCTTAGAGATTTATAAGGATGCCTTGGATCCCATGACTTTTGTGTTTCTCAAAAGATCTACTCAAGTCATTAATACATTAGCCTTAGCTTATGTTGAAGTTGTGATCATTAATGACCAAATACAATCACAGGGCCAAATGGCATATAGTATTCCCAACATTAATCCAAATTTTCCTATTTGAATATCATTCCCAATGCCTATCAAAATATGCCAGCCTTAAATCAGCTTCCAGTTTTGAACCAATTTCCTTTGACCCATGCACATCCTGGCCAAAACCTAGGATTCTTGAACAACGCTGCCAGTAGATGTAGTCAACAAAACTAGAGAGCTTTGATGCCTACATCCAGTAGCAATACTCAATTTCATAATTCTAAGGCACCCAAGAATGACAATGATTCTCACTTGAAAATGGTTCAAAAGCTAAGCATTGATTTCATTTGACTACAAAATCAAGTTGGCAATACTGGAGAAAGCTCTAACAAGAACTTCTCTTTTCAAAGGTTCAATAGGCCTTCAAGCAGATTTACAAATAACAATAATAACAGCCATAATAATGAGTCATTCATCAATAAGAATGTACCTGATATAAATCTTGGTGATGTAGCTTTGTCGAATTATTATAAAGTTCATTGTACTTAAAAACATTGTGAATTAGATTGTCTAGAATTTTGTAATGTTTTTGAAGCTTTTCAAGAAGAGCTAGACACTTTTTAAGTTGTCCCTAATAAATACATTGGTGTATGTACCTCAAGTTCTTCAAGGTCATCCAAATCTACTAATTCAACTCTCAAGGTAGAAACATTTGAGTTCCCATTGTAAGAAGAGAATGAGCCTAAAGATATTCCTAAAGAGATCTATATTTTTTAGTAATATCTAAAGAAGACCTATCCTATAAGGAATAGGGAGTAGAAACAACCTTTGACTACCTCAACTCCACCAAATAATTTTGATACTCCTAATACTACATCAAAAAACAATCCAGAGCCTTAAAGGGTAGTACCTCTAAACCTAATGTTGATACATCTAATTCTTTTAATAGGATTGGATATATTATAGTAAAGGACATGAAAAAGATCAAAGCTAACATTACTTTGTAAGAGTTGACTCAAATCACAGAAAAAAGGGATTTGTTGTTAGAATATTTGTCTAAGAAGCCCAGAAAACCAAAAAAGTTTGCATATGCTAATGTTGTAATACACAAAAATAAAGCAGATGTTCCCCCTTTCCTACTTACAATCAAGGTCTTTGGTAAGAATTTGCATAATTGTTTGTTAGACTCTAATTCATCTATAAATATCATGCCTAAAGGTATTTGTGAGAAATTAGGTTTGACTCTAATTAAATCTGATAGGGTTATGATTCAATTAAATAAATCAAGGGTCAAATTTATTGGTGAATTATTGAATGTTCACATGCATATTGCTTTTGAACTAAGGATCTAATAATTCATTGGCATCCAAGTAGTAGACATCCCTGATACTTATAGAATGTTGTTATGTAGGGACTAAACCATATCTCTAAATGGTTACATGTCTACTGACTGTTCACACATGTGGTTACCCTAGAAATGAGTTCCAAATCAGATCAAAATAGAGAGGGAGCCCAAGATAGCGTATGATCACCAAGTACAATGCAACCAATGATAAGGTCAACATAGTTAACTCAAATCTAGGTGTTTACACTCTTAACACCACAAAGGTATGTAACTCCAAAACTTTTCATGCTATGCCTAGATTATGGAAGTTGTATTTTGATGGTGTTAGATGCAAATTCGGTTCTGGAGTAGGAGTGGTATTAATGAGTCCCATTGGAAAAGAATACAATGCCTCTTACAAACTTTAGTTCCCATGCACCAATAATTTGGTTGAGTATGAAGCACTTATTATTGGATTATAATTTGAAATCAAACACAAGGTCAAGAAACTATTAGTTTTTGGTGATTCAGAACTAGTAGTTAATCAGATCAAAAGTAAATACCAATGCAGGTTGTCCTATCTTAAGAAGTATAAATTTAAAGTATGAGTCTTAATTAAATGTTTTGATGCTTTCAACATTGTGTCAATCCCTAGGGAGGAAAACAAGGTTGCTGATGAACTTACTTTATTTGCAGCCAACCTTATACCCAATCAAGGTTCCAAGTTATGAAGCCTTACCATTGAATTAGTCCCATGTCCCTTAGTACTAGATAATATCCACCACTCGCAAGTATTCATTGATGATTAGTAGATCATAGACTTCATGACTAGCTCAAGGACATTTGATGCTCACATCATTGATGAAGCTAGTGAGAATACCCTTAAAGATGACAAAGTTAAAGATAATCTTGATGACAAGGTCATTCAGTTGAATGATAATAAGATTCCAATAGGGATAATAGTCTTTTAGAGACTGTTTGATTCTGACAAACTAGCTGAGACTGTCAAGATTCCCAAAGTAGATGGGAAGGACTACAATGTAATGTACCTAGGTTCCCAAGGTCAACCTTAGCTACTGAACATTGGCACAGCATGCACAAGCATTAAAACCAAGAGAGCCAAATATTTGTTTACCAAGTATAGGGATGTAATAGCATGGTCTTATGATGTCTTAAATATCGTTGATCCTAAGGTCATAACTCACACCATAACTATAAAGCAAGCCTGCAAGCCATTTAGGCAAAAACAAAGTCTAGTCAACCCTATCTTAAAACCAATGATATATAAAGAGGTCAAGAAATTACTAGATGCTAAGATAGTATTTTTTATTAGACAATCCACTTGGGTAGTTAACCTAGTACCAGTCAGGAAGAAAAATGGTAAAATCAGATTGTGCATTGATTTTAGAAAGCTGAATAGAGTATCTAAAAAAGATAATTACCCCTTACCTTCTCTTGACCAGGTAATCCAAATTATTTCTAGTTCTGCTATGATGTCTTTTTTTAATGGATTTTTAGGTTATAATCAAGTGCTAGTGAACAAATAAGATAGAATGAAGACTGCATTTACCACTAAGTAGGGCACTTTTGCGTACAAGAGAATGCCCTTTGGATTGATAAATGCAAGTGCAACCTTTCAAAGAGCAATGGATCATGCATTCTAAGGCATTATAAGTAAGTGTATTATTATTTATATGGATGACCTAACTGTCTTTTCAAAGAACATGAAAGATCACATCATGCACTTACAACAAGTATTTGAAACGTGTAGAAGGTATGGAATTTCTCTCAACCCAAAGAAGAGTTTTTTTTGTGTAACTGAGGGAAAATTATTGGGACATGTTATAACTAAGGAGGGGATCTCTATAGACCCAGATAGAGTAAAGGCAATATCAAAGATATAACCCCCTAATAATAGGAAGGAACTAAAGTCTTTCTTTGATAAAATCAACTTTATGAGGAAGTTTATTTCTATTTTTTTTTAAATAGTGAAACCTATGAATGACATGTTGAAAAAAGATGTTAAGATCACTTGGAATGAAGAAACCAAGAAAGCCTTTAAGGAAATCAAAGAAGCAATTGGACAAGCCCCTGTGTTGATAAGTCTAGACTTTACTAAAGACTTCTATCTTTACTGTTTTACTTTTGACCATACAATTAAAGTTGTCCTAACTCAGAATATATATGGATGTGATCATCATGTTGCTTTCATGAGTACTAATTTTTAAAATGTTGAATTGAATTATTCTCTTATTGACAAACAAGCATGTGCTCTATTCAAGATAGTGAATAAATTTAGGCATTATATCCTTAGAAATAAGGTACATGCAATACTACCAGACCCTACCACTAAGCTCATGCTTAGTTAATGTGAACTTGGATAAAGGAGAGGTAAATGGATGTTTGTTCTCCAAGAATATGATCTAGAGATGAAGACTACAAAGTTGTTAAGATGCCAAGATTTAATTCAGTTGATTATCAATACTAATCCCAAACTAGGTGTCATACAGGTGTAACAACAAAATATTCATCCCAATGATTGGTATGATACTATTGTTCATTTTCTAATCGATGGCTATTGTCCTACAAGGTTAAGTAGAGAGCAAAAGAGAGCTTTAAGGCTCAAAGTAGCTCATTTTCTGATCAAGGATGGAGTGTTGTACAAGAAGAACTTCAAAGGCGTTTACCTAAGGTGCGTTTTCAAGAAAGAGGTGGCTAAGGTATTAAGCACTTTCTATGAAAAACAAGGGAGTGGACATCCATTTGGAAGGACAACTGCCCATAAGATCCTTAGGGATGGTTACTACTGGCCCACTATATTCAAAGATGCTCACAAGCATGTGAGAGAATACCACTCATGTCAAATCTTAAACACTAAAGAGCCCAAGGTAGTCATGCCATTAAAGCCAATAATGATTGATAAACCCCTTGCCCAATGGGAACTATATTTTATGGAGGTCATTAACCCCAATTCATCAGATGGTCACAAGTGTGTTCTGACTGCTACTGACTATTGCATAAGATGGATTGAAGTAGTGGCAACCAAGCAGTGCAGGACTGAAGAGGTGATCAGATTTTTAGAAGAAATCATATGCACAAGGTTTGAGACACCTATATATGTAGTCTATGATAATGGATCTATCTTTATATCCATTGAGATGACTAAGTGGACATATGATAACAACATTATCCTCAAGTTCTCATCCAACCATTATCCTCAAGGTAATGGAGTGTTAGAATAAATAAATAAATAAGAACTTGATGAAATCTATAAATAAATTTGTAGATGATAAACCAAGAACATGGCACAAGCTACTCAATTATGCCCTTTGGGCAAATAGAACAAGAGTTAAACAAGCTCTCAAGGCATCACCATTCTTGTTGGTATATGGATAAGAACCTATATTTATCATAACACTAAAGCTGCCAACCTACAAGTTCATGCAAGAGTACATGGAGGATCAAGAATTTGCAAATTCAAGGCTACTTAACATCATACATATCAAATATGGAAGAGAGGAGGCTTTTGCCAACTTTAGCAGACACCAAACCACAATCAAGAGGTGGTTTTACACACATTAAAAGATAAAGGTGTTTAGACAAGGAGACCTAGTCCTTCTCTAGGACAAAGCCTCATAACCAAAAGGAAAGCATGGGAAGTTCACACCTTTGTGGATTGGCCCATATCAAATTGTTGATACCCTAAGGAATAACACCTTCAAACGAAAAGACTTGCAAGGAGTAGAGTTTACATTGCCAACCAATGGGCAATATCTCAAACACTATTTCTCTACTATACCACTTGGAGTCTTTGTGGAATGAATTTTAAGACTAGTTAGAGTTAGTGTAGGTAAGGCTTAGTTTAGTTTCTTTTTTATTTCTTCGCTTCTTGTCCCTTGCTTGTACGTAGTGTTTGTATATATTTATTTGTTTGTTTCCTTTGCTTTCTATGTGTTTGCTTTATGCTTGGTGTGCATCCCTTTCTCTTCTTTGCTCCTTGCTTTCAATAAGTCCTTTTGATTAGTCCTCAGCTCAAAATACATTTAGATGCTCAAAAGGAACTCCTGAGTTCAAGAATGTAGGTATGTTTTCTCAGCATTGATTGATCATGGATTATTGGAATATGAGCTTAATGTTATAGTTTGGAGAAACTAGTAAAGGCTGGTGGTTAGGATAATTATTCCTTGAGATTTTGAGCATTATTCTGATATAATCTCAATTTTAATAAGAATTGCACATGTAAGGTGAAATCTTGAATTATTTGGATACAGTCATGTTTGCACTTAATAAACATTATTGCTTGGGACAAGGCTACAACCAAGGATGATTGTCTAAATATCAAACACTTGACCAAATCCCTAAACCTGGCTAACTTGGTTCCCAACCTTTGCTAGAAAGTCAAAACGATCTTAAAAATTTACAACAAGAGTTTATTGCAAAATCAAAGAGCTTTCTAAGTAGAGGTGATTTTGATAACCTCCACCAGGGCTATGGACACCTAGCTGGCAGTGGAACGAGGCCTTGAGTGGAGCCAAAGGCATATTTGTTAGGGATATGGATGATTGGCTAGCAGCAGATCAATGCCCTAGCCTTCCTTGAGCTAAAACATGGTTCTTAATGAATATCCAAACATGCAGAGAGTCAGTGTTAATGATTAAAATCCTAAAATCTAGAAGTTGTTTCCCTAAATCCCATAGTAAATAGTAAGTAAAATCAAAGCACATACACAACATGACTGAGTCTTGATGTTTGACCTTAATTTTGCATATGCAAGACTTGTTTCAACCATGAATTGATCTCAATGGTACTTGATCAAATGGAATGAATAAACTAGTTTTTAGTCTAAACCAAAGTCTCTAAATTCTAACATATTGTTATGTTCCCCTAGAAGTCATTTATTGAGGTCAACATACCCCCATTTCTTAAAAATGAGGACTTTTATTTCAAATTGTATAAATTTTTACCTTAAAATTAAAAATTCACTTAATTATAGTACCACTAGCACGTTTGCACATTGTCTTCATTTTAAGATCATCCACCCCTGATTTAGCTGACATATTTATTCATAATTCTGGTTTCATATTGCCTAAATTTGCTAACATTGGATCTCTATCTTTCAGGTTGTAGGTCTAATGGGGTCCATTTGGAATGGGCAACGCCTGGATTTCATGATTTTTATATCAATTTGGCCTTTTACAGGCCTTTGGTCTGTTGAAAATCAAACTGAGTGCATCTCAAAACCCTCTTTCAAAATACCCTAGCCCAAATTCTTTTAAATCAAATTCAAATTTGGTGAGAACGATTTATGCAAGAATGATTAATCATGTCATGGACTTAGTTTAATTTTTAACCCAAGATTTAGCCATGTTTATTAACATGATCAAAGCTTGGTCTAAAATTTTTATGTTTGGTCCCTTTATGCCCTGAGCCCCTCTTGGTCCATTTTATTTCCACATGGTCTAACTACCCATAGGCCTCCTTTTCCAATGTTCTAAGCCTTATCCTAAGACTTTATGCCATGTTTTTTATTATGTGTGGGGTCCCCTTTATCATGTTTTAAAACCTAGCTTAAAGATTTTATCCTAAGGTCTTACCAGTGTTTATTAACATGAAATAAAGCCATAGTCCAAAAACATTATGCTAGGTTCTTTATATTTATGAGCTTGACTTAAATATCATTTTCATTCATAGGATCAATAGTCTATGTTTGCTCAGGGGATCGAAGTCCAACAGTGGAAGATTAAAGTTGAAAAGTCAAAGCCCCAGCCCTAAGCTAAAGTTTGAACATATTCCAAAGATCAATGGTATGCATTTCTTTGGTCAAGATTGATCTAACAGTGCGTATTAATCAAGACTTCAATGAAGCCTTAAGACAAGTAAGAAATTGACAAGTGTCACAATCATAGTGAAAGAAAAGTGAGTAGCCAATGGTGTTCAACCTTGCGAATCAAGATCCAATGGAGTGCATTTACTCAGGTGAAGATGATCGGATGATGCATAGCAAATGTTGAAAAGTCAAGAATCTTGAGGATGAATGTGGAGATGACACATAGCATAGTCACAGGCCACAAATTACTTCAAAGATCAATCGTATAGAAATCAACATACACATTCTGATCAATGGTCCATGGAGTAGGAGGTATAATGTGATTGATCCATGTAAATAAGATCAACAGTGCAAGATCAATGTTGACATTTCAACAAAGCTCAGGGCAAATGTTAAAGTGACAAATATCATAACCATGGAGAATGTAGCAAGCAGCCTATGGCATTCAATTTTTTGTGAGATTGACGAACCGCATTGATCCAATCAAAGAGAATGCAAGGTGTGAGATCAAGGTGGAATTTTCAAAACATAATGGTCACTTTTTAAATATCAATAAACAAAGTGCCACAAAAATGTCATGATGATGCCACATCAGAGCCACATAAGTATAATATACCAAGTTGAAGATTTTGTAGACCCGAGAAATGTAAGGGTATAAGTACGCAATCCAATTTGGATCTCAGTCATGAGACTCACATAAGTTCAAATAGTTGTCACCATTAGAGTACTATAAAAACCTTTAGGATAGCCTTGGCAAGTATAAAAACCCTAATTCAACCATGTGCTCATTATAATCAAACCAAGGAAGTTGAATTATCACTTGTGCAAATATAATTCGATCCAAAATTGAACTATAGACCACTAGCAAACAATCTAGAGAAGCCCACAGCCATGGCAACCCAAAAAAGTGTTTTAAGGGAATATGTGGAGCTCTATCTAAATTCAGATATAGAAGGGAGGGTTCTCAAAGACACATAATTTGATGCCATAGATCTAAATATAAGGGATACCAATTGGTCGAGCTTGTTTTGGACCATTAAGAACCAACAGCCCATCACAAAAGCAGAACATGGCTGCAAGGAGGCTCTACTAAGGGCATCTTATAATATAACAAAATTTGAAAGAACAAGCCATCTTGTCAATTCAAGAAGACAGATTCAAGCTATATGAGGACATTATGATTGACTTATTTAATTCCTTAAAGTCAGTCAGAACCAAACAAGAGTTAATAAGTAAGCAAAATTCCATGGCAACAAGACAAGTTAGCCAATGGCAAGCTTCAAGCTATCAAGTGAAAGACTTGATCAAAGCCTTGACCAAGAATCAAGTCCCTGAATTCAAGACAGTCAGGCTAGCCCATTTAAATATCGCTATGGCTATATTGATGGACAAAATCAAATCTCTAAGCAATTGGTCCAAGCAAATGGAGGCATTTCCAAGGACCTCAAACAATAGGAAGATAAAATGCTACACATGTTATACAGCTTAATCAAAGAGCCCACCTCACTTAGTCCTTTGGGCCTTATCACTAATGAAGAGTTCAAGCATATAACTTCTCAATTCATGCACGAGGTGAGGAACCAAGGTCAAGGGAAGATAGGGGCTAATAATAAGAAGATCATGGGGCTACTATTATCACCTGAGGAAAAGATAGGAGATGTTAGGAGCATCAAGCAAGCCTTGGAAAGCGCTGAAAAAGACCTCAATAACCTAGAAGATCAAGAAAGATAGTTGTTCATGAGACCCATTGTTGACCTCCAGCTAATCAACAAACAACATTATAGAATGAAAATCATGCAAGGAGGGTAGAAGGTTGTAGCAGCACCAGGGTCCTAAGGTTAGTTGGATTAGAAATATTCTTTTGCAACTAACATTATATATTTTTGAAAATGAATATTCCATTGTAAAGGCATGTGCATTTGTGAGACACATTGCCTATAGGTCAATATATTAGAAAAGATCATTTGTTCTAGAATGTAACAGAAAGGAAAGTTGTCCTATACACATTTACAAATGTAATTTGTCATTTTTGACTAGCATACCTCATGAATTGTCTATATAAACAGGTATTGCCAATTGTAAAAAAGAGAGTTTTTGGAGCCAAAAAATTATTTGTAACTTTTGAGCAAATTAATATTAGCAAGGAGTTATACATAGTTTGTCCACATTTGCTTGTGTGAATTGCTATCATGGTTTCTCTCTCATTTGTTTGATTTTATCTTCATATTTAAATGGTTTTTGTGAATTTTGGATGTGCATATTTAAATGGAGAGTTGCTAATTTGTGTTAATGTTGGATTAGTTAAAAATTCTTAGGTTTATGTCATTTTCTTTGCTTTTCTTGCATCTGGGCTAATGTTTTTACTTACAGGGGTAAAATTCTAAAAGTAAATCCTATTCTTATTTGCATCTTTTTATACCTTCCTTAGATGTTTGCCTGATGTGTGATAGGATTTGAGCTTATGCTACTTCATGTTGTACATTGGTTAAATGCATGTTTAGATGAAATTGGAAGTTTATCATAATATTTGAAATAAAGATCAACAACACTTCTCTATTCTACTTTACCCTTCTTTTTGCTCTTTTTTTATCAATTCACCTTAGATTAGATTCATTATGAATATTCATAATGGTTTAGCTTTAGACTTAGTTTTGAGCATAATTCACTTCAAATAGCATAGATCATCCTCAAAATAAAAGATTAACTATTAAGTTACAGTAGCTCCCAACCACCAACTAATATAAATTTATGAAACAATCAACCTATTATGTCTCTATTCCACCAAGGATAATGAGATTATCAAAACCAGAAACTCATGCAATATATGCTATGAATCTAGAAATGAGAAGTGTTTCTGAAACACTATATGAACCTGCTAATACATCTAGGTGCATCAACAGGATCTCAGACTGAAAGTAACCCATTACATGTTGAATAAAGGAGTGTTCTACCAAAATAATTATGAAGGAACATATCTAAGATGCCTATAAGAAGAAGCAAAAAACATCATGGCCAACTTTCATGAGAAACTAGGTAATGGCCACCTATCAAGAAATGCAAAAGCCCAAAGATCCTACGGGCTAATATATTATTGGCCTATACTCTTTAAGGATACCCATGCTCATGTTTTCACCTACCACAAGTGTCAAACATTCACCAAAATGGAATTTCATGTAACTATGCCCCAATAGACTATGATAGAGGAGCTTTCTTTTGCTCAATGGGGGCTCGACTTCAATGGAGTCATCAACCCAAATTCATTATTGAGCCACGAGAACATCCTCATGACCACTGATTATTACATAAGATGCATAAAAGAAGTAACAGCCAAGAATATCACATTTAAAATAGAGATCAAGTTTCTTGAGGAGAACATAACTACATGGTTTAACACACTAATTTCATTATTTTGTGACAATAGTCCTACATTCTAGTCAACTGATCTCATTGAATGGGCTTATGATAATGGAATCACCTTAACATTCTATAGATAATATTTATGAACTATATATCACCTCAGTCTTGTACACTTGGAAAATACATATCATGGATGTACCTTTAGCTTCTATACCTTCTCATTATTGAAATGCTCGTATACACTATCTCTTTGTACCTATCACTTATCTCTTAGTCTAACCAATGTTATTTTGATGACTCAAACTTTCTATCATAACCAAAATTCTAGAAACCTACTTATCTTATGTCTACAATTTCTAGACCTATGCCTATTTTCTATATTTTTAGACACTTATGTTCCATTCATATGCCTACATCAATGGTAATGTCATATTTCAATGCAAGTGTCATGTGCCCTAAAGTCATCCAATTTACAAATAAAATGTATTCCTATGGTCAGCTTAAGTGATTTAATGCTAGATATTCTCTAAAAGGCTTGGTATATATATAAGAACAATCATTATTCATTCTTGACCTAACAACTTCTTACCTCTCACAAGAAAAATTACAAAAGCATCAAGCACTCAAGTGAGCAAAGCTTCCTGATTTCCCCCTATTTTCATATCATTCATAGGAATAACACATCTACATGTGTGAAGAACTAAAGGAGCATTCCATGAGCAACATTTTTCAAGTTACAAGCTAGGTCACTCTATGTACTTGCTTATCACACCTTACATTCTTATGCACACATAAACCAACCTGTAGGGGAGAACTACATAAATTTAAGACCTTTTTTAGAGTATTAGATACATAGGCATCCCTCATTAACATAGGGGTACTTAGTGTAGCTCGACACCATGTGCCCACTAACCCATTTTCCCATAGCCACTATGAAGATGAATAACTAGGGTTTTGTTATTTGATAATGAACATAGTCCATGATCTAGATCTAAGCACATCAAAGTGAAGGCAACACAAAACCCAAAATATTTCAGGTGGTTGAATCTAGATCCAACAGATATTTTATATAGGACACCTACATATAGGTTAGATAGAGGCATCGATGTAACCATTTGAAGTTGATGCAAGTGTCCAAGGTCACACAAGTGTTTAATCCAAAATTTGATGGTAGTCCCAGAATCCACTTCCAATTTGATTCCTTGTTATTCTAGATCCAGATATGTATTAGCATCAAAACTAGCTAAGTATCTTATTTTCATTATCAGTGTAATGTCTAACATAGTTATACTTTATATTTTTAACATATCTTAACACAATAAATTTAGTATATGTTTGTCTGAATTTAAAAATTAATTACTCTGCTACAAAGATAGTTTATCACCCTTGTGTCCTAGGCTATCTATATCCCTTTAACCCTAAATTCTCATATCTAGATTTTAGGGTTAAAAATTTGGTGAACTTGATTTATATGAATGCAAATTCTTTTGAATACTATGATTTTAGTTAGATAGGGTTTTAGTTTGTTGTTTCAAATTATGTCATCTTTCATTTCTACGCAATAGAAAATATTAACCAAAAAACTCAATTTCAAATGGAAGATAAAGAAGCATTGGTGACTCATCTAAATAACAATAAGGGTTTAATAGATGCATTTTCATATGTTACAAGAGATGAAATTAATAAACATGATAAGGTTAAGGCTTCCTCACCTAGTGATGGTGAATCCTTAGAAGGTAATACAACTGATTCCATTTCAATCAATCCACCAACATCTAATGGAGGCACGACATATGTAATCCAAATTTTATTCCTTGAAACTAATATTTCCACATCTTACATGGGAAACCTTAATAATTCAACCCAATTTCTAGTATCAATGCCTATATCTACCTTACCTATGGGTACACCTCCTTTTGTGACTTCACAAATATCCAACCTTATAGACCAAGAGGTGTAAGATCTTGTACAAACTATAGAACTTTTGTAAACTAAGGTTATAAATATTGAACAAAATTATATGAAATCACCTTATGTTATTAATTCACAAGAGATGCTACATAATCCTCTTTCACTAGAGACATATTTGTACCCCTTGTTGATTAGTTTTGTTGCACCTAGGTTCACATTTTATGATGGTAAGGGTGATCTTAAATAACATCTTTGATATTTTTATGTGGCATGCCTTGATTATGTTTCTAATGATAAACTTTTGACCAAATTATTTTCATTGAGCTTAAAACACTATACTTTAAGGTGGTTATATGATTTACCAACCCAGGCATTAAACACATTCAAACTTCTTACAGACCAGTTTTTAGTATCAGTATCACCGAAAAAGTTTCCTATGTCCAAATTGCAAAAATTAAACAAGAAACCAATGAACCAATTAATGGATATGTCTTATAATACAAGGCAATGTTATCTATAATGACCAATCATATGGTAGATAAAGAGCTTTGGGACATCTTTAGTCAAACTTTGCTTGCTCTTTTACACAAGTCCATTGTCTTCAAGAAATTTAGATCTTTCGATGACTTATGCCATATTATTCATGATCATGAAATGAAACTTAATCTCATTAAACAAACTTAAGTTTGTCACAAATACACTGACTACATATAAATCAAATACCAAGTTTATTATCAAACCAAGTTACAAGGTAAAACCTCCTAAACCTAAAAAATAAACAACTACCTTGATTAATGCGGTGTCACAACAACCTAATCAACTTGTCTTATCCAATACACCACAAAGATAATTTATACACTTATCTGAGTCTTCAGCTTCATTACTCCCATAACGTAGAGTGTCACCTCATATCTCCCCCTAATCCTATATAGGTTGATATGAGTAGACCTATATCCAAAGGGTATGATGCAAATGCATATTTTGATTATCACCAAAGCCAAGGGCATTCTATGAACAAATATTTTACCTTGAAACATAAGATATTATTTAACCTTAAAAATATAGATTGAGTTTATCTAAAGTTAAAGAGAATAGAGATAACTTAAGGTACAAGGGTGATAAACTATCTCTATAGGAAGCCAATTAGATGTTAAACTCATATAGAACATATGTTAAATTTATTAAATTAAGATAGGCTAAAAATAATAATTACAACTATGTTAAATATAGAAATGACAAATAAGTAATGTACTTATTTAGTTCTGATGCTAACATAATTTTGGATCTAGAACAAGTAGAAATCAGACTGGAAGATGATTCCAGAACAATCATCAAATTTTGGATCACATTCCTCTAGAGTTGCAGACACTAGCATTAGCCTTAGACATTTGCATCGATGATACTGTCTAACTTTGATGCACGCATCCTATACATAATAACTGCTAGAAAGGGATGCAACCAGTTGGATGCTTCTAAGTTTGTATTCACCTTCACTCTAGTGTATTCAGATTTGGGTCATGGATTATCACTCATCATGAAATTTTAAAATCTTAGTTTTCCATCTTTATAGTGACCTTGGAGGGAAATGGGTTAGTCGTTCAAATGGTGTTGAGATGACCCCAAAGACCCCTATATCACTAGCATTATGTACATACCCAATACTCCAAAGAGGGCCTCAGAGTGATGTAGTTATCCCCTACATGTTGGCTTGTGTGTGAATCAGATAATATGTGGAAAGTAAGTACAATAGTGACCTAGCTTGTAACTTGATAAATAAAACTTTTAGGCTACTTATTTAGTACTTCAGACTTATGTATGTGTTGTTCCTAAGAATGATATGATATTAGGATAAAATAGAAAAGCTTTGCTTTATTAAGTGCTTGATTGAATGTTTTTGATAGGTTGCCTTGGTTCGTACTAAGTGAGGAATGAATGAGGGTTAATCTTGTATTTATATCAATATATTTGGATAAATAAATGCATTAAAACACTTAAGTCTGCCATTAAGATATGTTTCATTTATAAATTAGATAATTTTAGGGCACTAGACACTTACGTCAGAGCAAGACACTTATGTCGACGTAGGTGTCTATCCAAGACGTTAGTGTCCAAGGAATAGGAAAGTAGGTATAGGCTCAGAACTTGTTAGAAGTGGAGGATAAGCAGCTTTTAAGCATTTTAGACAAGATAGTACATCTGAATCATCAACATAAGACTGGTCAGACCAAGAGATAGGCTATAGGGCACAAGATAGAGGTGTTATATAAACCATAAATATCATCTATACTTTCTCCAACTTTAATCTAGTAACAAAAATTGGTGGTTTAAAAGAGATGAAATCTATACCGATGTGTGTACAACACATCTTGCCATTACTTGAGTCTAACTTGAGTGTTTTGTTGGTAATTAACCTGCAACCAATAGCATATTACAGTAGATAATTAGTGTGTATAATCTAAAATTGAAAGTATTGAAAAGATTGAAATTGAAAGAGTAAGGTTTAGGAGTACACATGTGTATTGACGTAACTACCTTGCCTATTGGCAAGTTAATTTGAAAGATGTGCCATTATAAGGCTATATAATTGAGATTATGGTAAATATATATAAATTTAGAAAATACATATATCTGAGGAGATAGAGAGATATTGGGAAGCACATGCCTATAACCTTGGAAAAAATGTGAGTTATCACTCAGTAGTTAAGATTATCTCAATCATGCAACCCAATCATACTTATAACTTGGTGAGAATGAGCAAAAAAAGCCAAATCATACTATAAAATTGGTAAGATTGGATGATAAAATCAAGTCCAATTTTAAAACTTGACAAGATTGAGTGATTTAATCACCTCAACCATACCAAAAGTAAACCAACTATTGTAATAGATTGGCTCAATACAGTACGTAAAAGTTATTCTTGGTAGATGATGACAGTCCCTGAGAGTGTTTTGAAATCTGAAATTGATTTAGATTTTGTAATATTAAGTGCACATTGCATAACATATGCACCTTAGATATGTCTCATGATGAAACTATGTATAACAACGGTACTAATGTATAGAATTATGTCAAAATTGTGAGTTTGGATTATATAAATGTGTGCTTTGTCCAATATGAAAACAATGTAAGTGTGAAAAACATGATTCTAAAGCATGTCCCCACTATATTTTGAGAAATCTGAAAAATTGAAATAAGTGCCAATATGGAGGACAAGTTTTCAAAGCATGCCCTTGTTGAATTTGGGTATCTCAAATATTGAATAAGTGTGGATAACATGTTTCCAAAACATGCCCCCATTATAATTTGAGTATGTTAAATATTTAATAAGTGTGAAGACCATGTTTCTAAAACTTATCGCCATTGTAATCTAGGTATGTCGAATACTGAATAAGCGTGGAGAACATGCTTATAAAACATGCCCCCACTGAATCTAGGCATGTTGAATATTGAATAAGTGTGGATAACATGATTCCAAAGCATGCATCCACAAAATTTGAAACTATTAATACCTGAAATCCATACCTATATGACATGCCCCCACTGAATCTAAAAATTATACTAAACATGAAGAAAATATGGAGAACATGCTTCCATAACATGCCCCCACTAAATCTGATACTATGTTAAATGTGAAGAACATTTAAAAAACATGATTCCAAAGCATACCCTCACTGAATCTAAAACTATGTTAAATTTGAATAACATGTCTCTATGACATGCCCCCACTGATATGGCCCCGAATTTAAAGTGAGGAAAGAATAGAAATTGGTAGTTACCTCACCTCAAAAAGATAAGACAACTATATAATCTATGAATGGAACTATGTAGCATATAAAAGAACATGTCTTGATAAATGTAGCATTGAAGTGCATTAAACAATCTAATCGCATGAAGGCCAAATATGTATAATAAATATCATGGCAACATCTATATAATAATATTACAAGTTTAATATGCAAACAAAGACACACACAAAAGCACTTAAAATCAAGTCAACATGTAATGGTCCTAAGAGACTGCAAACAAGGGGCATATTCAAATACCACATAATCAAAAGGACATGACTTAATCAAATATCCATAAAAATAATGATATATTCAAATGTCCATACAACATGTTTCTCGATTCCTCGTTAAGCAAACCTATTTGATTATTCATGAATATATATAGTGGACACATTAGATGTTAGTTATATTTCTACCTAAGCTTGAAAATATATGTTATTATGAGATAGTAGACTATTGCTTAGGTACATGATGGTACATGATTGTTTTACTGTGAGTTGATTAATATATGTATTTACATTTTGAACATATTGATGTGTTGATTTATTTATAATTTATGTTATATGTTTATCATATTGATATGATCTAATGTAATATCTCCTTTTTCCCTTGAATTTTGAAGCTGGATATTTCTTGACTATTTCTCTGTATTTTTGTCTTTTGATGTTTTTGCATTAATAAAGGTGCGGTTTTGCAAGATAAATTCAATCAAATAAATAAACCACAGTATAATCTCTTAATTGGCAAATCAATGATCTTATTTATTCGTCCAGATGATTACAATAGATGTCCTCTGTCATGCATATAAAGAATATGAAAATACTCTCTTAAAAACCTAGTCTTTTGCAAATCTGGAAATAAAACCTGAATCTGGAACGGCTCGGGTTTCTGTGTCAAAACACAGTCGCCGACGTCGGTTATATTGCCATTGTTAGTCGATATACTGCCGATGTCGGTCTCAGTCGGTCAATCTGCTCTGTCGTCGTTGGTATGAAGTCGATCGATGTCGGTCTCTGGAATGCCGATGTCGGTCTCTGAGCTGCCTGCGGCTTTGTACGACCTGATGCAAAATTGTACGGAATTGCACGGATTGGTACGGATTTCGTACAGAAGCAAGATAATATGCTGCGGCCTGTATTATGGATACCTTATCTCAAGATCTCTATCTGGATAATTTATTGAATCAAAACCTAATGAAATAAATACCTGAAATACCTGTGATAACTTCTGTGTGAAGTTATCTCTCAAATTGGCAATAGATCGGCTGATCTTTCAAACCTATGAATCGCACACAATGAAGAGTGGACGTTCTCCAATGCAAATGGAATACTGGAACCCTTGGCTCAGTCTTCACAGAAGAATTCTTAGCAATAATCAATAATCATTCATAATCATTCAGTTCTCTCCCATGAGAAACCCTTATACCCTCAAAAAGATGTGCTTGCCCTAATTAGGGTTTCTTAAATTTAAATTAGGGTTTCCTAAATTAGAATTAGGGTTTTTTAATTAAAAAATAGGCCAAATAATTAATATTTGATTAAATCAATCAAATATTAATATCTCCCTCAATACATGTCGGATCCTCGAACCGTCTGAAGCTGGTGAATCAGGGAGTGATTCCGCACATGACCATACCATAAAAGGGATGCTCCACTGAGTGCCAGAAATCCCTATTTAATAGAAGCTCAGGCAAACGTGTTCGAAAGAGCCCGAACGAAAGCCAACTGAACAAATTCTACTAATCGAAGCCAAGCCAAGCTCCTCCATGACCCTCTATCCATCCTATCAGCCTACGAGGGTCGCATAATAGGCTAACCATCAACTCTGAACATGTCAACTAAAAAGGGGACATGACATCTAACTACCTGCATGTTGTGAGGTTGACGCAAGGGAACCCATCTCTTAGAGTATGGTGGAGGGAGAGCATCATCAGAGAGGGTGATGTACATGGAGATGTCAAAAGTTGATAAAGAACTGACGAGAACTCTGCATACACCATAGTAGTTAGCACATGATATAATGCATTAAAAATAGTTTGGTTATGGTGTGTTTATTGCTTGCTTTGAGAAAATTGATCCCTATGAGTTGCCAGTATAGGTTAAATATCATAATGAATTTTTTTTGCATGTTTGGCACATTTTTTCATTAATGCTGGTAGGAATATTATTAGCAAAAAATAAATTTAAAATATGGATTATTAATAATTCTGAAATTGACATTTAAAATGTTATAACTTGTATGGATGTTAATTGATTTAATTAAATCATATAATTTTGGCATTTAATGTTAAAATTAAAAAAAATAGAAATTGCATTAGAAAGGGAAAAAAATAGAAAAGACAGTAAAACATTAAAAAAAAAAAGAATGATTAAAATTAGAAAATAAAAAGAAGTAAATATATTTTAAAAATAACAAAAACAAAAATCAAAAGATGGAGAGGGCTATGCCTATTTTATGAAGGGGAGGATTTTTAGAAAGGGGGATGATATGAGTTTTTGGAGTGGAAAAAATAAAAAAATTAGAGGAAGCTTAATTTGACGTAGCACAGAAGAAAAAATAAAGGCATGGGTGAGAGGCAAAGACAAACAAAACCAAAGAAAGTTTTGAATTATAGATAGGTGTTGTTTTGAATTCATCATGTTTGTGTTGAATGTTATAGTAGTTAGGAAAAAATATATTGTAAAATAGAATTGTCTGTGTGATTTATTTTCCAAATCCAACTTAGGAATCACCCAAAACTATCTAAGTATATCATATTTTTTATCTCGACAATATGTTATCTGTAGTATATCAAAGTAGAGGACTAATTACCTATCTACCGATATGTTGGGTCGAATATATACCACTATTCATGGTTTGTAGAGATCATTGTATTTAACATAGGCATTGTTGAATGTATTAATATTAATCCCAGCTAATATATTATAGATTCATTGTTATTTCTTTTCAGCATGCTTTTAGACAAGGCATCAGCGTGTATAATGTAGTATGCCATCTTTAGCAAATCACTTCACCAGTTCTAAATCTCATCCGCATGATGATTGGTGTCATTGTTTACTACTTTATCAGCTAAATATATTATTTAAAGGGTTGTCTTGTTTTGAAAATCTATATAAACCAAAAAGAGATCACTAAGGTTTGTAACTTTATACATTATAAATAAATTTATTGGATTTTGAACCTTGTGAGTCACAATTTTCATACGTACAACATACTAGTATAATTATATTCATATAGGCATTGACCTGGGGAGTACTTGGGCCAAACCAGAATACAAAACAAAGACTAAAGTATTTTGGCATCATTGTTTACAAAAGCAATTAACTCCCAACCTATATAGTATGAGTTGTTGAGGTTATATAGTTTAAAGCGCTCTATAATTATGCTTTCCAAGTTTTGCTAGTATTAGAAAATTGATTTATAGCATACTGTAAAATGTTGAATCATTGTATTTTTAATGAATACTAAATAATGTGTTCCATGTAACAAACTATAGAATAACCCATCACTGTATTTGACCAAGCAAACTAAATCGCTATCAAACTAAATCGCTAAATTTCTACTTGACTCAAAAAATCATTATATAATTCAAGGTATTTTTGTTGATTGGCATCACCATATATGTGTTCCAATATTGTAGTAAATAACTATCAATATTCACATATCAAAAATCAAAGATATATGGAGTCACTGATTAAACATTGTAGTAGTATCTAAAAAGTATGAGAATCCCCCTTATCATAGATTTAGTCGCCATACATGTATCTAGTAGTAACAATATTATTGAGTCACCGTATATGTGGCCACAACCTTCTACAGTGAATATTATTAATAGATAGATTGTTGAAATATTAATGACCTCAACCATTTGTGTGTTTGGCGTAGCCATGTTTTTGGCATAAGATTTAATATTGTTATGTTTAGTAACATAAGATTTAACATAAGCTGGTCAAGAACGGGGATTTCTATGAATTGGATCAGATTAAAGGGATATGGAGGGATGTCTTAAGCTGTATAAGGGAGTACTTCATCCTGGACGGGAGAAGTAAGCGAGTGCACAAATTCCACTTTGTCTTCCTTAATCATTTCAGGCACAAGGTAAGTTTGTCTTTTCCCTTTTACCTTCGCTTCTCCTTGGTCCAAAGTTTATATGCTCATAGGAAAAAGGAAACGCGCCCTATCCTACATGAAGGCCTTATTCTGTTAATCGAAGGCTATTGCAAGAATAATGCAATGGTAAAGCACCCTAACCAGGGGAAAAATAAGGAGTCAGGGAACAGGAAGAGTGTAAGTGTAAAAGGGAAAGGCAAAATCAAGCTCCCTAGCGTTAAAAATCAGAATGTAGAAGAAGATACTGAACGGGAGAGAATAGATCAACCTAGGGAGGAAAACTTGGAGGAAGAAGAAGGAACTGAAAGCTGGGATACAAACTCTAATGAGGATGAAGAATGTCCTGAGAAGAATGAAAAAGAAGATGTCAACACAGAGGAGGATCCTGCAAACAGAATAGAAGATACGGAGGAAAATCAGAAAGTGTCGGAGGATGAATTTGTCCAGGATGGCCCTGATGAGGACCCTGCTTCAAGAAACGAAAAGGAAACTACAGTTCAGGATGAAAATCAAGAAATGGACATGGAAATTCAAACGGGAATTAAAGAACAGGGTCAAAAGGGTCGAGAGGATATCTTTGAAGAAGCCAGGAACAGTCCCAATAAAAATTTTGAGGAATGGAGAGGGAAAAAACAGAATGATGAAACACACACACCAATGACTTGGGTCAATTGCAAAGCAAAGGCATCTTTCCAACTTGATTCTTGGACGTGTAGGGAGATCATGGATCTCAAAAGAAAAGTGGAAACTATGGAAGATACTCTGAAAGCTGTATGGAACAAAATTAACAATATGGAAAATCAGATAAGAGATATCCCAGTCAAGCTCAAAGCCTACGAGAATAACCTCCGAGAACTCATTAAGGACAACAGAACGAAAATGGAAGAAGTTACGTTCAATATTTATGCTGCTGCCAATATTGGAAAAAGAGCTAACGAAGAGACCAAAGCCTTGGAGGGACCTAGCAAAAGAACGAGACAAAGTTCAAGAAAGAAGGCTACACAAGAAGGAGCCATGCTGGCGGCAACCACTACCCAAGGTACTGTTGTGAAAGGAAAAGAAACTATGAAAATGATATTGGAACTGGATGAATAGTCTGGTTCCTCTTGTTGGTTATGTAAACTGGTCATGTTCTATGGTTTCTTTTTGTAATCTTCTGTCTTTGGTGTAGCCAGATCTTTGTTAAATCTGGGTTTTGACCGGTAGTCTTTCTGGTGGTTTTAGGTCCATTAAAAACCTGTTTTTGCTACTTCTTTGTTGTAGTTTTTAGGCTTTGCCTATGGTCGTGGATGCTCTTTCTTTCTTTCCTTGTCTAGGGTTTCGGGGCCCCTTCAAAACCTGCTTTTACAATAATCTAAAACATAAATGAGTAATTAATCGATAATTTTAAAGGGCCACGCTTGAGGTATATGGATTTCAATTGGTATATAAAATGCAACAACAATAATAGCATTTATTGTTTTAGTTATATATTGGTTTATATATAATGGTCATAGTGAAGATTATAAAAGAAAATTATGACCTAGAATTTATCTATATGTTGTTTTTGTGGGAAGCTCAATTGACTAAGCACGGTTATTAGCCTTTTAAATGTAGTCAATCTTTTCGATACGAAAATGGTGGAATAATATCATAAAAATCTCATTCAGAAATTATGTATAACCATGGGTGTTATGTGAGACTAACATATCGAGGCCCATTTCAAAAGGTTTATCGAGGTACAGAAAGAGTAGAAAACTCAACAAGTCTTCTTTATGATAAGTATGGGTCACTTATTATACGTTAATAATGAACTAAAACACAAGATGTGAACGTAACATTAAAATGAGTTACAACATGCTAAATAGGCATTATAGATGTTTATGTATATATTCATTGAAGTGTATTCTCATAGTTATATATTTCCATGGGCGAATTATAACCTATGTTAAGGATTTGGGAATAATAAAACTTATCAAATGCGTTCCTACAAACCTCTAAATGTATAGCAAATATTATTTTCGATTACTCTATATTTCATGGAATGGAGTTTTGTTTATTCTAGCTATAGAATATGAGTGTATGTTTCCATGTATTATGTCTACTTTATCAACTTGGTTACGATATTTAGTAGTTATGCATAAAAATGCTAGATTGTGATAATATGAGTTATCATAGGGTGTAATTTAATTGGAAATAAATTATGTTATTTGAATTTGTAGTTAATTATGTATTTATCTGGGTGTTATAAATTGTAGGCATTATTTCTAGTATGAGATAAAAAATAATGTAAGATTCATTCATACATTTAACAAAATAAATGTATGTTTTCATTATTCTATGTTTGGCATGTTACACGATGTGTTTGCTAGTAGGATCTAAATTATATGAATTTTGTGGTTGAATTGTATTCGACCAATCTGCATTGTTGATTCTAAGTAAGAAGTGAGATGGACTTCACTAGCTTACTAGTGTCAATATTGTTAGATGAAGGCAGTACAATCAAGTAGTGTGTATGAATTTCATTTATCTATAGATCACTTTTATATTATTATTCTTAAAACTTTGGCCAAAATATGTTTAGTGAGAAATTATAATTTCATGAATATGATTTATATGTATGTTCAATATCTTTCAATAAATCAATTTTTTTATAATACACTGCATGTTTAGTTTAGAAATCATACAACACATAGGTAATTGCTTGTCTCTTTGGATTCTTGCACTATTACTATCTACTCATTTGTAAAGGGAGGGCCATTTCTTGATTGGATTAGTGCGATAGATCATTTGTTTATGGTTGGTATGAGAAAGTACTTGGATGATGTTCTCTCTCCCCACAGCAGTACTACTTATTGAGATGACACTTGAGATTGCCACAGATACTTGAGTTTGGAAACTATGCTCTAGAGGATCTATGTATCTTATATGTACATTATATTGTATTGTACTTATTATTGAAAATTGTCATGAAAAGTATATCATACATTGATAGTAGTTACTATAGATTTATATTATTTATGGCTAAGTTAATATAATTCTTTTCAATATTTGCATTATGATATACTCTCATGATGTTAGAGATATGTGATTTATGATGTAATGTACTTTGTTTTCTCTTATTACACTTGAGTGCTTCATATGATCTCTGTTAAATTCTCAGGGTGTCATCTATTTTGGTATATATGTTTACTTAAAAAAAATATATGTATTTCTCGGTAGATCTCAATGTGGATGTTGTGATCAAAGAATTTAAGAAGGGAGGTTAGATCAAGTATTAGAACAAGTAACAAAACTTGGATAAAAACACACTAACATGTTAACATTTATTTGCCTAGATCATAGGGGGAGCATAATGAAAAAAAATCAATGGAAAACACAACTAAAATGTAAAGAATACCCAATTCTTTACCTTCCTTGAATGCTCCAAAAGATTTATCGTGTGGCTTTCTCAGCTTATGCTCAAATATTCTTTGGCAATGGAGCTTGGCTATCTCATTCTCTCCTTAGCACCATGGCTTGTCGATTGATGTTCGATTTGGCTTATGATTTTGGCATTATAACACTATAAATTTCAATCTTACAATAAAACCAACATTATAACTTTACTTTATCCAACCTCTCATAAATTTAATAGACAATGGCTTGTATTAATAGGTTCCGAAACTAACCCTAACTCAAGGTGAGTTAAAATGTAGTTTAAACATAGAATGAGTTTAAACCTAACTTAAGTGATTTAATTAACCCTAGTATAGTTAAAAGGTGTCAAGAATTAATAATTTAAAATCAAGACATTGGTGAGATATTTTGAGATATTTGCAAAGTGTTGACAACTCCTAAAAGGTAATCATGAAAACCTAGGATATTCTTTATTTTTAAATTTTTTTTAGAATTTCATTAATTTCATATGGATAATTCAACTAGGCTTTTAATTTGATTTATCATTTTAATTAATTCTTATTAGGGTTCTAGCATTTCCAAAATTTGATTTGATTTCATGTGTGTACTTGCCCTACTTAATAGGTCTAAAAGCCAAATTGCATGTTGTGATGTCACAGGTTGATTAGAGATTAATTTGTGAGAGGTTTTTATTGCATATGGTAGGATACTCCAATTAGAGATGTCTCAAAATGATTATGAGATTTGATGAATGATGCACAAATAAATTTGGGATGTTTAGTGATTTTTAAGCTTAATTTATAATGATTTGTAAGAATCGGTCTAAAGTTCAGTATGAAGCTATTATTCACCAATTTTAAGTGTCTACAATTTTCTCCTACTTGGGAAGGCATTGCAAGCTAAAGCACAATAATGTCTTCTACAAAAATGAAAAGGTCTTGTATGCTTACAACTTCAATGATAATGGATGAACTATAGGTACCCCATTGAAGGATCGCTTGGCAAAGGGATTAGCAATCAGTCCATCGAAAGAAAGAAATGAATGGAACAAACAAATGAAATGGGGTGGAATATACTAATTTGCCCATAGGTGGTTATAATCAGTGGCATATAGCGCTGTCCTAGTTAGGGTAGACAAACAAGATGATTTGCCCATATGCATTATAATCATCGACATAGGTGGGATAAAAAAAGGTAATGATTTATCCACATGTAGTTATAATCAACATAGGTGAAATAAAAAAAGGTAATGATTTTCCCATAGGCGGTTATAATCATAGAAAAAGGCTTAGGGTAACAAGAGACTTATTTTCCCAAAGACAGTTATAATCAATAAAAGGAAAAACAATGATGTGCCCATACGCTGTTATAACCATTGGCAAAATAAAAACATGCCCCAGTTAGGAGGATAGAAATAATGGTTTGTCCAAAGGTGATCATAAACATTATCACCATGAAAACGTGCCTTAATTGGGCAAAAAAAAGATGATGATTTGCCCAAAAATAATTATAATCATTAGCCTTCAAATGGATAGAAACATAATGATTTGCCCAAAGGTGGTTAGAAACTTTGGTAATACAAGTAAGATGATATACAATGATTTTTCCAAAGGCAGTTATAATAATTATACCCCGATTATGGCAAACACGATATGGAAGATGATAGAAAATTGGTACAGAGGAAAAAGATGAATTAGGTAACCTACTAGTAAGGAGATGCTTGTCCAAACTAGTAAGGAGAAAAATTATTTCATTATTTAATTACTCTATGTAGGATATTATTTGGATTAGATCGGGAACATTTTTGGTTCTGGTGCCAAGGAGATATATCAATATTTCATTGTCATGTAGACTATCGGAGCTAATTTTTATTTTAGCACATGATAGTAGGCATCATGATAAAACACCATGATAACTTAGTTGAAATATGAATATGGACTGACACTTGATCCAATAAACAATTGAAAACAATGCACCAATGATAAAATCCAAGATGACAATATTGGCATATTAATATGGATGAATTCAAGATTAATACACAAAGAATCACCCAATGAATGCACATAAACTAAATCAAGGGACAACAATAAAGCAAATAAATAGGCAAAGAAACAAATAAGCAAGACACCAAGAAAAGATAGAAAAACAAAGAGAAATAAAAATGAAATAAGAACAAACAATGGTTAATCATAATGTTAGTATAAACAACATGATGGAAACAAAATGACAAATATTGCCCCTAGAAAATAAAAGATAAATTAACAAAGAAACAAAATGGGGGAAGAAAAGAAAAATAAGGGGGTGGCCGAGTTATCTCCATATGCACTAGGCAAGTGGACGATGTCTACATAGTTCTATGGATGCAAGACCAATAAAAACTTCAGACCAAATGTAGTTCTCTCAAAAAATGGGATAGAAGAAAATGATGAGAAGAAGAAACATGATGAATGTTATAGAAGAATGTGGGAATGATCTTGAAAAATAGTAAGCAAGTGGGACAAGAGAGCCAATAAGGATGGGGAAACTAAATGACAAGTTATTTCTTGTGATTTAGTGAGGGTTTCCAGAATCCTCAAGGCAAAAAAGTGGTCAATATTTATGTTTTTTGGATTTTCTAAGTCGATTTTATAAATATATTTGGAGTTTTTAGAGCATAACAATTCAATCGAGAATGATGAGATATTAAACAGTCTAAGATCGCAAAATAATGAGAGCATTCAAACTTAAAATTGCTTGTAAAATGGTGAGAGTGTGGTTTAGGTTCCTCATAAAATGGTGAGAGCATTCAAACTTAAAAATGCTCATAAAATGGTGAGCGTGAAAAACAGGGGACTGAGCTGACCTCAACAAATATTGATAACTACCTACATAGTCCTAAGATGGGACCTCAAGTCACTGTAGTTCTTCCTTATAGCAGAAGAATCTGACTAGTATAATAGCCAATTCAAACAAAACAAGAAAAGTTGGAAAACACCACAATACAACATAGGCATAGCAAGGTTTTACTTCAAAGTATGATAAATAAGTGTTACCCCTAATTTCACCATAGGCAATTATAACTAGGAAACAATGAAATAAGTCAATAATATTAATTTACCCATAGGTAGTTATAATTAATAGCAAGATGGTGGGACACTGATTTTCTCAAAGGTGGTTATAATCAAGCCCACATGGTATTTAGAATGGAACAAGAAATTAAGGATACAACCACCAAACCACTGTCATACTACTCTAAAATATGGTCTTTGTCTGTAATACGTGAAACAACTATTGAAATTGATCTGAATCTTCATGTTGAAAGCCACTGTGGCACCAATGGAATGGAACCAAGGGCAAACGGGTTGGGTAAGGAATGGTAAAAACAACTCAATTGATAGGGAAGGTATGGTAGAACAGAATGGTAGAACTAAGTGATAGAATGGTAAAATGGTATGGTTCATAGAGAAATTCGATATTATGGTACAATTTGAGATGATCTTTATAGGCAATACACTAGGTCACTCAAGTAAAATAACACTTGAGATGTATAATGTTCATTGGCTCATCAAGTTCGTCTCCATATAATGTAGCGAGCCTATATGCTTCAGCACCATAATTTTCATTGATGGTGAAAGGACCTACCCAGTTGGGTTTGAACTTGCCTTTGTGTTTCTTCTCAATCATGGTATTCTTTTGGTTTTCTTTAAGAACAAGATCATCAAGCTCAAATTCTCTATGTTTCATGCACCAATTATAGTGGCCACAGAGTCAATTCCGGTATGCTTTTAGATTGTTTACTGTGGCCAAGCATTTCTCATCAAGTAACTCCAACTCTTTTAGGTGAGCTACTCAATAGTCTTCACCATCTAAGACATGCTTCAAAGAGATGCATAAAGAAGATAACTTGACCTTAATGGGAAGAATGGCTTTAGTGCCATAAACAAGTGAATATGAAGTGGCTCATGTTGGAGTATGATGATTGATACAGTATGCCTAGAGGGTGCAAAATATTTGAAGGTGATGATTATGGCTAACATCATTATCAATCTTTTTAAAGATGTTGATAAAGGTTTTGTTATATGCTTCAACTTGGTTGTTACCTTGAGGGTAGTATGCTGTAGAAAAATATTGTTTGATCTTGTACTCGACACATAGTGATTCAACATCCTTATTTTTGAATGATCCACCATTAATATATATAATGTCAGAGGGGATGCCATAGTGGCAAATGAAATGGTTAAAGATGGATTTGAAAATTTGCTTTTCAATCATGTAAGTGAGGGGTATAGTTTCAACCCATTTACTAAAATATTTTGTGGTGGTAAGAATGTGTTTATGGCCATCAAATGAGGTGGAGTTTATCTTCCTAATGAGATCAAGGCCCCATGTAGCAAATGGCCATGGTGTAAGCATTGGTTTCAGAGTCTTGGCTGGGGATGAATCATATCGGTATGCCGTTGATATTTATCACATCTTCTTGCATAGGTAGCTACATCTATATCCATCATTGGTTAATAGTACCCACTACGTAAGAGATTCTTGGATACGATTGCTTCGTTAGTGTGGGATCCACATACTCCATGAACTTTTCATAACACTAATGTAGATTCTATTAAAGTTAAATAATGAAGCAGAGTTACATCAAAATCGCAGTGATATACGGTTGGTCTGAGTAAGGCATAACATGTGGCATTATAAACAAAGGCTTTGGATTGTTTACGGGATAGGTCTGGTGGCATAATTTGGTCATGAAGGTATGTGTATAGGTTTTAATACCAAATAGAGTTGGTACTAACAACATCATAGATCATTACAATAGTTGAAGGTTCATGAGCTAGCGTTAGCAGATTTTCAACAAGAAATCGATATTCTTTTGCCACGTTTGTTTGAGGAATTAGAGATACAATGGTTACCCTAGCATCTGTTGTTCCATTACTAGCGCTTAGTATATGTTTGAATTGTACATCAGCAATTTGTTATTTAAGAGTATCAACCATAGCTTTGTATGGTACTATCTTATCATCCTTGGTCTAAAAATGGTCTATAACCTGATTGATGATTAACTAAGAATCACCATAAACCTTTAGATGTTGTATGTTCCATTGTACTACCTAACAAAGCCCTACAATGAGTGATTCATATTTGGCCATGTTATTAGTACAAAGAAAGCTGATTTAGAATGATTTAGGGATTAGATCCCTTGTGGTGTAATGAACAAAATCCCTGCCCCTGATCAATGTGTAGTGAATGATCCATCAAAATATAGATTTAGTGTTGCTCCTCAAGAGGTGTATCGATGATGGTCATAATGGATTCGTCTAAGAATTAGAATGTTAGTGGCTTTATATCTACAAGGGGTGCTTGTATAGAAATTACTTATATATTCACATAGAATTATTATCTATCACACAGAATAGACAAAGATAATATATCACATCAATAGTGGACAACAGAGCAAAATCTTGGATAATATAGTAAAGCCACTTCGAGGGGGCAACCTCCATAACAATGCAATAAGAGTAGAATACTTAATATGATGCTCAAAGACTAACACCTACCTCTTATAGATAGTCTACTTAGTCATGGTTATTCCATAGGTTGACTTAACTAAGAACATAGACAAATGTAACAAGAATATAAAAGAGGTATGTAAGCCACAAGTTGGCCACACATATCCCTCAACACGTCAAAAGTCAAGGACGTAGCATGCCCCTCCTCTTTAAAACAATGTTGTCCTCAACTTTGAATCAACTATGGATGTTGCATAAAGGATTAATCCTCCCAGGTGGCATCTTCACATGGCAAATTCTTCTATTTGATCTGATACCCTTTAATCATTTTAGACCTCAACGGCTTAGTACGCATTTGAAGGATTGCCTCAGGATCAAGAATAACTCTCCCTTCTTCATCCAATTTTGGTAACTCAGTTTGAGTAATTACTGTGTCTAATGACTTTCTTTAAGTATGATACATGAAATACTAGATGTATGCCAGTGGATGAAGGAAACTCTAACTTGTAGGCCACAGTACCAATTTTTTACAAGATCTGATAAAGCCCATAATACTTAGGGGATAGCTTTTTATCTTTTTTCTATTGATTCAAGGAGATCTTCTTATATGGTTGTAAGCGAACAAAAATCCAATCACCAACGTCAAAATGTCTCTCACTATTATGTTGATCTGTCTGTTGTTTCATGCAATTCTAGGCCATAGCTAAATTTTCACACAAACTTGCCAAGACCTCTTGTTGATGGTGAATATGTTTCTCAACTACACCCTCCATCCAACAAGGTGGAAGTGATGGATGGAGGGTGGTATCCATATAAGGCCACAAAGGGAGATATTTTAGAAGAACTATGAATAGAAATATTATACCACTATTCAACAAGTGGAAACCAATGAACCTATTTATCTTGTTTATTAGAAACAAAACAATGGAGATATCCTCCTAGACATTTGTTGCCTACCTCAATTTGTTCATTTTATTGAGGATGATAGGATGACCTATGAGCCAACTTGGTGCTCAAACATGCAAATAATTTAGTCCAAAAATTGCTAGTGAAAATGGGATCTCTATCACTGATAATGATCTTAGGAGTACCATGCAGTTTATGAATTGTATTGAGAAAAGCAGAAGTTATTGTACTAGCAACAAAAGGCTATGATAAAGATAAAAAATGAGCATACTTACGGAGATGATCCACAACAACCATGATAACATTTTGACCATCAAATCTCGATAACCATATAATGAAATCATATACACCTCTTCCCAACACTGGTTAGGGATGGATAAAGGCTGCAGAAGACCTGAGGTTTTGATGGTTTCACCTTTATTTTGTTGATAGATCATACATTCAACCACATATTTTTGGACATCCCCCTTGAGTCATTCCCAAAAAAATTCCTTCTTAGTTCTATGATAGGCTTTCAAAAATCATGAATGACCCCCAAGTGGAAGTGCATGAAGTTTTTAAAAGATTTTTCATTTGAGAAGATAATTCTTACATAGGTATAATCTATTTTTATACCGTAATACATTACCCTTCCATTGAATTTTTCAAATCCACCCAAATCCTGCTGAAGATTCTGAATCAAATCATGGGTAGCACTATCATTTTTTCATTATGATCTTGCTTCCTCTAGCCAATCTACCTGCTAAATGGTCATGGCATATAGCAATGTCTCAATGGATTCATCCCTCCTAGATAGTGCATTTACCACCACATTTTCCTTGCCTTTCTTGTAGACTATTTCAAAATAATATCCTAACATCTTAGTTACCTATTTCTATTGTTCTTTTTATGACAACTGTTGTTTCAAAAAATATCTGAGACTATCATGATCAATCTTTACCTAAAAGTGATGACCCATCAAATAAGGTCTCCATTATTTGACTGAATGCAAAATGGCCATCATTTCCTTCTCATAGGTGCGCTTGAGTCTCTTTTTACCCTTCAGTTGGCAACATTCAAATGCAATTGGTCTTCTTTATTTCATAAGCACAGCACCCATACCACATCTAGATGCATCACATTCAACCACAAATGTCTTAGAAAAATCAAGAGTGGCCAACACTGGAGTGGTGCACATAACCAGTTTCAATTGTTCAAATGCCTTCGTAGTTGTATTAGTCCACTGAAAGGAAACTTTATTCAACAAAGAGGTAAGTGGGGATGCAATGCTACCATAATTTTTGACAAACCTTCAACAGTAACCAGTTAGCCCCAGAAATGCCCTTAGTTGCTTAAGTGTCTTAGGAACTAGCTAGTCCACCATTGCTTGGATTTTTTTAAGATCCATTTTCACTCCTTCATGTGAAACCATATGACCCAAATAATCAACCTCAAGAGCTCCAAAAGTATATTTGGAAGGTTTGGCATACAACTAATGTTGTTCCAAAATGTAAAGTACATGTTTCACATGTTGCAAATCGTCTTCTCAATTTTTATTGTAAATGAAGATATCATCAAAAAACATCAGAACAAATATCCTCTAAAATGGCATAAAAATAGTATTCATCAAACTCTAAAAGGTGGATGGTGCATTTGTTAGACCAAAAGGCATAACCATAAAATCATAACAGCGCTCATGAGTTCGAAAAGTTGTTTTGGGTATGTCTTCGTCACAGAACTAGATTTGATGATACCTAGAATGCAGATCTAACATGGTGAAATAAAGAGCACCATGCAATTCATCTAGAAAATCATCAGTGATAAGAATAAGAAGCTTATCTTTGATAATCTACTTGTTGAGCTCTCTATAGTCGGGACACATCCTCTAAGTGTCATCTTTTTTTCTCACCATGACAACTGGAGAAGAATATTCACTTTAGCTGTGGTGAATGATTCCTGCATTCAAAATCCCCTATACCATCTTTTCCATTTCACTTTTCTAAGCATAGGGATACATATATGGCCTAATGTTGGGTGGTGTACTACTAGGAATAAGTTTGATGGCATGCTCATGCATGCAACTGGGTGGAAGTCCTTTCAGCATGACACCAAAAATAACATAATGGGTGTCAATCACTTGTTGCAGATCAGGGGGTGTAGATGGCTGAATTGGCTAGACTTCAATGGAAAACAAGTGCGCTAAAAATCCCTCAACACCCTTTCAGAGAATCTTGGTCATTTGATGGGAGCTAACAAGTTGTGGAGATTCAGCCCTTAATCCCCTTAGCTCAAATGTCCTCCCCTCAAAATGAAAATTCATGAATAATTCATGGAAATTCATATCAATAGTGCCCAAAGTGGTGAGCTACTGTACTACTAAAATAATGTCAACTCCACCCATGGGAATAGCAAACATAGGAGAATCTAATAGGTAGTCTCCCATAGACAACTTAGTACTATGGCATTTTTCTGAATAACTAATAATACCACCATCTATAATTGTGACCTAAAATTTTAGAGCAAGATAAATGAAATAACTCAAACGAATAGCTAACTTACTATTGATGAAGTTATGTGTGCTCATAAAATCAATCAATATAGTGACCTATTTCTTAAGGAAACCCACCACCTTAAGATTTTGGGAGTACTAATACCTGAAAAGGTGTGACAATAAATAGTAGGCTAAGAGTCTTCAGATTCCTCCTCATGTCCTACATCCTCACCAATTGCCTCATCATATTCATCTTCATTGGCACCTTCAATGTAAAACAGCTTCTTTTCAGCACAGTGATGTCCTTTGCTCCATTTTTTATTGCAACTATAACACAACCCTTCGAATCACTTCTCCTCAATTTGTTGAGGTGTCAATCTGATGGGTTGAGGAAATGATGGTGCTAGAAAGGTGTGATCATGACCAGTAGTGAAAGGTTTCTATTTGACCATTTCTTTTTCTTCTACCATGCGTGCCCTTGGGATAACCTCTGATACAGATGATGGATTAAACATCTAAACCTTCAATTGGATGTTATCTTTGAGTCCACCCAAAAAAAGATTAGTTAAATTTTCTTCAGTGATGTCTTCCACCCATAAGGACAGATTCTGAAATTGATAAATATAATCCTTCATAGTTCTTGTGTGACGTAGTTTGGCTAACTAGCTAAACTAGCTCTCAGAGATTATTTTGATATTGAGCCAACGACTCTTCAGTGAAAATAGACCATGTAATACGAGCACCATTCTTTTTCTTTTGAGCACACAACCAGTGATACCAAATGAATTGTTCAAGTTCCAGATACAGAGATGCCACTATCACCTTCTGAGAACTAGGAGTTTAGTGCAGATCAAATAAATTTTTAATTTTGGTAATCCAAGTGAGATGATCCTTACCATCAAACTTACTCATGTCTACTTTTGACAATATTGACTTCACACCAAGATTGGAGTTGTAAGTGTTGAGAGGAGGACCTGAACGATGAAGTGGAGGGTTGTTTAGTTGTAATTGAGATGAAATGGTAGCCAATTACATAGTAATATAATGTAATTAAGTGTGAACCCCATTAATCTCTCTACGTATCTCTAAAACATCATTTTGAACTACAACAAAGTTATCATGTTGTACCAAGATCTTTATGTTAGCTTGAAGTTGAGAAAGTAATGGATCTAAAGTTTTAGATTCCATGTCATTCTTAGAAGTCTTAGGAATTTTTTGCCCCCCTTTTTTCGTGGAGTAATAGCACCCACCATGCAAAAACCCTAGGAGGTTTTTCATCCCGAAAAAAGTGTACCAAGAGATGGTATCATTGAGACCACCTCACAAAGATGAATCCAATGACTACTTTTGTACACTAGGGTGATAAATTTTGATTGTAAAAAATTGTACCAGTAGAATATACCATTGTGATCATATCATCGAGATGAATCTAATGACTACAAATATGCAAAAAGAAAAAATTTCAAAATTTTTTTTAAATTTTTTTTTAAAAAGTGTTTCGAATAATACTGCACTGAGAGAAAAAATTAATTCTTCTCGGATTGCAAGTTATATTTTTTTGCTCTCTACTTGTAGAAGACGTGTCTCATCAGATTTAGAAAAAAGATGTCATGAAAAATTTGCCTAAATCAAAGCTCTGATACCACTTGTAAGGAAATTACTTCTATGTTCACATAGAATTATTATCTATCGCATATAATAGACAAAGATAAGAGATCACATAGTAATAGTTAACAATAGAACATAATATTGGATAATATAGCAGAGCCACTTTGAGGGGAAAAGCTCCACAACAATGCAATAAGAGCAGAATACTTAATATGACTCTCAAATACTAACTACCTCTTATATATAGTCTACTTATCCATAGTTATTTCATAGGTTGGCTTAACTAAGAACATAGAGAAATGTAACAAAAATATAAAATAGGTATGTAAGCCACAAGTCAGCCACACATATCCCTCAACACACTAAAGGTTAAGGGTGTAGTAGTGCTTCAGCAAGCTGATCTGCAAGTACTTACCCTTTGATAGATTTTTGGTTGACATACTCTATCTCAAACTCACTGAAAAACATGATCCATTTGGCCATGCAGCCTTGTAAAGTTGTTTTAGATAGTAGATACTTCAACGGATCTACTTTGAAAATGACCATGGTCTTATTGTTCAACATGTAATGTCATAGTTTTTGAGCTGCGAAGACCATACCTAAACAAGTTTTTTTAATGGGCATATAATTGTGCTCATACAGTACCAATGTATGGCTTAAATAGTACATGGCATGTTCCTTTCCATTATCATCGTGTTGAGCTATAAGTGCCCTAGGGATTTATGTATTATTGATAGATATAATAGGGATGGCTTTCCTAGCATTGGAGGCAATAAAACTAGTAGATTTGCAAGGTAGTCCTTCAAATGTTGAAAAGCTTTCTGGCATACATCATCCTAATGAAACTTTACCCCTTTATTCAAAAGATGTGTAAAAGGATGGAACTTGTTGGCCAAATAAGATATGAAGCATCTGATGGGTTGTATTTTACCGTGCACACTTTGGAGCTACTTCAAATTGATTTATGGTGGCATCTAGGTAATGGTTTGCACTTTGGCTGGATCGACTTCAATACTTTGATGAGATATAATGAATCCAAGTAATTTTCTTGAAGTAACTGTAAAAACACACTTTTTAAGGTTGAGTGTAACTTTGTATTCATGCAGTCGCTTGAATATCCTCTTCGGTGTTGTTGGCTAATCAACCCTGGTCTTTGATTTACCTAGTATATCATCAATGTAGTCTTCAATAATGGCATGCATCATATCATAAAATATGATGGTCATGGCTCTTTGGTATGGACCCTAGTGTTTTTGAGACCAAATAGCATAACCTGATAATAGAATGTTCTCCATAGAGTGGTGGACATTGTTATATGTTGGTCTTCTGGTGTGATTTGAATCTGATTATAGCCTAAGAATCCATCCATCAATGAAAGCATTTCATATCCCATGGTGGAGTCGACAATCATATCAATGTTTGGCAAAGGAAAGTCATATTTGGGGTAAGCTTTGTTTATATTCATGAAATCAATGCAGATTTTGATTCCTTCTAGCTTTTTACTGATGGGTACAATATTGGAGATCTACTCTAAGTAGTCGATTGCTCAACTACATCTCACTTCTAAGAGTGTTTCCAACTCTTTTTTGACTAATAAAATAATGCGAAGATGCATCTTGCACATTTTTTGTTTGATAAGTTTGGCATAGGATGTACCATAAGGTGGTGTACAACCAAAGTGAGGTCCAAACCAAACATGTCTGCGTAGGCCCATGTAAATATATCAACAAATTCCCTCAACAAGGTTGTAAATACTTCACGTTACTCTTCAGTGAGGAACATGCCTAATTTGATCCATTTTGGGTCATCTAGAGTCCCGATGTTAACTTCTATTGTGTCCTCCACTAGAAGTGGTTGAGCCATCTTCTAGAATAGTTAGCAAAGATTTAAACTAGCCCGCAATAGTAGAGTCCTCTATTAGGACTGGCTCTTCAAGTTCTCCTAGGCATGATGAATCAAAATCTCCCAATGGTAGGGATGGCCATGTGATAAATACATTTGAAAAATCTTGGATGATCCGATCAAAAGTTTGTTTTTCTTCAAGGCTAAACTCAGACCCATAGGCAAGTTCATCATTGGTTGTCTCCTAAGCTATGTTTGAGGAAGGTTGAACGCCCCCGTCTAATGGCACCTGAAACAACTTTTCACCACTAGAATGGGTTTTCTCTTTATTATTTCCCTGGTTCAAAAGTGCATCAAAGAGGTTTTCACTTTGGGACCTCAATGTTTTATTTAATTGGTTTTGGTTAAGGGTGTTCACCCATTCTCCAAAATAAGCTTCAGGATCCAACTTTATTGAGAACTCTTATTTGTGGTCTCCCAACGAAACATTGTCCCAAAGGCCAAGAAAATCGTAGAAAGCCTCATCATTTTGAAACTTGTCACCTGACATTGTTGATTCTTGTTGGCTCTAGTCTATCAGTTGAGGATCATATAATGGAAGTGGATTATGGTGAACAATTGGTTGAAGGATACAAATGGCATTAGTGTTAAACAAATTGGTATGGGCTATGATTAAGTTCTGCTTCACTTTTAGCATCATCGTCACTAGTTGTTGGCAATGGAACTCAAATAAGATATGTGGGGTCACCCCAAGGTAGTTTAAATCTAAGTACATATGTTCCTTTGTACTGAGTGGCAGAAAGTGTCTCAAGTGGACCTTGTTGATTTAGCCCTAGGCCTCCTCCTGCATAGGTGTGCCTCTCCATGATTCTATTCAAAATGGGATAGTTGGCATTGATATAATAGTCAGCCAATTTGTCATTATACAACCATGATTCATCACCTACAAGAGGGTTCTATTATTGGTTAATAGTTGGCATGAAAGTAATAAGTGTTGGACTATGTAGATGACCCTTTCCTTTTCTTTGCCATTCCATGAGTGGTTTGGCTTTTGGTCTTCCAAAGGACTTGGGGTTTTGTAAAAGCTTGGAAATATGGAATGTATCATGGGTCAAATATTCTCTTGGGCCATTAGTCGAGATAGTATAATGATTATATATTTTAGGAGGTAGCATGTGGGAAAGTGAATCAAGGGTATCAGGTTCAATGCAATTGGCCTCTGATGAATCAACAAGTATTTCTTTTCCCTTGAACCAAATTCAAGCTGAAATGATAGTTATAGCTTTGGTACTCGGCCTCTAAATGTTTGCAATGCTCATATGGCTATAAATCTCCATGGATGGTAACCTCCATATCAGAATGGGGAACTTGATACACTGGTGCAATGTTGACAGGATTATACGAATCTCATGTATCCAAGGTCCACCCAAAAGCATATTATATGATAGTTTGAGGTTTAACACATGGCATAGTGTATTATGGGTCAAAAGCCCAATGATAACTGGCAAGCTGATTGTGCCTTATGATTCCTATTCTTCATTGTCATAGGCTTTGATGGTGATCATTTCTGGCTACAAACCAGCCATCATGTACCTCAAAATCTTGATGAGCTTTAGAGACACTGTGTTTAGGCATGATCCATTGTCAATGAAGACACATTTCACTTTGTGTTGCATTATGACAACTTCTATGTACAATGGATTATTATGCAGTGGGCCAAGGGATGACATATCACTTTGGTCAAAGTTTAATTATTGGCCTAGAGCTATATGTCCAACCAAATCTTAAAATTTATCTGGAGATGTGTCATTAGGAACTTGGGATTGGATAAGGAACTCAGTCAAGATGTTCTTGTGGATTGTAGACATATGCAACAAATCTAAAGTGAAGATTTGTGTGGATATCTTCTATAAGTGTTTCACAATATTGAATGTCTTTTCTTGGACAATAGGAAATGGCTTGTTCCTAGCTAGAATTGTTCGTTGGGTGATGTGTGAAGTGGAAGATGGTTGTGGGCCTAGTATGGTAATCTTCAAACGCTGAGTTGTGATTGCACAATCAGGGTTAGATACAAGACCATTGTTGCTAACAAATGATGGTGGAGGGAGACCAAATAGGAGAAGTCTTAGTTGCTAGTGCACTTATGCATGGTCATGGACTAATAATAAGTTATCGATATAAGGTTCAAAAGTGGGAATCCCCACTTGATGGTATACCTGTATGCGGTCCCAAGTCAAGGAAGGATCACCGGCATGGTTTGATTGATTGGGAACGATTAACAATGGTCTTGCTTGATTGGTACTTGGTATTGGATTAATGGAAATGGTGTTAATGTGACCTCTTGCAATATGGCATACCTTGTTGTAGACATGTGCGACTACATGATAGGTCTGTTGGTTGTTGGCATCATTTTGGCCTTAGTTATGTCCATTGTTTTGACGTTGTTGGTTCTGCTACTAAGTTTGTTGGTTTCATTAGTTCAACCTTGGCTGTTAATACTTGTTGGTTGTTATGTTATGGAAAAGGGATTTAATAAATACCAAGGTTTTGATTGGATATGGGAGCTCTACGATCCAACATTATCTCTTCATTTTCCAACATATTCTCGATCAAATGTTTAATTTGCACACAATGATGTAAATTATGGTCATTAACCTAATGATACTTGTAGAATTCATTTTGATTTTACCAATCTAGGTAGTCAATGCCCATAGGATAGTGTTTCAAAATAGGCCAATTAATCAAATTAGCTACAGCGAATTTATGAAATGAAGATTCAATGGGTTCTCCAAGGTCACTGGATACACAATGAGTAGGCATAGTTCTCCTTGGAGGAGGGGCTTGCAAAGGCATAGGTTGTATTTAATACACTGGTTGAGGTTGTGCTTGCTACATTTATTGAATGGATTGTTGATGAGGAGTAATTTGCATATGTATCATTTACTGAACAAATGGTGTTTATACTATTTGGACATGTCACTACTCAGTTACTCCATTCTCTACAACATTCTTGTTGTGATTGAATTGTTTGGGATTTTCATAGTTATTGACCTAGGTTGGTTGTGACACTTGCACTTGGACTTGGCTCTGATTTTGGCCATTGTTCTAGTTTTAGTTTTGGGTCTGACTTGATGAGGCAAGTTTAATGATCATTTTGTTAATAAGGGTTCTTTCAATCAACAAACATTTGTCAATGATTTCCTTGAAGGTATGTGCACACTTAACTCTAAATGGTAAGATATCTGGTGCAAATTTTTGGTGAACACAATGGCTAGTTGCTTATCCAGTAGACTGTGGGTGAATTGACTTGCAAGGGCTCTCCATCACTGTAGATAACTTGTAAAACTTTTACTGGCCTTCTTTTTAGCTTGCATCAAATCTACCAATGAAATCTCATGCTCAAGATTATACGAGAAGTGTTATACAAACTTATATAAAAGATCATCAAAATTAGATATTGAATTCTTTGGTAATTTTAGGAACTACTCCAATGCTTGTCCTGCTAGGCCCCTTGGAAACAATAGCAAAAGGTATATGTCATTATATACCACTGGCTAGAATACAACAAAGAATTCCATCAAATGGGCCTTGGGGTCACCTTCCCCCTTGTATTTGTTGAAATTTGGTGGTTCATACATTGGAAGAAATGGTATCTGTAAGTACTCCATGTTAAATGGGTAAGAACATACATCATCCAACTTTAACTTCTTGGTCTATTTCTCGACTTGAATGGGGGTAATTGCATCCTTCAGTTATTGTAGTTTTTGTATGAGGAAACTAGTGGAAACTTTGGCTTGAGGAGGAGGCTAGGCAATCAAAATTGGATTATTTTGACTGGGGTATAGTGGAGGCATTTATGGGGGAGTGTTGGTTTGTTTCAGGAATGGATCAGGAATATTCATGCATGGATTAGGGTGCGATTGTTGAAATTGCATGCACTACTATGAGATATTCTAGTTGGAATTGGGTATATGGGCCTGGCTTTAGGGAAATTATGGCCGAGATGGAGGGATATGGTTGTATTGTGCCTATTGAGGTTGAATAGGGACATGTTGTTAACTAGTGAAACCTTGTTGATTGAGGGGAACTTGTGAAACAAGACCCCAATCATTGAACTTGTGGAACATTTGGCATGAAAGGCAATTGTTGCCTAATTAGTACTTGTGGAACATTGAAACCTCTTGGTTATGTAAATCCCTATTGGGAAGTAGATGCATGTTGGAGATTTGGCATTTATCACTAACCAATAGTTATACATTATTGGTTAGACATCATTTGGTTTTGTATTGGTATGTTGGTCTTGACTAAAGAGGTATGTTCATCACTACCTAGTGAGGTGGAACATTAGTTGCCTCTTGTTGAGGTGGTAAAATGTTTTACCTCTACTGCATGGGTATGTTGGATGGTGCCTATTATTGTGTAATGTTAGTTGTCACCTATTGGGGTAGAGTAACATTCATCACATTTTGTTGAGGCATGGCACTGGTCGTTGGTTGACTACTTAATCTTTGTTGTTGTGTGTAAGAAGAAGTAGCTGGTTGAGGATTAAGGGTAGTTATTTGAGGTTGGGAGGTATAAGTTCCTACCCCCCAAGCTTGCGGACCACTCATGGTGTTAACTAAAGGCACATTTTGTTGTTGACTATTTGTTTATGTGTTAACACCACTTTGGTCTAAATTTGGCATTGTTTGTGCATTGTCCACTAGGTTTGGCTCATTGCTCTATATAAAAGCAAAAGATACCTCTTCAATAGTTGGGGTATTGAACATGTCTTCTACTGAAGTTCTTTGTGCAAATGGGTCTATACCCTGATTGTCTTGGCCTATCAGTTCCATTAAAACTCATGTTGAAGGAGCTAGCTCAATAAGAGGATCACTTGACAAGGTCATATTATTAAAGTTGCACGTAAGGTTGACGTATATTTGGTATGCTATTTGCACCTGAAAGAAATGATCCTCTAAGAGGCCCTTTATTGTGATAATCATATGAGGGTCCTCATACGACATCAGTACAATGACATTAGGGTTTTTAGAAGAGGCATGTTCATTGGTTTGATTATAAGACATGTTATAAGGCCCTCTTACTAGACTTGGCAAGTTTTTATGTGGAAAGTCTGCCATAAACTTAGCCCTTAATTATGTGGCTCTAATTAAGACTTCATCCTTGTTCACAAGTAAGTGATGATCAAACAAATATGGATCATAGGTTGATAGCATTGTAACATAATAAGGTTGTTGTTGAACTTATTCTACAACCATACGTATGTTAGCCAAATATTATGCTATATGTTCTTGGTCCTGCTCTGAGTATGGAAGCGTGTTGACCAAATAATGGTCCAAAGGGTCTTGACTCTATTCCCCTATTTGAGTTTTCTAAGGTGCATAATGATCCATCTCAAAAACTACATCGCATCCATAAGGGTCTTGAACAAAGTCCTCTTGCATGATAACATTACCATACCCTAGATTATACATGGCACCACTACGTGTATAGTGAGACATGGTTTAATCAGTGGTGAATGCTTCACGACAAGAGAGGATTAAAGTTTTACAAACTCTAAAAAAGAATGTCTAAAAAGATAAAAGGTTCAAACTAGATCTAACTTGGTCAAAGGGATGGCGTTGTACCTCCAAAATGGTTTATGACAAAACTTGGTATAAAAAAGTATAATATCAAATGTCTAACATTTAAATGTCTCACACAAATAAAGTCAAGTGGATGAATTAAAAATGAAATTCCAAACTCTACGGACAAAGTGTTCCAAATAGGTCTACTCCAGGAAATGAAAAGTTGCTAGGTCTTTTGGCCAAATACGGCGTCAAAAACTAAGCTCAAACAAGGCATGTCCTAGGACTTTTGGCCAAATGCGGTGTCAAAATCTAGACTTAAAACAAAGGGATATTTAATCTAACAAACTTGGAACACTTTGGCATAAATTAGGCACTTGGTTCTAGACATAAACTTGGTCAAATTGGCATGAGGCACAAAACGAAAGGCACTTGTGGATAGATTATTTTCTCCCAAATAATGATACAAACAAATAGTTTTTGAATTTGGGTAATCAATTAGCCTTAGTTACGCAACTTAAAAGAGAAATATTGGTATCTAATCCGCAATTAGATAATGCCTAAACATAAATCAATCAATGTTTGGATCTGAACTTGTTAAGGTTAATTAAAAAATCAGCTTAGGAAAATTTAAGATTTTTGACCAAACAAGTTATACAAAATTAAACAACATAATGTCACTAAGCAAAGACCACAAAGGCATACATGGTTCAAATGTGAAACTTGGACACAATACAAGACAAGTCTATAAAAAAAATTAAGCAGCATAATGGCATTATCGCTCTCAAAAGATGTAAACAATGGTTTGTTTCAAAGACTCCAAGGCATAAAACTTGATATGATTTGGGAAGCGTAACGTTGTCCATTTCAATCAAAGGACACACATAATGTTTTTGACACAAAAAGTCCAAGGTAAAGCAAGTTTTCAAACAAATATCATAACACTTCCTCAAACAAAGGAGTAGTGTGGACACAAGATTATTTTATGACATGGTATATCAAACAAAGTTTTAGACTCAAAGACCAAACAATAAAGGAAAAAGACCAAATACAATAAAGTAAATCATCCTAAGCCCTAAACTCACAAGGTATGGTAAGTGGGGTTGACTAAAACTATAGTTTTTGAATGTTTAGATTGATCATAAGTGTGATTAACACTAGAGAAGCATCACATCAATTGAGTTCATACCAGTTAACTTGCTATGCAAGGGTTTATTCCTTTGCATAATGATTTCATTTATAGATAGTTGAATGGAATCCCCTAGTTAACCAGACCTGACTCAAGCCTTCATTACAAAATAAAAAGTTAGCCACTCAACCCCCTGACTCTCATAGTATGTGTATCATGATTTATATACCCCATCATGGAGCGAAGTTGAAACTTTATCAGGAGATGAAGCTCCGGGTCAATGCCTCCCTAAAGAACTCGTGAAGAATCTATGAAGTCCCTTTAACAATCCAGATTGCATGAAAGAAATGAATAAGTGGAAAGACTTTAGAGGTTGATTTTAGATCACTCAAACCATATTGGTTTTGGGGAGAGCCTAGATAACATTATTTCCACGCCTTGGATTAGGCACAAATTACAAGCGAAAATGCACTTTTGGTCAACCAAGTTCCCTATAGGGGATGGGGGGGAGAGCATATACGCACTCTTAGTTTGCACAAATAACACACAAGCAACAAAACACTTTCAATAAAATGCAATCTAAATGAGTGTCAATTCGATGAACCAAATGAAATGTTTGATTAAATTCTCTACTTGGCCCATTGGCTTCGATTGAAAAACTTGTAAGAATATTGCACAAAACCACTTAAGTAAAAACACCTATGTTCATTTTAAGCACAAAAACCAAAAATTTAAAACTTAACAAATTTGTTTTAGGCACCAAAATGAAGTGTTAAAAGCATTATCAATTCTAGGTTCATTTTAAGCACTAAAGTCAAATGTTCAAGATTTAACAAATTCATTTTAGCACCAAAATGAAGTGTGCAAGAATTAACTAAATTCCTTTTAAACACCCAAAATGAAATGTTCCTAAGTTTAAACTTGCAAATTCATGTTTTATTACTACTTTGGACCTATAAGGTTAGAGAGTTTTCCCCTGCTTTAAAGCACTTTCAATGATGAACAAACAAACTTTCAAAACATCGCTCTAGGTTTTCCTATTTTAAAAACATAGTGAATGTTATTGGTCACTTGTGATCGATGTCAGTTATCAAGGAACCAACTTCAGTTGGTAATAACTAATAGTGGTTGATAAGGATCGAGATCAGTTGCATGTGAACTTGAAGGCAAAACCAACACGAGATTAAAAAATGTTAGTTAGCTCAAAGTTAGATAAAAACTTCTCAAAACCTACAAGGAGATGATTGGACAGGGACTATAAACGTTAATGAAACTAAGAAATAATGATTAGGAATGCTAAGAAGATTCAAAATGCAAGTTTTTAAACCATATTTTCCCCTTCAACTTGATCGATGTCGATCACCAAGAATCGAGATTGATTACGAAGAACCGATGACAGTTTTGCATAATCGATGTCGGTTATGCCTGACCTATGTCAGTCTTTGTGTAGATCTGAGTTAGCACAAAATTTAAAAATATGTCAAAAACAAATTTAAAACTACAATTTTGAAGATATTCAAGCATTCATTCGAAGATTTATGAGTTGCATCTTGATCTCCTTAGTACGTGGAGTGCTTACAGTCCCACCGGGCGTGTCATTTGTGATCAAGAAATCCAAGAAGGGAGGTTAGATCAAGTGTTAGAACAAGTAACAAAACTTGAATAAAAACACTAGCATGCTAACATTTACTTGCCTAGATCATAGGGAAAGCATAATAAACAAAATCAATGTAAAATACAACTAAAATTCAAAAAATACCAAACTCCTTACCTTACTTTAATGCTCCAAAAGATTTTTCGTGTCGCTTGCTCGACTTGTGCTCAAAGAATTATTGACAATAGAGCTTGGCTATCTCTTTCTCTCCTTGGCACCATGGCTAGTGGCTTGATGTTAACTTTAGCTTGTGATTTTGGCATTATAACACTATATTTCAATCTTGCTATAAAACCAACATTATAACTTTACTCTATCCAAGCTCTCATAAATTTAATAGGCAATGGCTTGTATTTATAGGTTCAGAAACTAATCCCAACTCAAGGTGAGTTAAAGTGTAGTTTAAACATGGAATGAGTTCAAACCTAACTTACGTGAGTTAATTAACCCCAATAGAGTTAAAAGGTATCAAGAATTAATGATTTGCAATGAATAGGCATGGGTGATATATTTTGAGATATTTGCAAATGCTTGATAACTCACAAAAGGTAATCATGAAAACCTAGGATATTCTTGATTTTTGAATTTCTTTTTTAAGAATTTTATTAATTACACATGGATAATTCAACTAGGCATTTGATTTGGGTTATACTTTTAATTAATTTTTATTAGGCTTTTAGCATTTCCAAGTTTTGATTTAATTTCATGTGTGCACTTGCCCCACTTAATAGGTCTATAAGCCAAATTGCATGTTGTGATGCTACAGGTTGTTTAGAGACGAATTCATAAGAGATTTTTGTTGCATATGGTAGGATACCCCAATTAGAGATGTCTCAACATGATTATAATCTTTGATGAATGATGCACAAGCAAATTTGAGATGTTCAGTGATTTTTAGGTTTAATTTACAATGGTTGATAAGAATCAATCTAAAGTTCAGTATGAAGCCATTGGTGGCCAATTTTAGGTGTCTACAGATGTTACATAATAAGCAATGATATATTTAAATGTCAGAGAAAACACACATAGGCATAGGGGGCACAAATAAATGATCATATTCAAATACTCAAACAATCAAGACAATATCAAGGCAAAAAACTTAAGTGTATAAAAGAAAGCATAAACAACTAACATAAACATATCATAGTAGCCCATGGATCAAATGTGTTAATAAAAAACGTCAAGTGCATAGCATATCAAATACCCTATGAAATATATAATCATGGATAAAGGCATGTGTAAATACATATATGAGCTCAAAACATGATAATATAGAGTTACCATAGAATGATATAACCTGAAAGTATCGTGATCATAGAGGTGGATGCCCCCAATGTCCATATGACATGAAAAGAGAGAAAACCCAAAATCCATAAGTGCATAAATTATGTGTCTGTGTATGCCTGCATCACACTCACACAAAAATGTGACATATGTGTATGTAAAAGTAACTGATATGTCATCCATCAACATAAAACTAAAATATAGATGCCAAAGAGCCAATAAAACATGGAGGTGCTAAAAATGTTTTTGGAGTTTTTAATGTTTTTTTTTTTTTTTTTTTTTTTTTTTTTTTTGTATTTTTAGAATATGTAAAGAGACTACCCTATGATCTCATCCAATAGATGGTCATGGGTATCTCCCCTCTCGGTTCTCGACAACCTTAAGTTGGATTTTTAACATTGTTTACATCGTGATTGGATAAGTTTAAAAAGTACATAGCATGTTTCTCCTTGTGTTTTACATGTGTAGTAGAAGAATTAAAGTTATCATTTGGAATATGGATCAATTTGCCTTCATGAGAAAAGTAAATACCTTGTTGATTTGGATAAAAAAATTATTCCATTAGATATAACTAAAGAGTTCCCATTGTAAATGCATATGGAGATGTGGTAAGCATAACCCAAACCCGTGTTTGAATTACTTTTGGACCACAAGCAATTGGTATTATTATGTTACCCAAAGAGTCTTTTCAACCTCATTTGTTTTGTAATTTTTTTTGATCGAATCTAAATTGTTATAAGTGTCTTACATTACAAGTAGTTTTTGTTTGTGTAAGATCAATATTGTTATGCCAAAAATAAGCACCACCCATGAATATGTAATTGTTAAATCTTATTGCCGTGAATGTTTTTTGTGTTGTTTATAATGGGGTTTTTGCATAGGATGCAGACCTTGGAGTGGTCCCATTTTTAGTAAACCTTGTAGAGTGCTTATGTAAAGACTAGGAACTTCACATTTTTTTTCATAATGTTCATTTGGTAATTTGTCTCCCTCCTTCGTGTGAGGAATAAAACTTTGATACTTAGAAGGGGATATGTTAAGCTCCTTTGGATAAGTCACGATGAATGAAGCATATCTATGCACATCCACATATAAATGTGTAAATGACTTGTATTGTTTATAAATGCTCTTTATTTTAATAAGTAAATAATCCCTTTACTAAAAATAAATTACAATTTCAAATCTGAGGATCTAAATGCTAGCTCATATGATGTACTTTTGAATTGAATATTATAATCTTGAAGGGATTCTCATCACGTTGTTTGAAATTATGCAAATGTTCTAATGTAAGTTTTGGCACCTTGTGGATATTGAAAGCCACTAATAATGCATCTTCTAATTGTGAAAAAGTGGTTAAGGAACCCTTTTGGTAGGTTATAAAACTAATTATGCACCTCATCGAAAATGCTCATATGGAATACCTTTAATAATAGTTTGTCATCTTTTGCCCATTGACCAAAAGAATGTACAAGTTAATCACGTGGTTAAATGGGTCCTTATGACTCAAAAAGAGAGGTAAATTTGGTAGTTCAAAATCCCATGGATAAGGATATTCAAGTATACATTGTCCAAGAGGTTAATTATTGAATGAGGTAATATTTGCATTAGTATTATGGAAATCCATTTCCATTTGAAGTATAGAAATCTATTTTTGAAGATCCCCAATAATGTTTATCATAGAAATAAGATACTCCATGGAAATGGTGGTGATTGCAATAGGTGTTATCATTGATTCTAATCCACCACCTCTCTTGAATCTAGGCATACAAGTATCATCATCCTCATGGATAACAAGTGCAAATTTTGAATCACTGAATTTAAGATACTTAGGTAATGGTATTGGATCTCTGAATTATGGCACCCTTGGTATATCATTTGAAGAGCTTAGTTCATTCACATTTGGTATAAATATATCACCATGCAACCATGCAACATATAGATAACTAAATGATTTTTGAATGGAACCATGCAACATATAAAAGAACGTGTCTAGGTAAATGTATCATTAAAGTGCATAGAACAATGTGATCACATGAAGACATTAAATACATGATAAAGATCATGAAAATGTCTATATACAAATAGTTCAAGCTCAATAAGTAAACAAGCACACACACAAGAGCACTCAAAATCAAGTCAACATATAATGGTCTTAGGAGACCACAAACAAGGGGTATGTTCAAATGCCACATAATCGAAGGAACACAACTTACTCAAATGTCCACAAAAGCAAGAATGACACGTTCAAATGTCTATGCAAGAAGCAATGACACATGTAAATGTCAAATAAATCAAGGAAAGGCACAGGGGATGTAAATAAATGAGCATATTCAAATGCTCAAACAATCAAGACAATAGCAAGACAAGACACTCAAGGAAATGCATGAAGGAAAACATAAGAAACCAGCATAAACATATCATATTAGCTCATGGATCAAATGTGTTAGCAAAAAATGCCAAGTGCATAGCATATCAAGTACCCCATGAAATATATAATCATTGATAAAGGCATGTGTAAGTACATATATGAGCTCAGAATGTGATAATATAGAGTGACCATAAAGTGTTATAACCTATAAGTATCGTGATCATAGAGGTTGATGCCATATGACACGATTAGAGGGAAAACCCAATATCCATAAGTGCATAAATCATGTGTTTATCTATGCCTATATCACACTCGCATAGAGGCATGACACACGTGTATGTATAAGTAATTGATATGTCATCCATCAACATGGAACTAACACATTAGATGTCAAAGAACCAATAGAACATGTAGGTGCTAAAAATATTTTTGGACTTTTGAATGTTTTTTTTATTTTTTTGGTATTTTTGGATTATGTGAAGAGAGTACCCTATGATCTCATCCAATGGATCGTCAAAAGTATCTCCCCACTTAGTGCTTAACAACTTTAATTTTGGTATTTACATTATTTGAATCATGATTGGATAAGTTGAAAACGTACATATCATGTTCCTCCTCACGCTTTACATGTGTAGTAGAAGAAGTAATGCTATCATTTGGAATATGGATCAATTTGTCTTGATGAGAAAAGGAAATACCTTGTTGATTTGGATCAATTTTTGTTTCCATTTGGTATAACTGAAGAGTTCCCATTGTAAATGTATATAGAGATGTGGTAGGCATAACCCGAACCCAAGTTTGAATTACTTTAGGACCAAAAGTAATTGGTATTATTATATTACACAAGGAGTCTTTCGAACCTCATTTATTTTCATAATGTTCATTTGGTAATTCATCTCCCTCCTTTGTGTGAGGAATAAAACTTTTATACTTATAAGGGGATATGTTAAGCTCCTTTGGATGAGTAAGGATGAATGAGGCATATCTATGCACATCCACATATAAATGTGTAAATGACTCATATTGTTTATGCAATGATCTTTATTTTAATGAGGAAAGAAGCCCTCTACTAAAAATAATTTGTAATTTCAAATATGAGGGTCTAAATGCTAGCTCATATGATGTACTTTTGAATCAAATAGTATAATCCTAAAGGGATTCATCATCACATTGCTTGAAATTGTGTAAATGTGCCAATATAAGTTTTGGCACCTTATCGATATTGCAATCCATGAAGAAAGCATCTTCCAATTGGGAAAATGTGGTTAAGAAACCCTTTGGTAGGCTATAGAACCAATTACGAGCCTCATTAGAAATGTTCATGTGGAATACTTTTAGAAATAGTTTGTCAACTTTTGTCCATTGACCAAAACAATGTACATAGTTAATCATGTGGTTGAACAGGTCCTTGTTACTCAAAAATATAGGTAATCTAGTAGTTCAAAATCTTGTGGATAAAGATATTCAAGTATACATTGTGCAAGAAGTTGATTATTAAATAAAGTCACATTTGTATTACTATTATGGAAAGCCATTTACATTTGAAGTAGAGAAATCAGATTTTACAGATCCCTAATAATGATCATAATAGAAATAAGATATTCCATGGGAATAGTGGTGTTTGTCATAGGTGTTATCATTAGTTCCAACCCATCACCTTTTTTGAATCAAAGCATATGAGTAGCATCATCCTCATGGATAACAAGTGCAAGTTCTTGATCACTAAATTTAGGATACGTTGGTAATGGTATTGGATATTTGAATTTTGGTACTTTTGGTATATCATTGAATAGCTTAGACCATTGGAAGAGTTTGGTTCATTCCTTTTACAATTAGTTTGAAAAATAGTCATAATTTCATTATGTATTTGTCAAAACTTTTAACAATCATATGAAGGATCATCTTGGTCATATGTAATCAATTTTGTGGTATAATGTACATGAAGGGCCTGATTAAATGACTTGCCTTATTGGTGACTCATGGATTTTCCTAAAAATCCCAAGCCTTGTCGATTTGTATTATATTTAAAAGATATAAGGTGGGTTATACCTTGCTCATATTTACCCAATCCTTGGCCTTTTTATCCATATTTTAGAATATATTGAAGGCCAAAATCATATGATGGTGGCGTAGGAAATATGGGTAAAGGATATTTATCTTCCTTAAGATGGATCAAATCATCTCTTGAAATGGTGAGAGCATGAACCTGATTAGAGGGATAGTATCTTCCACCATTCAAAGATTTGATATTTGAGCCTTTAGCACTCAGAAGAATACAAGAGTAATCAATTTTCACCCCTTTATAGAAAGTTGTAGAGTTTCATAATAATATCCATCAAAGTAATCAATATCATCCATGATGAAAGAGTTAAAGAACACAAAGATTAGGATAAAACAGGTAAGAAACATTCTAAATAGTACACTTAGATAAGAATGATGTTCAAAGGTTGGGTTCACCAAATGTTTAATCTTAAATTTTTAGATTGGAATTATTTAGGGTTAAAAACAATAGAGATAGCTAATGTATAAGGGTGATAAACTATCTCTATAGTAGGCCAATTAGATGTTGAACTCAGATATAACATATGTTAAATTTACTAAACTAAGATAGGCTAAAAATAATAAGTAAAACTATGTTAAATATGGAAATGACAAATAAGTAATGCACTTAGTTGGTTTTAATACTAACATAGTTCTGGATCTGGAACAGGTAGAAAGTAGACTAAAGATGATTGTAAAATAGTCACCAAATTTTGGATTGAGTGCCTCTGTAACTGTGGACACTAGCATCAACCTTAGATGGTTGCATTAGCATTAATATATTAACCTGATGTATGTGTCCTATATAGAATACTTAGTGTAAAAGGATGTGACCACCTAGATGCTTTTGGGTTTGTTTTCACCTTCACTCTAGTGCATTCAGATGTGGGTCATAGACTATCGCTTCTCATGAAATTGTAAAACCCTAGTTCTCCATCTTCATAGTGACCTTAGGGGAAATGGTTTAGTGGGCACACGGTGTCACGCTGACCCCAAAGACCCCTCTATCAGTGAGCGCTACTTACATATCCAATACTCCAAAGAGGGTCTTAGGCTGATGTAATTCTCCCCTATATGTTGGCTTATGTGCAAATCATGCAATACGTGGAAAGCAAGTATAACAATGACCTAACTTGTAACATGGTGAATCGGGCTCTTAGACTACTCCTTTTGTACTCAGACTTGTGTATGTCTTGTTCATATAACTAATATGAGAATAGGAGAAAATAGAAAAGCTTTGCTTTATTGAGTGCTTGATTGAATGCTTTTGATAGGTTGCCTTGGTCTGTGCTAGGTGAGGATTGAATGAGGATTGATCTTGTATTTATATCAATCCCTTTGAAAACAAAACTTGCATTAAAACACTTAGGCCAACCATTAGGATAAGTTTCATTTGAAAATTAGATGACTTTAAGGTATTGGAGGACACCTACATTGATGTAGGTGTCTATTTGAGATGCTAGTGTCCAGGGAACAAGAAAGTAGGTATAGGCTTAAAACTTATAGAAGTGGAAGATAAACATGTTTCAAGCATTCTGGGTAAGATAGTAGGTTTGGGTCATCAACATAAGATTGGTCGGACCAAGAAATAGGCCATTGGGTACAAAATAAAACAGATGTGAGACTTACAAAAGTAGAAAAGGTCCATAACTAAGAGTAAAAATCAAGGTCTAAGTTTGCCAAGTGTACAAGACTAAGGTGTCATATAATCAATAAATATCATCTACATATACAAGACCTCATCAATGACCAAAAGATTATATTTGATGATCCTCCAAAGGAATCAGGTTCATAACTTGGTGATCACCAAAAGCAAAAAATATTTAACAATCCTTTGCAAGACCATTTTAAGAAGGATCTAAAGGTGAAAATGACATATAATGCACATCCTCCTCAATCGCGTTACAAGCACCCATTACATGGGATTATTGGTACATATACATGGCATACACCTCCTATGATTCAAATGCCATCTATTACTTTCGATGACAATGATATTAGGGATGCTGACTTAGATATTCATTCCTTATTCATTTAAGCATACCTTGATCACAAGCCTATACATAGTGTTATGATTGAAAATGGTGCAAGTGAAAATGTTTATACCATGACATTACTTATGCATTTGGGTTATATAAATCATGATTTACATCATTCGATCAAATAAGTTAGAGCATTTGATGGGACCTCACAACAAATTCTTGGTGAGATTGACTTACCTTTACAGGTAGGTCCCGCATATGTGGTTATTACCTTCTTAGTTATACCTTCCACAGGGGTCTTCAATATGTTATAGGGATGACCTTTGATACATACACTTCGAGCAATACCTTATATAGTGCATGGGTGTGTTAAATACATTCATGCTAATTACGTATATATAGTTTCAAGAATTCCATATGAACATCCACTTGAATAAGAGAAATTTATACCCAAGTAGTTAGCTATCAAACCTACTAAGGTTAATACTCCATAAAAAGGTAAACAATAGGAAATCCCCTTTCTTAGGCATCTAGTACTTGAGATACTATTGCATCAAAGATCCACAATGGGTTCCACATAATCCTCATCTACTACACATCAAATTCAAATATCCAAAGCACCTAAACATGTTCCTATTACTGTCATTTCAACAAAACCACATATCACTCAGTGATGGGTTCCACAAACCCCCATTCATTCTATTATTTCTTCATGATCATAAAGCCATATTATACATACATACAGCATTACAAATTTTATAGTGATAAATATTGCACCTATACATGCTCCTTGGAAATACTACTAGTTTATTCCACCAGATTCTCAGTGGGGAGATACTTATGAGAATCCATTGGATGAGATTATAGGATAGTTCTTTCTTTGGCATATTCCAAAAATACCCAAAAAAAACTTAAAAACTTAAAAAATCCAAAAATATTTTTAGCATTCATAGGGTCTATTACTCCTTGGCATATATGTTGTTGGTTCCATATTGGTAGATATCATATTATTTATTTCTATATACTTGTTTTTCAAACATATTTTGAGTGTGATTCAGGTACACACAAATACATGATTTATACACTTTCAAATGTTGGGCCTTCTCTCTACTCATGTTATGTGGGCATTGGAGGCTTATGCTTCTTTGATCATGATACATCCAGGTTATATTATTCCATGATCACTTTACATTATCATGTTTGAGCTTATGTACTTACACATGCCTTTATCCATGCTTATATGTTTCGTAGTGTACTTAATATGTTATGTACTTAAATTTTTTGCTAACACACATTATCCATGGGCTAGAATGTTATGTTATGTTGGTTACTTATTGTCTATGTTTTCCTTTTTGCACTTCCTTAAATGTGTTCCTTGTGTGTTATTGTCATACATTGTATTACTTGTTCAAGCATTTAAATATGTTCCATTTATTGTGGCCCCCATGCCTATGTTTTCCTATTGTGACATTTGTATATGTCATGATTTGTTGTATATTGATATTTAAATATTTCATTCCTTGCTTTGAGGACATTTGACTATGTCATGTCCTTTCTATTATGCATTATTTGAACATGCCCCTTGATTGAGGTTGCCTTTGATCATTATTTTTTGATTTAATATTAAGTGCTCATGTGTGTTTTTGATTGTTTGTTGATTTTGTATTGTTACTATCTAGAAATTATCATGATTCACATCATGCATATTAGGACTTGATGTGACCACATTCTTTATGATTCAATGATATATATACTTAGACATGTTCCTTCTATATGTTGCATTTTTCATACATAGATTATATAGCTATTTTATCCTTTTGAGGTAAGGTGACTACCAGTTTATACTTCCCCTCACCTCAAAAGTGGAGGGCATATGTGGAGGCATGCCACAGAGGCATGGATTTCATATTTATCACAGTTCGCCATATTTAGATATACAATGGGGGCATATTTTGGAAACATGTTCTCCGCACTTACACTAGTTTAGTTTCAGATATATAATGGGGGCATGTTATGGAAACATGTTCTCCATATTTAGACAAATTGTAAATTGGCCAAAATTCACAATTTTATGATTCAAATACACAGTTATAGAAAAATTATATATATTAGTACCATTATTATACTTAAGTTTCAGCATGAGACATATATGAGGTATATGATATGCAAAGGGCACCTAAATTACAAAATCAAAATCAGTTTCAGAGTTAAAAACACTTTTATGGATTGTCATCACCCACCAGGTTGGACTTTTATGAACTATATTGAACCAATCTACTGTAGTAGTTGGTTCATTTTTTGGTATGGTTGAGGTGATTAAATCACTCAATCGTATTGAGTTTATAGGTTAGACTTGATTGCAACATCCAATCTCCCCAGATTTATAGTATGGGTTGACTTGGTTCACTCACACCAAGTTATAAGTATGATTGGATTACACAATTTAGTTAATATCAACTACTATGTGGCGACTCACATTTATCTTAAAAGTTGGGGGCAAGTTTTGTCCTTCAATATTTATATATTTATACACTATCTAGATTTACATTTTCCCTAATATCAGTTTCAATGATTCATAATGATACATATTTTTTAAATCAAATCCAAAAGGCAAGATGGTTGCATCAATACACAGGTGTACTCCTAAACCTTACTCTCTTTAATTTTAATCATTTCAAATACTTTCAATTTTAGATTATATGCATTGATTATATACTGTAACATGCTTTTGGTTAGAGGTCAGTCGCCAACAAAACACTAAAGTTGGACTCACGTGAAGATAAGGTGTGTTATACACACCTAGGTACACATTTATTCTCCTTTAAACTAGCAATTTCATTACTAGATAAAAGGGGGTTAAATGTAGACATTATTTTTAAATTATATAGTACCTCAATTTTGTACACTTGATAAATACATATCATGGATGTACATTTAGCTTCTAGAACTTCTCATTATTGAAAGGCTCACATATAATATCTCTTTATGCCTATTGTTTATCTCTTAGTCTGACCAATGTTATTTTCACTCAAACCTTATATCATACCTAGAATGCTACAAAATTGTTTATCTTATGTCTTTCCAAGTTCTGGACCTATCCCTATTTTATAGCTTTTTATACACTTACGTTCCAATCAGATGCTTGTGTCAACATTAGTGTACTATTCTAATGAAAGTTTATAATGCCCTAAATTCACCCAATTTACAAATGAAACATATTCCTATGGTCAGCATAAGTGATTTAATGTGAGATATTCTGCAAAAAAATTGGTATACATACAAGATCAACCTTCATTCATTCCTGACCTAACAAATTCTTACTCATAAGGCAATTTACAAAAGGCATTCAATCAAGCACTCAAGTGAGCAAAACTTTACTATTTTTTCCTATTTCCATATCAATCATAGGGATAACACATCTATAGGTGTGAAGTACTAAAGGGGAATCCCATGAGCCACATTTCTCAAGTTATAAGCTAGGTCACTATATATACTTGTTTATCACACATTACATCCTTATGCACACATAATCCAATGCATAGGGAAGAACTACATAACTCTGAGGCCCTATTCGAAATATTGGTTATGTAGACAATGCTCATTGACAGAGGGATATTTAGTGTAACTAGACATTATGTGCCCACTAACACATTATTCTCATATCCATTATGAATATGAAGAACTGTGGTTTTGTTATTTGACAAGGAGAGACAACTCATGATATATATCTGAGCACATCAGAGTGAAGATAACATAGAACCCAAAATATTTTAGGTGGTCACATCTAGATCCAATAGGGTATTTCATACATGACACTTGCATCTAGGTTAGACAAAAGTATCAACACAACCGTCCAAGATCAATGCAAGTGTCTAAGGTCATAAAAGTGCTTAACCCAAAATTTGATGACAGTATCATAATCCATTATAGTCTGATTCCTTCTTGTTCTAGATCCAAAACTATATTAGCATCAAAACGAACTATCTTATTTTCATTATCATTGTTATATATAACATAGTTATACTTTATATTTTTAGAATATCTTAGCATAATAAATTCATTATATGTTTATCTAAGTTTGTAATTAATTGACCTACTATAGAGATAGTTCATCACCCGTGTTCCCTACGTTATCTCTATCTTTTTAACCCTAGATTCTCTTATCTGGATTTTAGGGCTAAACCGATTCTCATTGAACTGCTACCCATAAAGGAATAGCTTAGCTAAGTCAACCAACAAGAACTTGATACAATAAATAATTCCATAAAAATGAGACCTAAGGACTGGCATTAACTGTTGAAATATGCTCTATGGGCTAATCATACCAGATATAAATAGGCTCTCAAGAGTTCACCTTTTTTGTTGGTATATGGTGTGAACCTCAAATTACCTATGTACAAATTCATGCAAGAGTACATGGAGGATAATGGGAAGTCAAACTTAATATTATTTAACATTGTTCAAATGGAAGATGCACGAGAAGAAGCCCTACAAAACTTCAATAAACATTAGGACACTATCAATAGATGGTTTGACAAGAAGGAAAAAGTGAAATCCTTTTAGATATCAAACCTAGTCCTATTGTGAGACAAAGACCATGAGAATAAATGGAAACAGTCTAAGCTAAACCCACTCTGGGTTGGTCGTTACCATATTTTTGAGTTACTCTGGCAAAACACTTTTATACTTAAGGATCTCAAAGGAAATGACCTCCCACTGCCCATGAACAAATAATTCTTGAAGAATTACTTCTTGGCTACTCCATCCAATGCAATCTTAGAATAAACCTTTGGGCCAAGGTTGAAAATGTAAACATTATAATATTTTTAACCTAGTTTGCTTATGTTGCATTTTTGTTTTCGTCGTGTACTTGTTTCTTTCTTGTTCTTGCTTGTTCTTGTTGTTTTGGTTGTTTTCCTTTGCTCTCCTTATATTTGCCCCTTTTTTTTGTTGACCCTAGAAGTAGTTCCCTACACTTCATGAGTGAGACCCCATTCCCATAATGAGTTAAAGTAAAAAATTAGCTCTATAAGGTTAAGAGCGAAGTCAAGCATTGGTCCTTATATCCCTTGATTTGGTCTTTCCAAAGGTGAGATAGTTTAGGAAAAATAAAACATAAAGTGGGTTCTTGTTATTGAACAATTTGATAAAGAAAGAAACTCCTTTCATACTAACCAATGGGAAAGAGGCCATCAATTCAAAATGGAGCATATGAATTGAGAAAAGTTCTAGTTCTAACAATAGGTCATCACCGCACTTAAAAGAACATAAAGAACTCACTATGAATTCATTGATTAAGAAAATAGTCCCCTTTAGTGCTAAAGAATTCACTAAATTAACCATTCACCTTGGTTACATTGGTTTCAAACACTTGTGAATCAAAAATTAAAAAAACATCAGAACTTAATGAAGTTTGAAATTGTAAAAAAATCCTAATAGTCTTTTTCTAAGAAAGGGTCATTTGGGCAACCTCCATCATAGACTTTTTATCTTGGTTGGAAATGGAGCAAGGCCTAAAGTGGAACCAAAGGTATCTCTACCCGAGCTATAGATGTATGGCTAGCAGCAGAACAATGCCTGAGCCTACCCTTCCTTAGTCAATTTCTCATATTTTTGATAATAGTTAGTTTAATCATGTCTAATAATATTTCACAACTATTTGTGTTTAGAAGAATAAGACCCATTACATTTATTAAGTGTTTTTTATACTTGGTTTGTATTGAGTGTTAATTATTTCCTAAAAAATATATGTGCAAACTTTTCCTAGAGTCTCAATCCCAGAATTTGAGCTAGCACTCCCCTGGAAGCCTTTTGGTTGATAAGTGAGCATATGTTCACTTATAAGGTTCTTTTAAATGACTTAACCTTTTATATGTTTTGCAGGAACTGGAGGCATCAGAGCCCTGAGAGGCCTTGACCAATGAGGAGGAACCATGTGTCTCATGTCAGTTCTATATCATCAGAGTTGTTAGAGCCCTAGAAGGTTCGAACCAAAGAGGAGGTGTCATGTGTTTCCAGTTAGTCATAGAGGCGTCAAAACTATTAGAGCCCTGGGAGGCCCCAATCAATGAGGAAGTGTACATGTCCCCTGCCAGTCTCATAGTGTCAAAGTTGTGAGAGCTTCAGGAGGCTTGATCTAATTAGTAGGTGCCATGTGTCTCATGTTAGTACCATAGTGTGGAAGCTATCAGAGCCCCATGAGGCCCTGATCCAATGAGGAAGCACCACATGTCTCTCATGTTAGTCTCATGGCATCAAAGTTATTAGAACCTGGGAGGCCTGACCAATGAGGAGGCACCACGTGTCTCCTATCAGTCTCACAATGTCAAAGTCATCAAAATCCTAGGAGGCTCGATCCAATGAGGAGGTGCGACGTGTCAATTAGCCCTTGAATCTGATCTTCTAGTTCTCATGCTTTCATCTTCTTCTTGTCCTCACCTTATGCTACAAAACATCCTTTTCCAATTACATTTAAGTATTAGGTGCAAAATCTTCAATGGAAGGCAACAATGGTCCTTCCTCATTATCTAGATGGAAGACTCAAAAAGACATAAGTTCTCAGCACTACAATGATACATTCCAAGCCCAGGAGATGTACGGAGGACAAACTACAACTATTAGAACTAGATAGATATATTCAAACAGAGTTTCAAAATTGTATAACATGCATTGGAATCTAAATAAGATGTGGAATAACCATTACACACTCAGATACATGACTCAATGGAATATTGCTACTTCTACTTATGAATAAAGAATAGGGAAAAGATAAAGATACAGTGTATATAATGTGCAACAACACTGAGAATGAAGATTTCCTTGACCAAAGAGAGGGTACTGCTTTCTAATTGGTTTGCATAGACTAAATTGTGTAAAATAGTGCATGCTCCTGAAGGGTTTACAATTATATATATATAAAGTACACAGCAGTTACAAAAGGGACAGTTACGAAGCAGTTTGTCTTTTGTAAAGGATGACGGCTCATATGACAGTTCGCCATTTCACGAGTGTTACAGTTGGAATTACAAGTGCGTAGTATACTGAGAGATTTGCAAATGTGGTGCCACAGTTGGAAGTCCCACTTGGCATGCCATAGAGTGGCGGGAACGCTCCATGTGGTTGCGGGTTGCCGGAGGTCTTGTGCGGAGTCGGAATTCTACACATTATAAATTATACGGTACATAGGTTAATGTGTTACTATATAATTTTAGAAACATATGTTTTACCTTTGTAAAATATAAATTAACTACTAGATTGTTAGTGGTTAACCTTATATTAGTGCCCTCTTATTTAGGGAATGTAATTATCTATTGAAATCCTACATTAGATGTCCTTACTATTTTTTACCTAGTTGTTAGTTCATACTTATTAGCTATTTAGCATGGGTAAAGCCTATTTAATGGCTCTTCTTGTGAATACAAAGGGGTTGAAACTTGCAATTCAAGTTGGAATTTGTTGATCATTCTCATTTTGTGCATTTGCATCATTAATCAAGTTTGTGGCTTCTTTAACAAGGAGACTATTGTCTCGCTTTGCATAGACACCCTGACTGTCGCATTCTTGGTTGTGTACCTCTCTGATCCATATCATTGGTATTAGAGCAGTTCCGCTCCATGAATTGTAGAAACTTGAGTGCTCTCATATCGAGAGTTGTAGCTTGCTACCAAGGTCCATTAAGTTTCTAGTTATTCGTGTTATTATTCTGTTTAAAGTTGGGCATGCAAGACTCATTTTTTCCATTTTTGTTAGAAACCTCTAGGAAAAATTAGGACGCCACCAATGCATTTGGAGCACTCGATTCACTAGGGGTAGCCTTTTGTTTTATTGAAAAAGGCCACCTCGAGTCCAAGACATTGACATTTTAGTTTTTCGGGTTGGTTGGCTTTAACATAGTTGCAGGTTTGGATTTGAGTGTGCAAGTACAACATGCATTTCAAAAGAGATTTTTATTTAGTAAAACAAATTATAAAGACAATTTTTTTTTTTTTTTTTTTTTTTTTGGGGGGGGTGGGGGTGTGTGTGGCGGGGTCACAACCCACGTGGAAGTCCAGACAAGGCTTTACGGTCCTTGCACTTGACAACCACCTTACCCTCTACAGTGTACCCTGCTTGCCCTGCATGACTTGACTGAAAGCCCACAACACATTGCAACATACCTGGCAGTCTAGTCTAAATTGTGTGTTGTTTGTCTCCACCGTGCGCCAATGTAGATATGTTGATTTGATCACACAATTTACATTACCGACTAGATATGTCATCACTACACCCTCACATGGACATTGTCCACTTGCGGGTACCTGCTATCCCATTTGGCATAGTCCTACCAATCAATCTCACCTTGTCCACTTCATGTGTGTTGATTGCTTGCTCAACATACCTTGTGCATCATTAGACACCACTGCCACATTCTAGTGTCGATCGTCCTCTATCTCTCAACATCGCCATCCGAAAAGGAGCTTGCTAATGTCTGAAGATCCTGCCTCCTCATGCATGTACTTGTCACAAATTGACTGTACATTTCCACTCCCTCTTAGTCACAAATTGACTGTACGTTTCCACTCCCTCTTATGCTAGCACCGTATGTTCTTTCCATGCCTCAATGTTCCACAAACGTGTTTCCTCGCTGCCATTTCATGCACACCGCAGCGCTCAACTCACATGTTGTTGCTACACGCCCACACACATCCATGTGCCGCTGTCGATCCTCGTTTTGTCAACCGCTGATGCCATCCCCTATCCCCTGCAAATAGGGTTATCAACTTTCAATTTTTATTATAAAAACATTATAGTTATTTAATAGTAAAGTTTTACATAAAGTTTATAAAATTTTAAAATTTAATCAATTGATCTTTGTTTGGATTCATGTGAGCTTTTATTATATTATCTTTCAATTCTAGTTGAAAAAGGTTTAGGGGGCCTTTCAAAACCTGTGTTTTACTTTAATAAAAAAAATGAATAATAATAATTATTTAAAAAAATTAGTTATTATATATATTTTTTTAAAATTCTAATAATATTATTTATATTAAAAACAAGAAAAAAAAGAAATTTTTAAAATTTCAATTCAAACAGTACAATAATATTATATACCCTTGGGTATTGCATGAGTGCATAGAGGTGTAAGGGGCCTGCAAGAGTGTCGCACGATACCGCTGAGCAATGTAAGTTGTGTGGCGTTGCGTAAGGTGTTGTAGAGACTCAGAAGGATAGAGTGGTTGAATGCAGATGCGGATGCGCACTGATCAACAATTGAATATATCCAAATATAAGGAAGCATATGCAATGGCTATGTACATTGATATCCTCTTCAAATCCTCTCGATCAAATGTAAAAATGTTGACAACAACAATTGTGCATACATTGCTCACGTAAACCGATCATTCCCTTGCAAGCAACACTTATAAATTTGTTCATTCATCTAATTAGCAATATATTCAACCTAATTATACTGCACTCTTGTGAACATCTCCATTATGTATCTAATGCATTGAAATGGCATTTCATAGTACCTGTCTATTGGAAATAATTTGGCTAAGACAAGCTCATCAACGTCTTTAAAGATGACACTTTTTATGGGACTCATATCCACACCATGGTCTTTGACTATTACCTTTGGATCACCAACAAATTTCTAATAAGAAATTCTCCCTTTGTGCGTTTTTTGTGGCCTTTGTTGAAACCATCTCCCATTATTAGGTATATTAAATACCTTTTAAAATAATTGAGTTGTTATCTTCAACTCGTGACTCAAATAAATTATAGAACTCCCCATGTCAATTTTCTTCACTAATTTGGTAAGGATGGTGGGTCCATTATAACAACATGCATTGTTCTTAACTCTTTCACTCCTACCTATGCCAATCTTTCAAAACACACATGATGGGGGCCAGGTTGTGGGCATTATCTTAGGAGCTTAATAGACCTAACACACAAAATCCAGCTTCGACATAGTTTGTGTATACACACTAAATTCACTTTATTGACGCTTTTCTTGCCCAAGGCTTGTCGGTGTATTAATCTCCTTGAGTGTATGCATTTGCATACACTAGAATTAGGGTGTGATGGGTTCGAGCACTTCATGAGAGGTGTCCTGGGTTGCCATGCATGGTACCACCTTGATATCATCAGATTTGTCTTCCTTTGACTCTTGGTCCATCGTTTGACCCCCTTTCTATATTACTAGCTCAAAATTGACATCATCGAGCCGACCGATGAATTCCCCTTACCACCCATGTTTTGGCCAACATCATCGGCCAAGACAATGATTTTGATTTATTTCTACATCTTCAATTAGGCTTGTGGCGTCAGCGAAAACCGAGTTTTGATTCATGGATCCGTACTCGTATTTATAGGTTTCACTTTGTCTTTTCTTGATAATACAACATTATTCGCTATGCTTCCATTCACAATTCCCCCTTAGGAAGAAGAAGATAAATTAGGGTTAAGAAGTTTAACCAAAGGCAAGTTGGCAATAAAAGGCCTTGAATATTTCAAGAATAGAAGCGACACCAACGAGGTATACCAAGTCTTTGGAGTCCTTAACTGTGGTCTACTTAGGGTGTCTTATATCCATCTTGACTTCACCTACAACCATCTCTCACAAAGTGCTCAAAGCCAAGGGGGAGTTTAATGCGCCATCAAGTCGGCTTGAGGTAAGTAATCCCTAACCATATCCTCTTTCGTTTATACTTTTGTCAATTTGTGAATATCATATGTTTCATGTATTTGATAGTATAATGCATTCTTATTATCATTTAATTTATTGTTATCTTTACGTTGTTGTTATTATGGCCCTTGCCTTTACCATGGTCCTTGGCCTAATTTCCATAGCTCTTATTTTATTGTTTAATTACACCCCAAATCTAGTGAGATCATCCACCCTCTTTCTCTAAATAGAGATTGTATGTGTACAGTCCCATTTTAGATCCATTCTAAACTCTTTTGCTCACGGCCTTTGCCTATAGCCTTAGACCACTATTTGGACCAGCATTCTTATGTGTTGAATTTATTTTGGTCTTCTACCTTTTACTTATTTAGAGACTTCTTATATATAGAGACCCATTTTTGGCCTAATATGACATAAATTTCATCTCGCCTTTGATTGGGTTATTTTCACGTTTTCCTTTTTAAAAATTAATTTGTCAAGCATTTCTTTATTTCCAATTTTCTCCTCCTTTAGAATCCCTAAAGATTTTTTTCCATTCCTACAATGGATTTTTTCTCAATCAAACCAAGAAGAGGTAGTTCAATGGTCCAACTTCTCCCAAGTGTTTTCCTATTCCAATATAGATTGTAACAATGTAATATGGCATTTGCCAATACCAACGAGGCAATAATTCCTTCCAAGGCCAACATTAAGTCTTCTAGAAACCAAAAGCAAATCCCTCCTCAAGAAGTGACCAAGAAGGAGAACAAATTGAAAACATTGAAGTTATTCCCAAAATGCAACAACTCCTAGTAGAGAATCCTCACCATGTGGGAAAGTCTTTTGAAGAAGTCCAACTCATGAGTTCTTTTCCTAACATTCCTCCCAACAGTGGGACAAAAAGAATTTTCTCAAATTGGGTGCAAGTCATGCCAACAATGTGACTTCCCATATATTTTACTCATCCACAACCCCTGCAATTTCTACCACCATGTTGGGGGTTACACTTAGCACCTTGCCTCCTAACAATACTCAAACCAATGGTAATGCTCAAACAAATCAAAGTCTTCAAGTAGATAATGCCCAAACCTTTATGCAAGTCTTGATCACATGGTGCAAATAAAAAATGCAACAAACAACCAAATAATATAAATGCAAATCCAACTTGAAATGTTCCCATATTAAAATTCCCTGAACTCTGATTTTATAATTAATTCTGAAATTCACATTCAAATATCAAAATAACACATATAACATGGAATATTGAAAACCCAATTGTACTTGCATCTCAGTTAGCTGGTTATATAAAATACTACTAGGAAAATAAGTGTTGAAACAATAAACTATTGGAATAAATAAACAATTTATTTTTGGCTGCCAAAACAACCCTCTATAAACCTGCGTTGATGCTCCAATGGCAGCAATCTGCCAAAACAACCCTCTATAAACTTGCATTGTTGCTCCAATGGCAGCCATGTGCCTCTTGGTGGTACCCAGCTGCTCAAAGGGCAATGATTTGTCTCCTATGTGGTGTCCCTTGTACAACAGTCCTTGCACAGAAGGAAACAGGGGTTGGTTGATCCAATAACGCTCACCTGATTCTAGAAATTGTCAAACCCTTCCAGCCAACTAGAATATTGAAAATAACCTGATTGTTTGCCCAAATGTGATCTCTGTATGAAATCACTAATGATGGGATATGAGGGTTTCCATCCTCTAATCCCTAATAGAAACCTAGAGGGTTTTCATCCTCTAGATCCGAATGCAACGGAGGTTTTTTGTTCTCAAATGCAAAAGTTGGAAGCAAATGTCCAAACTCAAAATAGATGTAATAATCAAGATGATCCCAAATGACCCCCAAGGCCCTCTTTTATAACTTTTTCAATTCATTTTCCCAAGTTGGCCTCTACTTTAATAAAATACACTTTTATTTTTATTTTTCCCTTTTCTTTTATTCCTAATAAAATAAAGTAATTATTAAGTAGTCATTTTTTAATAAAATAAAAGTTAAGTCACTTAGACAACTTAAAATATTAACTTTATTATTTTTTCACTTTATGGGAAAAAGGGGACATGACAGTTCGTCTTTCTCAAAGATTGCTTGTCTTCAAGCAATGCGTGAACCATCTTGTAAATCCCTGGATCCTAAACTTTTATGCATTAAGCATTTTGAACTAAAACAAAAGGATCCCTGTATCTTTTACTGCAAGTTGTGTCCTTCACCCTCAAGACCCTCTTTTATAACTTTTTTTGTCCCTTTTCCCAAGTTGGCCTCTTATTTTATTAAACTTTTATTTTTACTTTTCCCTTTTCTTTTATTTCTAATAATAATAAAGTAATTATTAGGTTGTCGCTTTTTAATAAAATAAAAAGTAAGTCACTTAGACAACTTAAAATATTGACTTTATTATTTTTTCACTTTATGGGAAAAAGGGGACATGACACAATTTATGCAAATGTCAACTCGACCTCAATAGACATATTGGGGGATCTCCCAATCAAAGTCCGTCCCCCCCCCCCCACTAACATATGCAAATGGGAAACCTACCCCACAACTGCCTATTAAAAACAATGTGTTTCAAGCCTTACAAAGTGAGCCCTTAGATCCCTAATTGTAACTATGGGTATTGGAGGAATCAAAGCCAACTATCTCATATGATGGGTCCATTGACCCCACCTTACATCTTAAATCTTTTGACAATTTTTACAAAGATTGGCTCAAAACCAATACCTATGTAACTACTAAACTATCAGAAAAGACCCTAACTTGGGATGCCTTAGAATCATACAATCAACTTAAGCCTCATTCCATAGTTGAACTAGAAGGCTAGTTAACGCCTTTGTGCAATAATTTCAATTCCATGACTTGCCTAAAGATAATTTAGGAAAGTTTGTTGAAGTCTAGCAGTTAGACCACGAATCTACCCATGATGTCATTAACTGATGGAAGTCATTAACTCACAAAGCCGACCATAACATGAATTAAGAAAGTCTCTTCAACTATTTACAATTGCTTTAGAATCCAAAGCTACAATACGAATTCCAATCCTTCTCTCCTAAGACCTTGGAGGAAGCTTTTGAACAAGCCAAAAGACATAATTATCCCAGGTGAAAATTCGAATATCCTCAACCTCAAAAACAAGTTACTGGAGTCCTAATAAAATAAAAAAATGGCATGCCATTGAAGATGGTGTATTCAATATTTTTGACTATAGTTTTGACATCAAAAGTACAATCAATGCTATCATGCTTAATGCTCCTCGAAATGTGGCTCTTTCCCAACCAAATACGAGAAATCCATTTCGTCCAAATCCTCAACCAAGAGAATCAAACCATCAACCTCTAAGTGAAGAGGAACTTAAGTGCAAATTGCCTAAGCCTTGACCTCAAGAAACAAATTCTTTTAAGCTTGTACCTCAATGGTTTGACCCTCAAAAGTTTTGTTGGTGGCACATAAACTAGGGCCACTCCCATGAAAATTATCACAACCTTATAAACCTAACATATTCATTCCTCCTTGGAAACAACTTTGACCATGAAGCAATGATTCGAGAAAAATACAGAGAGTTTCTCAATGCCAAACAAATCTTAGACATAATAAGCACATAGCTATCCCTCAAGCTAATCTACATTTAAGTATATACACCAATCTTACTGGATCATTCCAAGCACACCCCATAAGCTTCTCCTCAATGCAATCAACCTCAGAGTAGTCAACATCCCACCACTCCTATTCAAGAGGCTATTGCAATTGAAACTACAGTCAATCCTATTGCTTCAATCAATGAAGAAAAAATTGTCCAAATGCAAGGTATGAAGTGTAACATTGCATGTATCAACCCATGTTACAAGATCCAAATCTCACCACCACATTGTAAGAAGCGTGTCATTTAGAAAACCTAATGGATTGTCCAAGAAATCTAGTATTTAAAACAATTGTTGAAATCTTTGAAAATTTGCAAAAATCTAACATCATCTATTGAGCCGTTAACCTAGAAAAAGAACAAAATCCTTTGCCAATGTCATTGGCTAGGCTGACAACATTCATGGAATTGCCCAATGCCTTCATCACGATTGATGACGTTGAAAAAGAGCAAAAAAATAAAAACTTAGATTCAGCCCCTACCAAGGCCCAATTTGACATCATTATCACTGTCCTTCCTTGGTTACTATCAAAATCAGACCAACTTAGTTTCGACGACCAGAAACCCATTGTAGATCTCTTCAATTTACCTAGTGAAATCTCATTTCTTGAGCTAATGATAATATCTTCTAAATATCATAATCAACGTATGCAACTGTTATTTGACAAAACATTCTTCAACCACTACCAATTTTACATGGCTCTATTGAAAGTAAAATGTAACAATGTAAAGAGTGGTCAATACAAATTCACAAAACTATTGACCAAACTCTCTCAATTTTCCTATCCAATCTATGATTCCCGAAGAAAATCTATTTCATGTTGATAATTGACCCCTTTTTTATCCACGTCAAGATGGGTGATGTCCATGTCAAGCAAGCATCATTGAAGAAGGCTATAGCATATATGTCGCTTATCTTGATTTCATTAAGTCCCTTGTATATTCCACCACCAACCTAAAGACTAGCCACAAAACTTGTCAAGGTTATGATAGGAGACAACAATGTCCAATGGGATGCATTTGGCTCCCCATCACCTTATCACCTCGAACAATAAGAGTGACAATTATGGTTTTCAAATTTCCACTTTCTTATAACATCTTACTTGGTTGCCCTTGGACTGGGTGAGTGAGGATCGTAGCTTCTTCTGAATGCCAATGCATAAATTTTTTCCCAATTGGGAGCCATCTACAAAGTACAAGGTGGCATTGGTCCTTGGAACATCATGCAATTCCAACAATGTGGAGTCTACAAACTTCTTGTCTTAGAAGAGCTACCTTGAGTATCTTTCGCTAAATATCAAATATGTAACTATCCCATTGATTCCCTTGGATGTTATAGTGGTCATCCCAAGCTAGTAGGGAGAACATTGCCTAACCTCTTAGATTCTAATGACGATGAGCCTAATGAGATCAATCGCAACAAAAAACCACCGATTTGCCTCAAAGCATTCATGACCAATTACCTCCTAATTTGAGTCTAGATACTGCAAGAAGCCAGTCAACATAATTTATACAAAAGCATCTTTTGAGAAAAAATCAACCAAAGACACTTCTCAACCCATGATATAGTAGTTGAATCACTCAACGTTGGTCTTACTACCCCTGATTATGGAGACAATTATTCCCTAGATGATACATATTTTTTGGTTATGCTTAAGTTAAATACATAAACAACAAACAAATTTCAACCAAAGTGTTAACATGATTAATCTTTCCTCTTGCATTGATGAGAAAGATGAAGACCTATTTCTCTGACATTAGTACTTTTAGTGGCATCCCACTCCAAGAGTCTAGTACTTGCCTTAATTCCTTACTTTGGCACTCCATCTATGGAGTCCTTGCCATCCCTTAGCACCTCCACCCAAGAAATCCAACCATTCCTGCACTTGATCAAACTGAGGTGTGCCTGATGACTACTAACTATTTTTCCTATGACACAATGTCCCTGGACATTCCATTGAGATATGTAGGGCCTATTAGAGACATGTGGAGCGCATGGCTTTGTTGGATGGTGCTCTTGAGGTGGAGAGCAGACGAGCATGTCCCACTTCTCCAAAGGGTTTTTTTTTTTAGTTTCGTGGCACTACCACACATCATACATCATACAACATAATGACTCTACCAATGTGACATCCTTACAGATGCCATGGCCCAACAATGTCCCAAATAGTGTCAAGAAACCACATTTGTTTAGATTAAGGGCTATTTGCATTTGTCTACATTGCTTAAACATTAGCCACATACTTTGCACATGGTCATGCAACATGCCATATACTGTCCAATCATCCAAATATATCGACAAGAACACATGAATTAAATTCTTGAAGGTTGTGACCACGATCCTTGAAAACATAATCGGTATGTTATTTAAACTAAAGGGCATTATATTGTATGCAAAGGATCCCCACCATGTAGCAAAAGTAGTTTCAGCGTTATCTTCCTCTTCGCTCTATACTTGGTGATACACAGAGAACCCAGCTGTAAAACTATATGTTTCATGCCCTGTAACACCCTCTAAATTTTATTCAATGAAAGGGGGGAAATGGGTTAGTTATGCAAGCAATGTTTATTCCCTTGAAATCTACAAAAATACAACTGCAGCCATCCTTGATAGATATGACCATGGGATTGACCCATTATGAACTCGTCCACTAGGAAGATTACCCCGGTCTCTATCTTATCAATCTCTTCTTTCACTTTGGCTCTTGAATTGGGGTTCAGTCTGTAAGGCAGATTTTTTTATTGGTTTAAGTCCTAGCTTCAACCGAATCTGCATTTTTCCTAAGGGTGTAAGCCCTTCAGCTCATGATACCCTTAGGAAATAGATCTGCATATTCCTAGATGTGTTTCACCATTTTGGCAAACTCGACATTTCACCAATAATCTCCAATAGTTTCTATCTTTAGCTCTTCTTCTGTACCAATATTAACCTCTTTTGCCTTCAAATGTTGCCATAGGTAATCTTGTAAAGAATCATCTGTTTTCTCTTGCATGCTTCGCTCCTTATCTTCTACTTCCACATTCAAATGGAGCAATTCATCTGACCCTTTAATTCTTTTCAACCTTCAAATACTTGCCCTGGACAATTACAATCCGATTAGATGGTATAGCAAACAAGACGCAGTCTCACTTTTAAGGGGAGGGTGCTAATTCGGGCTTGACGACCTCTCCCTTTATATTTTTCCCTCTCCTCTTTTGTAAATAATGGGCCAACCCCAAGATCTTCCTCATTATTCATGACACGCATGTGGTCCTCAAGTTGGCCATCCTTAGCAATCGTAATGTTGTGCACAACCTGCAAGCCTTTACACATAGATGCATTAGGATCAGGGAAAGAAAACACCTTGTAGAAATCTACCTTCAGCGAATCCCAATCTTCTATCTCATGGCATGGTTAATGTTATATATACCATGAACACAACCAACTCTCAAGGGTCCCATAGATCAAATGGACCCATAGCGTCAAATCAATATCCCAAATCATAGGTCCCCATGCATCTTCACAAAGCACAATATGTAGTTGTGGGGTACTAGAACCATTATATAGTGGGAGCTTCCCATGACTATTATCTTGATGGAATGTGGCCAATAGGGCATCTTTGACCTAGCTCCAATTTTGCAACTGCTTCTTATGGGTAGCCCACCACCTAGCCAAATTAGTGCAAAACACATATGTAAGGTAGGTAAGGTAGGTCATCCTCTCCTCATGGTACATAGACCAATTCCCTGCAAAAGGTGGGGGTGTAATTATGCCCTTATATCGTGGGAGCTTGGTCAGCTTCCCATTACTTATCTGGAATAGTTGCTTCATTGTTTGTGTCTTTGGAACCCATTTGGCCCTTGCAAAATCCTCATGCTTCGGTGCATGCCATAGTATAGGTTTGCACTGCAAGTACCTTAGGTTGTTGTCAAGGAGCCTTCCTAAAATGAGATAGCATGGCCTTCTTATGCTTCAATATCTAAGTACTTATATATGGAGTGCTCCCAGTCTTGATCTTGTGTCTCAATGTTGCACACCACCTCTCGGATAACTCATGGCCCCCCATAACCCAACACTCCAAAGCAACTTCTTAGTCTAAGTCGTTTGTACTGCTCCAACTCAACATGCCATCATGGGCAGGGTCAATGCAATATGTTCTCTGTGCACTCACCCTGTAATTGTCATCAATCTGTATCTATTATTTCGACATAAGTTGACCCTATAATATCTATTTTTCTCATTGTGTGCTCAAGTCATCCACACCATAAAACTCAGATGTATCGTGGGTAGTAGTTTCACAAACATGGCACTTATAGTTTATAGTGACTCCCTTCATTTTCTACATTAAAGGACAAGAATACATGTTGTGGCATTCATGGCATATCTTGCAATGTTGGGTTTCTGAGGGGCTTGATCAGATTCTACTCCAACGGTGCCCGTCCTTGTTAGGGAGCAGTCTATCCGTGTATGCCCCTTAGTTTGACAATCCACACACCATAAACTGTGTTTCTTTTCAGGTTGTGTGGTGGTAGCAAGCTTTTCTAACTTAGTTGTTGCCACTCTGATCTGCACTTCTAGGCGAGACCCAATGCCTTCGGGATCCCCTTGGTAGCCTATTGCTTCTAGCCTCAGCGGACCATTAGGGCCTCCTTCTATATGGCGAATGTATAGCTAGCTTGCATTGAAGGTAATTAGCCTAACCACCAATGAACCATTCTCTATGTAGGGATGGATCCAAATTATTAAGCAACTCTACCAAGATATCCTTAAACCTTTGATCATATGACCACACCAACTCATCGGGAGATTGTTGGATCTTCTTCAAGGCTGCAATGTTATGATGCTCTAACTTAAGGCATTCAAACTCATCAAAGAACTCTCTTCTAACCTCATCTAGATCTGTCTGTGCTCTCCTTGGGTCAAACCGAGCATGGCAACCTAAAGTGGCTGCAAACAATTGATATTTTTGTATTAGACTCAAAAATTCTTAGTGTGCTATGGAATTTCATAGGCCTACCAATGGCATGTTGCATCCTCAACACCACTTAAAGATTTGATTGATCATTGTGACGACTCGTAAGTGATTGCGGTGACTATACCTTGAGTATTTTTTGCACCTCTCGCTTCGCTAAATCTGCCAACTCCACCACCACCTATAGGAGGGCCTTCACTTCTTGATGTGCCACCTAAGACTCCAGAGGACATGCCACCATCTGGGTATTTACCCCCAAAACTGATCCCTTTGGTGTTGCCTCCATGAGGGGAACATTAGATCCCCCTTCGGCCATGTTAACCATGTTGACTAATTGCACGCCGCTATTGGGTGCAACTCTACCTCTGGTTACCCTTATTTATCCTACAACACTAGTAATAAATACCTCTAATACTTGATTCTATCTAGATGCAAACTCCGTAAATTCTTGTATGTCTTGCTTTTGGATGAATTTCGCTACACTTCTATGCTATCTACTTCCAATTGATTACCCGCTATTAAATGCTCGACCAATCATTGCGAGCCTTTTCAGTCACTCAACGATCTCCTTAAGCATCCAGATCCCACGCGAGGCTCCGCAGTGGATAGTAAATTGGCCTCACCACTTTCATATTTGGTTTCCATTTTGTCTTCAAGAGTCACTAGTGCAGCCAATACCAAATGAACATTCTTTGTATGGTCTATCAGTTGTCATTCCCACTCATCATTGCATATTCCCTCACTTCTAGATGTCGCTTGGTTCTCTAGACTAGATCTCTCCTCTTGGATGAGCTCTCGGCATGCATGACCTCTTGGGGTCTTCCCTTACCCCTCAATTGCGGTTAAATTATATTTAGGACGCCAAGCCCATCTTTCATGGCACTACGTTCTAGGATCTACCCCTTTCATCACTCCCCTTGGATTTGGACTAGGTTCATAATCTATCCTTCCCTAGCCTCCTACCTTGCTAGGGCCTTGTTTGCATGGGTAGGTGACTGCTTCCTTCTAAACCTTTCCATTTTTTACTAACGAGCAACATCTTTATCCACAATGGGATCTTATTCATAAAATTCCTTCGCAAGGGGTAAAGAAATTTATCAACATCTTATCCACACAAGTCTAAGTAGTTACTACAAACTCCAAAATGTAGCTCTCCATCACACCGTTCACCAAAGTATCGACCACGCACATCCAAAGCATGTCTTGCATTCCCAGCAACTCAATTTTTTCTGGTGTCCATTCTACTTCATGATTATGTGTTGCATATTGCCTTTTTAAATAAATAGAGATCCAATAAAATAGATGGCTAGGCAACTTTGAGAAAAACACTTCTTATAGGAAATCATATAGGTATTTGTCTCTCCACACTTTGGGATCTACACTAGCATGCACCTCCTTTTTGGCAAACTTTAGCATCTTTAGATCTTGTGCATCTATATCAATAGCTGTGGGCCTCCAATTTTTTTTGCAAACACCAAACTCGTTGAAGGTCTAAAAAACATAACCAAAATGTTAGCCTACTTTAACATTGCGCCATTAAGACTTTTAAGCCAACAAATGAATCACCACCATGCATCGGCAGATCAACTCCAAAGGAACCGCTCACCTAAGGCGCACAATTGGTTACTTGGACCCTCAGGACTCAAATAGTTGTAGACCAATTTCATAAGCAAAGATGAAATCAACAATAGATGAAGTCAACATAATATCACTCATACAAATGTACTATAAGAAAATATGTCATCAACAATCATTAGCAATGTGCACAAAACAATATTCTAATCATCGCAACAAAACAATATGGCTACAATGGAAGTCACATAGATGCTCTCCCCTTGCTATCCATCCGGAGGGCTCTTATATAGGTGGGGGATTAGTACGATATGGGGCGGTTCAGTATGCCCACCCAGTGTTGACTCCCAATGCACCCACTACATCGCTAGGTCCTATCTAACAAGGCATGTCATCCTAAGAATATGGTCCACATGTCAACAAAGGGCCCATGTCCTATATACAATGTTATACTAGCCACGTCCATGTATATGTAAAATATATCAAAATAATATAGTTGGCTTTTGGTGCTAACATAAGAGAAGGTACAAATCTTTATTTATTTTCTTTCATTTATCTCATTTTATTGGCACTTATTACAGTCATTTGTTATTTTTTTTATACAATATTTTTCACAAAGCACCGTCATAGGCTACATTATTATGATGATGAGCTTTGGTGTGCAGGGGGGTAGGGGGGTAGGGAAGCATATATATGCACATTAAAATCACTTTATCAATGCTTTCTTTCCTAGGGCTTGTCAGCATATCAATCTTCGTGAGTTTATGCATTTGCATACATTGGGATTGGGGTGAGACGACTTCAAGCACTTCGTGAGAGATATGTTGTGTGTTGCCATGCATATTTCCACCTTCATATCACCTTTCATATCATCAGATTTGTCTTCCTCAACCTCTTAATCCTTCCTCAGACCCCCTATATATATTGTCTACTCATAGTTGACATGGATGGCCCGACCGTTGGTATCCTCTTAACAACCTTGTTTTGGTCGACATAACTGGTGGAGCCAGTGATGTATGATTTATTTCTACATCACCAATCAAGTTGATGACGTCGGCCAAAATTGAGTTCTGATTTATTGATCCATACCTACATTTATCGGTTTCCATTTGTCATTTCTCAATAATACAACATAATTCGCATTGCATTCGCATGCATTGGGATCAGGGTGAACAGTGTTGAGCACTTAGTGAGAGATATGTCGTCTATTTCTATGCATATTTCCACCTTCATATCATCAAATTTGTCTTCCTTTGCCACCTGGTCCTTCCTATGACCCCCTTTATATATTGTCTGCTCATAGCAGACATGGAGGGCTTGGTTGTTGATGTCCCCTTAACAACCTTGTTTTGGCCAACATCACTGGTCGAGCCGGTGATGTATGATTTGTTTCTACATTATCAACCGCACCATTGATGTCGATTGAAACTAAGTTCTGATTTATTGAGGTTTCCATTTGTCATTTCTCAATAATACAACATAATTTGCATTGCTTGCACTTATAATTCACCAATTAACCAAGAAGAAGAATTAGGGTTAAGAAGCTTAACCAAAGGAAGACAAGATAATGATAAAAGGATTTGAAGATTTCAAAAATAAGATTTTCGCCAACGAGGTATACCAAGTCTTTGGAGTTTCCAACTATGGTCTACTTAGGGTTTTTTCTATCCATCCCAACTTCACCTACAACCATCTCTCACATAGTTCTCAAGGCCAAGGGGAGATTAATGCACAAACAAGTCAACTCAAGGTAAGTTTCCCTAACCTTTGTCCCCTTTCTTTTGTACATTGGTTGATTTGTGAATGTTGTATGGTTCATGTATTTGATTTATGGTACATGCTTGTTGTCTCTTACTTTATTGCTATCTTTACATTATTGTTATTACGACCCTTGCCTTTACCATGGTCCTTGATCTGATTGCCATAGCTTTTGCTTTATTTTCCAATGACACCCCAGGTATGGTAAAGTCCTCTCACTCTTTTTCTCTAAATAGAGATCCTATGTGTAGGATCTTGTTTTAGATCCATTCCAACCTATTTTGCACACAACCTTTTGCCTACAATCCTGAACTGCTTTTGACAGACATTATTATGTGTTGGATCTAGAGTGATCTTCTACCTTTTACCTATTCAGAGGCTTGTTATATGTAGACTTATTTAGGCCCAATAAAATTTGTACTTGTTTGCTTGCAATTTCCATTTTAACAATCTGAGTGTATGATTGTGTTGGCTATGTTAGCATCGTATCATGTTGAGTCCTCTGTTGCCTCAAAGGGATTGAACTCTATGATTTTCATCCCATGTTTAACAAGTCTAGCACTTTCTCCTTGACCTCTACAATTCACGTGTCCACTAATGAAGCTCGCTAGGACGTTGTTGCAAACTTGAAAACGAAGTAGACACTCAATAGTTAACTTTTGCTTTCTTCAGCTTTGAATTTATACTCACACGGTGTTTTTTTATTTACTTAGGTATTTTCCTGCATTAATTTGGCTTCTAAATATAGTTCGATCGTTGGGTGTAAGTCAATCTTGGATTGCCAACACAGATGAAGTGTTTTTTATCCCTGTCTGGTAGGTCCTTTTATCTTTCTTTAATTGACAATTTCAAACATTGTGTTTTTTAACACATAAGGTCTATTCGTAGGCGCCTCTGAATGTAGTTGTGCATCGAATTGTGCACTTCTTGTCTTGTGATTGACGGGTGGAGAACATAATTTCCTAGCTTTTTGTGGTCTCAACCGTAGTCCAACTGGGCATTTTCATTTCAACGATTTACCATCGATAGGAATCAGTTTGTTTAATTGATCAACAAACAATGATCGATCCTCTATTCTGTTGGACTACTGGATTTGTGCTATCTCTATCCAATTTGCACCAATTTCGTTTTTGGTGTGATATTGTTTGAAATTTGATGGGCTAATCTAATTGGGGTGCCGAGTTCCATTTAAATTGGTTCGCTATATGGAACATATGTATACACATTAAAATCACTTTATCAATCCTCTTCTTGCCTAGGGCTTGCTGGCATATTAATCTCCTCGAGTGTATGCATTCACATACATTGGGATCGGGGTGAGACGGCGTTGAGCACTTTGTGAGAGATATGACTTGTGTTGCCATGCATATTGCCACCTTCATATCATCAACTTTGTTTTCCTTTGGCTCTTGGTCCTTCCTCTAACCCCCTTTATATATTGTTTGTGCATAGTTGATATTGTTGGCCTAACTATTGATGTCCCCTTAACAACCCTATTTTGGCTTACATCACTAGCCGAGTCTGTGATGTATGTTTTGTTTCCACATCATCAATCAAGCTGGTCATGTCAGCTAGAACTAAGTTCTAACTTACTAATCCGTGCCCATATTTATAGGTTTCCATCTTTCATTTCTCAACAATAGAACACAAATCACATTGCTTGTGCAAATTTTTCCTCTCTTCCTATAATTCGTCTCTAGGAAGAAGAGGAATTATAGTTAAGGAGCTTAACCAAAGGAAGAAAAGTTACCAATAAAAGGATTTGAAGATTTTTAAAATAGGAGTTGCGACAACCAATTATACCAAGTCTTTGGAGTTTCTAACTTTAGTCTACTTAAAGTTTCTTCTATCCATCTTGACTTCACCTACAAACATCTCTCACAAAGTGCTCAAAGTCGAGGGGATATTAGTGTGCCAACAAGCCAACTTGAGGTAAGTACCCCTAACCTTGTCCCCTTTCTTTTGTACTTATAGTTGATTTGTGAATGTTGTATGGTTCAAGTATTTGATTTTATAGTACATGCTTGTTATCACTTACTTTATTGCTATCTTTACATCATTGTTATTACAGCGCTTACCTTTCCCATGGTCCTTGACCTAATTGCCATAGGTTTTGCTTTATTTTCTAATGACACCCCAGGTCTGGTAAAGTTGTCCACCCTCTTCCTCTAAATAGAGATTGTATGTGTAGGTTCTTGTTTTAGATCCATTCCAACCTCTTTTGTACATAGCCTTTGCCTACGGTCTTGAACTGCTTTGAACCGACATTCATGTGTTGGATCTAGATTGTCTTCTACCTTTTACCCATTCAAAGGCTTGTTATATGTAGAGACTCATTTTAGGGCCAATACAATTTGTACTTGTTTGCGTGCAATTTCCATTTTAATAATCTGAGTGTATGGTTGTGTTAGCTACGTTAGCATCATATCATATTGAGTCCTCTGTTGCCTAAAGGGGGATTGAACTCCATGATTTTTATCCCATGTCTCACAGGTCTAGCACTTTCTCTTAGACCTCTACAACTCATGTGTGCACTAGTGAAGCTCTCTACAATGTCGTTGCAAGCTTGAAAATGAATTAGACACTAAAAGAGTTAGCTTCTTCTTTCTTCAGCTTTGAATTTATACCCACATGGTGTTTTTTGATATATGGAGGTATTTTCATGCATTAATTTGGCTTTTAAGCCACTTGCGTGCTCACTGAATATAGGTTGATTGTTGGGCGTAAGTCATCTTGTTGGACCGTTGACACAAATGAAGTGTTTGTGATTCCCGCCTAGTAGTTCCTTCTATCTTTTGTCAATCGACTCTTGCAAATGTTGTATTTCTTGACACACGATGTCTATTCATAGGTGCCTCTAATTGTAGTTGTGCATCTAATTTTGCACTTCTTGTCTTGTGATTGTCGGGCGGAGAACATAATTTCCTAACCCTTTGTGGTCTCAACCAAAGTTTAACTAGTCATTTTCATTTCAATGGTTTGTCATCGAGAGGATGCAATATGTTTAATTGATCGACGAATAACGATTGATCCTCTATTTTGTTGAACTTTTGGATCTATTGTATCCCTATCCAATTTACACCAAAATCCTTTTTAGTGTGATATTGTTTGAAATTTGATGGGCTAATCTGATCGGGGTGCCAAGTTCCATCTATATTGGCTGGCTCTATGGATCCATTGTCGAAGACTTCAGTTATTTTGAAGGACTTTCCCATTGCATTTTTATCCTGTCATTTCTTTCTTAGTTTTCCAACATATTTCAAAGCTAGCATCTTATTTATATGTTTTTCATACTAGTGCTTTTGTCTTCCTTGTTCGGTTTCAATTGACCATTGAGATAAAATTCTTTTCTCATCCAACTTGCTCAATATGAACAATCTATCTCGTAAGCTCTCAACATTGCTTAACTATTTTTTCACTGACACCGTTAAGCTTGGCACGAGGTATTCCATAGGTACCATAGCTTCTTGTCCATACAATAGTTGAATGGTATACCCCTGATTGTTTTGAACATAGTTCTAAAACTCAGAAATTCATAGAACTCGTGAGTACTTGCAAGTCAGAAGGCTTGGTGAGTAACTTGCCAGCAACTCGGAGCACTTGCCGAGTCTGGGCCTTCAAAAATCGCAAGTTCGTGCCTGAAACTCACCAGCGCGATTTTTTTTTAATTTTTATTTTTCTCCTTGCTATGGATTGGAAGGATTTTTCAACAGTTTTCCTTTCTACACGTTCTCTAAATTTATTTCTTAAACTTTTTAACAACATTTTGCATGTTATTTAAGTTCATTTTAGGAGTTTCTATATATTTTTAATTTGCCAAGTTTTTGCTGAGTCGCAAGTCCAAGTCAAAATTTTGCCTTCTGAGTTTTTGCTGAGTCCGAGTTTTAAAACTGTTGTTTTGACTGCCATCCTTTACATAGGCAATATGTAGAAATTTCTAAGACATGCTATTTTGGATGGATGGTAGAATGCATGACGAAGTGTAGAACCAAGGTGGGGGAATGCTGATCTTCAATATGGGAAGGTGAAAGCAGGATTCAACACTCTCATACAATATCTTCAATGACTTCCACGTACAATTAAATTTCAATTGATACAATTTTTATGGGCTACATCATAACTCTGCTATCACAATAGTTAGTATTTTTATAAAACGCTGTGGCCCTTTGTTTATTGTTTTTAATTAATCATACTAACTTTGCATCATACCTCACCGATCTTTATAAAGTGATTGACTTTTGTACATCTGTCATTTTAAAAGTTTGCCAACTTATGGCTGGAAGTTGACTGAAGATGCAGTGATGGTTTGCCAACCTGTACTGCTAGTTGGTAGATTCATTTTTGGTTTGCTGACATTTTAATTGACTGTCCTGTATTGTTGGTTGTAGTTCTAAAACTAGTGTAACCCCCAGGTCTTGTCAGAACTCACACACATCTGGAAATTGCCCATATTTTGTAGAAATAATTTTTAATAATTATACTGTTGAATGTGATGAGCCCAAGTGTTAAGATCTTGGATTACATAATCGTCGGTTACTTTCCGGTTGCTTGAATACTAGCAGAAAATTAGGAAAACCCATTAGTCGTCAGCCATACTTGCCCGTTCTTTTTTTTTTTGGCTCCTGGTGAGTACTCGCCAGGAGCCAAAAAACGCAGTAACAACACAGAAATTTGTCTTTTTTAGTTGCTGAGTATTTGCCGAGCAATTTTTTTGGGGGCTGGGCAAGTACTCGCTGAGTATGGGTATGCAAACTATGGTTAGAATATTGGGGATTTCAAAGTGGAGCCCCAAATTCATTTCCCTAGGAGGCATGTTAAAGTGTTGAAATTGGGTAAAATACCACATTTAAATTGCTGGGTGTGGCATACCCCAATGGAGAAGGCTGGTGCAAGTCCCAAGTGAATGTGACGGAAGAGATACCACTCAGTGGTGGCATCTAAGCCAAAGGTCCCTACAACGGGAATTTACCAATTAAAAAATTGTTTTTTATTAATAAATATACTAATAATTGTAACATTGCAAGGAATATGATGAATGTAATATGCAGCTGAATTGATGAAATCTTCCGTGTGACATAGAGAGCTCTTAAGATAATTTGAATATATAGAAAATGACTAATGAATATGCAATTGGATTCAAACTACTTGGAGATTATGTGGAGGTTGTCCCTTAAAAATCAACCCTTAAACAAATGAGTAATCATTCCTTTCATACAGCACAGAACTGAAAGTGCTGTTAAAGAACATTGAGAAGTAGGTTATTGTCAGCTTGAAGAAACAATGTTTTGTCACAAATAAAAGCACAAAATGTTAGGAGGAAGGTGTATATGAAGCACTGAGGAGGTTACAGGAATAAGACAAGGTTCAGAATGAGTAATGGTCCTGAAGGATGGGCATACGATGCCATTTTCAACACATACTCCAAAGTTTAGCTTGCAGGGTGAAAAAATAAAGCAGAGAAAATGGAGTAAACTAAGATACACAAGGCGATAAAGAAAGGCTGGATCGTCAGCTAGCCTTCTACAGGGCATCTGAATAACTTGAACATAGGATGCCTGTTTAGTTGGGTTTGTGCATTAATGATTAGCCTGTATCTAAGCATCAAAACTTTTAATCTTTCTGTTCAGTTTGGAAAACGATGTTCTGAATAAGTTAACATATAATAATAAAACAATTTTCAATCTTCTTGCCATTGTGTGTTTTCTTAACCTCTGCTTGCATGTTCTCACAAAAGTTATGGTCATTATTTTAACTGTTTTTTTCCCTTACCAATATGCATGACCTCATTTAGGAGCATTGATATTAAAATGATGAATCTTGATGCTTCTCTTTTGGCAGGTTTTAAAAATTTACTAGTGTGGTATTTGGTGGACTGCATAATGGGGATCTCAGGAAAATGGTTTAAGACACTGGTTGGTCTAGGAAAGCCTAAAGCACACCCATCAGAGAAGCATGAAAATGTAAGTGAGCTCAAACTTTAGTTTTGAAGTTAAAAAAGAAAAACTCTTGAATTCTTCTTTATTGTAGCTTTATATTGTAATATTGTTGGAACTGTAAATCCTCTGGTTCTGTAAGTAATTTGGCCTGTCAAGGCCAAATTACTACTCCTATTATTCGAAACTTTCCCCAAAACAGTAAATTCCCTATGTAGCTGGTCAAACTGGTGAGTTATAGTCTAAAGGCATGAACAAAGGGATATGTAGGCAGTCAAGTATCAAATACAGTCATGATGAAGACCTACAGCAATGTTACACAATCAAGTGTGTTCCAAGACAAGGCACATTCAGGTTCAAAAGGCTTTATATACGGTTACTCATCATATGCACCTACGGTCAATCACCAAAAAGATAACCCTACATGTCCCTTTTTGGGCTATATTAATCTTTTTCTGTATGGATTTCTAATTTGAAAGGTTTAATCACAAATGGTTAAATAGTATGCTGGTGAAGTGATTCTATACAGGGGGCATATGCAAGGTGATGATCATTCACAAGGATTTGATTATAAACATATGAGGCCTTGATAAGAGTCAAGGAAGAATTAATCAAGCTACAACCATCCTTAAAGTTAACCTACAGGCCGTAAGTTCACTTATAGATGAAAGCAAGCGATCAGAAGCATGAGTACAGGTTTACTTTTCCAGATTTCACATCAAGTGTTTTATTTCCCAAGTGTTGTCTTTCTCATAATTCTTTCAGGCTAAGTGTGGGAACAATTTCCTTGGACTTTTTGTCCAAGGGAAAAAGTCCGAGGGAAAGGAGATTTCAAAGGACTTTACAAGAAGTCCGAAAGAATACAATGGACAGTTTGGCAAAAAGAAAAAGGACTTTTACAAGAAACTCGAAGGGTATGTGCCCTTCCGGAAGGTTCATTCCAAAAATCCCGAAGGGTATGTACCCTTTGAGAAAACTCAAAACGAAAATTCGAAGGGGCAGTTTCAATCGAAGGGGACCTTTTACAAAATCCCAAAGGGTAGGTACCCTTCGGGAAAGTTCGAAGGACAAAGTCCGAAGGGTCACTTCGAGAGGCCAAAAGGACACTTCTATTTTTTCCGAAAGGCAGAAAGACCAATTCAAAATTCCAAGGGGCAGTTCCAAAAAACCTGAAGGGTATGTACCCTTCGGAAAAGTACACTTTCAGAAAATTCCGAGGGGCAGTTCCAAAAAACCAAAAGGGTATGTGCCCTTTGGGAGAGTACATTTTTAGAAAACTTGAAGGGCATGTACCCTTCGAAAAGGTCATTGGCAAGAATCCCAAAGCATACCTGCCCTTTGGGAAGTTTCACTTCAAGATTTCAAGGGATGTTTGCAAGAATCCCGAAGGGTGTGTACCCTTCGGGAATGTCACTTTCCAGAATTCCGAAGGGATGGTTTAATTTTTCAAAGGGTCAATTTTGAAGGCCCAAAGGGCTCTTTCTTTCGCAAAGTCTTTAAGACAAGAGGCAAAAGAGAAGACATTTCCTTCGGACTTTTTGTCCGAAGGAAAAAGGAATTAACAAGATGAAGACTCAGACAAAAAGTCCGAAGGAATTCCTTCGGACAAATTGTCCAAAGGAATTCCTTTGGAAAAGATTGGGAAAGCTCAAGTGCAAAGTCCAAAGGGTGAAATAATTTCCGCGGACATTTTGTCCATGGGAAAGTTGAAAGAACAAAAGTCCGAGCTAAAGAAAAGACAAAGTCCGAAATAATTCCCACAGACAATTTGTCCACGGGAAATTGACTGAACAAATGCCCATCTAAATCCCTGACTCCATTTTGAAAATGAAATACACTGGAAAATAACCAAGGGAAAATTTACATAGGAAAATCATGGACAATTTGTCCGAAAAGGTCAAAAGGGCAAATGAAGACAAAAACCATAAACAGAATATACCAAGAAATGCATGCACAGAAACAAAAGCCAAGAGCAAATAAGGCCGAGAAATAGCAAAGGATTCAATCTAAATATACCTCCCACTCATCAAGATCCTTGTCCATGCAAACCAGGGCTATTTATAATGGATTGGTCAAAGCTTCAGTTGACTGTTCGACGAAATCACATTTCTCTTTGGTTTTCATGCAATCTAAAGCTTTCAACATTTCAGGAAGTCCAAGTGGAGACCATTGGAGGTTGACTGGTCTTAAGATGGAGTTGACTGGACAAGCTTGATACACATCTTCCTTGTTTTTCATGCAAACGGGAATATCTTTTCCTCCAGCTCAACTTTCAAACGGATCAAATGGAGTTCCTTATTTAGAGTTTGGCATAGTTTTCCATGCAAAAGAGAGGTTTGACTTTCAATGGGCCCACCATTCATACTTCTACACCAACTTGGAATCATGCATGTTTTGAGATTTTTTTAGAGTGTATTGTTTATTTTTATTATTAACCTTTCAAACTTGGCATCACCGTGATACTTCTACGCCAAAATTTGAAAAGACATGCAATTTTGTAAAGGGAAAAGATTTCATTGAATATTCTAAATATTGTAAAAGGTGTTAAGTCTTGAGTTAATTAACCAAGACTAACCCTTTCCCTATTTTAGAACTACACTTAAGGCTTTTTTAGATTTTGGAAAAGCTTATTTGTTGGCTTAATCAAGCCATTTAGAAGATCCCTAAAGTTGGAAGGAAGAAATTGTAAGCTGGACCCTTCATCAATAAAGAAGTTATTGTTCTAAATCTAAGTTTTGACAGAAGATAGTGTGTAATCTGATTGTGCATCAGCATATAAGTGAGATTTATCTCCTTTTGCAGGTCCCTTCCTCACCTATCTCTCATTTTCTCACCCTTTTTGCAGGTCATTTGAAGAGGTTTTCAACCCTTCATTTGAAATATTTATGCTTAAGCACAAAATTATAGATTTCATTTGATTATATGTATGCATTGTTTTCAGTAACTTTAGAGGGTTTGGACAATTCAAGTGTATCACCCCACTTTAAATTAGAATTTCTTTTTCCTTCCTCTTTTCAACTCAAAATCACATTAGTCAAATTTATTGAAAAATCTTAAGGGAACCAGCCCTCTCTAGAAGTTCTTTTCATCAAAAAGTCACCCACACTCTGAGAAGTTCTAATTGTATCAGCTGGAGTGAAAGTGTGCTTGCACATCTTCAATCAGGGTGCACTCCAGAGTGATAGCAGATTACACATCGCATGAATATAAAAAATGGTTCCTAAATTCTTGCATTTTTTAGTTTGGCTTTACCTTTTTTGTATATTAAACAACCTGAAAGGAGGTTTCTATCTTAATTTGTTAAATAATAAATAGTAATCATAGGATTCTTAAACAGGCACGCTGCAAAGGAGGTTTCTATCTTAATTTGTTAAATAATAAATAGTGATCGTAGGATTCTTAAACAGGGACGCTGCAATTGGATGCATGGAGGAAATGTTACTTCTGAAAGTAGTTGATAAATATACTCTAATAGACCAAAAAGCTTCATTCTGTAGCTCTTTAGTACTGAAAACTATTACAAAATTTTAAATGAAACATGCATTAGTTTCTCATCTTGATTTGTGCTAAGACATGCAAAATTACTCGGAATTGATGTCATCTCTAATTGTAACTATAAAAACATTTAGCAAGAAAATGTTGGCCTCTATGAAATAAACATTTGTTTCTTGATAAAAACCTATGTTTTATCATCTAAACTTAGGTTAAAAATGCTTCAGCACAGAAATGTGAAGCTCACATGCAATAGGGCATCCCTCTGGACTCAATTATGTATTACACAATATTTTCTTTTTGCTATACAGCCTAATTAATTTCCCTTGTGGGTCCCAGTGATTTGAACTAATCTTTTACTCTCAGTGAAGAATGGGTATATTTGACTTCATGATCTATGACAAACCTCAGATGGTCTTCCGTCGTTGATGTCATTTTTATAAATTATGTTTCTTAACCCAGTTCTTCAGAGCTTGGGTAGTTGACTTCAGGATAATCATTTTATATCTTTCTTCATCCTATTTCAAGGCTATCACATTACGAAGTTATTGTCTTTCATGATGTATTTTGAGAAAATACAGATTCTTTTCCATCAAGATGATTTACTTTGAGCTTTGATTATACACCTAATTAATTGTGGTTAGTTATCAAAGTTTATGTCATAATGTTACAACCTTTTGAATAGCCACATACTGATGGGTCATGTTCCCTCCTACATAACCCTTTAATCATATATATTCACTAATCCATTATTTCGTAACTTTTATATATTCTGATTTTTATTTTTATATATATTAAATATGCAACTTTATTTATTATGTATATGACTTGGTATATAACAACTGGTACGTATAGCTAACTATCATGTAACTTATGTTATACACGATTAGTTGTGGTCTTTGATTGATTTTATTTTTGGGTGCGTCTCGCTGTCACCTTTATTTCTAGCTTGTGGCCCAACAAACTAAAATTTAAGAAAAAATTGGTTTGAATAATTTTTTCTTAAAAAAAGAGTAAAAGAAATCAAATTAGTATTTAATAAAGTAAAAAAAATCACCTTTTAAAAAAAAACTAAAATTATAGCTCATAACTAAAATAAAATACTAAATAAGCAAAACTTCTACCTTAATTTTACTTTATATTTATCCATATAAAAAAATACACGAGTTATATTATTTATCACCAATTTATGAACTTCAGATTTAGAAAGGGAAAAATCAAAACTATAACACACACTCACCCTTAGCTATAATCCCCTGACCATTTAAATGTTTTCTCGTCTTTAGCCCTCACCCTTAGTTATTAATCCTCTCATTAAATTTTTCCTTAGCTTTAATCCTTCTATCCCACGTCGCCACCTTTGTTTTGGTCCTCAATTACAAAAGGTCACAACAGTTTGAGAAGGTTGGGACTGTTAGTTACAAACATCAAATTATAATTCAAGTTGAAACATCAATACTAATCGTTCTTTATTAAAAGGTGTGAACGTTCTTGAGACAAATCCGATATTAAAAAAAACTTGGCCTTATATTTAAAAAAAAAATTAAAGTTGTATAAAATGCAAAATAATCAATTAAACAAATTTAAAGGAGATTTTGATTCAAAGAGGAAATAAATTAGAATCAGAAGGGGTATAATTTGAAAGAGAGTAACCTGGTCCACATTGAAATCAGTTTCAGCCAGAGGAGCACCACAGGAGTTTTAGTCTATCCAAATCCAACACAACAATTGTAAATATATGATATTAATTATTACTGTATTAAGAATGAATAATAAGTATTCTTTATTATCAACACAATAGAAGTAAAAAATGTTGAATTTTGAAAATAATATTCCGACACCAAAATTTTCAAAGACTTGAAAATGCAAAAATTTGGTGGAATTTATATAAAATGAGTACTCACACTTCAGGTTTGTTAATATGGTGTTATAATGTTATTTTATATTTTAGGCCTATGCATGGTGGATCAACCTTGACATGGAGCTTACAAAAGATTTAACATGGGATAAACTTGAAGGAATATTTTAAGGAAGATGGTTTAAAATATATTCAATGAAGGTTGAAAAACTGATTTGTTAAAGTCAGAATTGAATACACGAAACAAATTGAGATCCAAAAACTAATAGAGCAAAATCACACATTTGTTTTCCACAAATTAATAACTTGAAAAATATGGATAAAACCTTATTCGAAAAAAGACAGATTTCTTGTTTCCGTAATCATTCTCAATCCTTGCTTAGTCAAGTGAAACATCGTAAATCGACAATGAAAATTTTAAATCACCAAGAATTAGATTTTGTCGATAAGGAAAGTATTACTGAAAAGGTATTTTCAACAGATAAGCAAATTCAAATGACTATTAAAACTTTTGTTGCACAAGAAATTCAACTTGAAGAAAATTTAACTAGCGATACTCCACAAAATCCAATATCTATTGCAAATACTAATGATTTTGATGAACAAGACTTGAAGAAACTTCAAGTTGAACCTTATTGACATTCACACGATCAAGATAGGATTCAACTTAGATGTCAAAGTTATCAGAATTTGAATCGCAATCTTAAGAGATCTACTTGGATATCTACTTCAAGTAATAGAGAAAAATCGTGTAATTCATATCCAAACATAAGTCCTCACAATTCGAGTGTTATTGTGCACCGATATTCAATGTCTATCGATAAAGACTGATCTCAGATGGATTGATCCTGATTCCATGCATTGCTATTGTTGAATTTTATCAAGGATGTATTACCATATTCTACATGTGGTTTGAGGTCAAAGATTTTCCAACAAGGGAGGGCATATTATACACCTAATTAATTGTGGTTAGTAATAGAAGTTTCTGTCATAATGTCACAACCTTTCAAGTAGTCACATATTGATGGCTTACATCCCCAAATACCCGATCCTTGAATCATATGTAACCCCATTCACTTTCCTACCCCATTCACTTTACTACCCCATTCACTTTCCTATTATTTCATAGCTTTTCTATGTTCTAATTCTTATGTGTGAGAGAGAGAGAGATTATTTACATATTAGTATACCGACTTGGTAGTCAACAATGTTTATATGTAATTTAAAAGTCTTCAGGAATTATGTTATATGATCCAATGGAAAAGACTTTCTCAAATGTTAGAGGAGGTCCCAAAAATTTTGCCATATATTCTTGTATTTGATGTGCATTTCAGTAAACTAGCATTGGCACCATTAGAAGGTGCCATGGGGTTGCCGATAGGAGCGATGCAGAGGGTGATAGTTGTGCCTTGCAAAAATACTAACCATTTAAATACTGTTATGGTATGATTTAATAATATAAAATCAAAATAGTGATTTCTTAAATTGAAATGAGAACAGTTTTCTTTATTCAAGATATAAGGTACATAGTAATGAATTATGCTACAAAGAGATCAATTACAGACAAAATTCTTCCTTTTTACTAATCATAGTGTAAGTACTGCCATTCATTCTTGAGTAGCAGTCCCAGACAAGTGCTCAATTTGAAGATGAAAATCACTGCAAATGGTTTCACTAGCACTATCCACTCTCAATCCAAATAGTGTACAGGTCAATTCGTATGATTTCTAAAGAATTGAAAAATTGTGGAGGAAGATGGAGGGGAAATTGATTTATATAGAGATCATGAAATATTCCTGCTAGATATTGATTGGTATACAGCAATTTAGAGAAACTAAAACAACAAAAGCCGCATTCATGCTGATTTTGAAAGAAATTGTTCAGACTATTAGATAGGCTTGAGAATATTCTGTTGTTGTTTCTTATGTTCATTGTCTTTTGTTTTAATATTGGTGGTTAAAAGAAACAAATTAGTACTTTGATTCTTCGTCTGTGCATGTTTAAAACATTATTTTGAAATACAAACTGTAAATATTTGAGATCCTTGCCAAGGTTTTAAATTTGAGACAACATGACAGCTGTTTGCTTTTTATATACCTAACTTTCAGCTCCTCAAAACTTCATTTTAAAGACTATTTTTTTGACACATGGTGCATTTTTAGAACAGACGAACAAAGACAGACTTTAATTTCATTGCATTTGACTATAGTTATGTAAATTAATAATGTCATTGGTGATTTGAGTGCAGTCACGCCAGTCCATGCTCTCATCTTGCGAGTTTCACCTACCCCGCACTTCTCACAGAGTGCACACCTTTGCGCTCGTCCCACTTGCGCAACATTGCAGTAAATTTTGCAGTCTGCACAATGGCAACACACTTGCTGCCCAACTCCACATCTCCACAGAGTAGATAACAGCCACGTGGAGACTTTGTGCCATGTTGTGCCATATTGGACATCACTTTCAGAGCTCGTTCCATGTTAACACACCTGTCAGCACAGTGTGCATTTGTTAGCATACCATGTAATCTAGAAGTCGAACTGTCACACCCACAAGAAGGCAAATTGTCATCCGTTGTAGAAGTTGAACTGTTTTTGTAATTGTTTTCTACTGTAACCGCTTTCTGTTAGTATATTTAGACTTATACACTCTTGTATGGTCTAAGATGTACTTGCTCTTTTGGATTATATGCACATTTGTGCACATCATTATCCATATCTTATTTATAAGTTTATCATAAATAAGAATATATTTTTAGTAGTTATCCTCAAATTAAGGTTTGTCTAATTTGAGAGATTCCCTAAAAGATAGCCATGCTTTCATAACTCTAAACCTACTGGCTTATCTATATACGAAAATAGAAAGTAAGCCTTTTGAAAAGTTCTTTGTAAGTTATATTGTATTCATACTGTGAGGAGGTCCAATTGACCCTTTTGCACATTTGATTTTTATTGAAAAGATGTAGATATTCTATCATATTGAATACATGTTTATCAGTGCTTCAATGTTATACAAGTATGCATGCAACTGTGAATGTATGTCCTGAGGTTGCTTATTTAGTTATCCTGTGCACATTCTAGAAATTTTACATGTTATCAGAGCTTATCCTAAGCATCAATTTGTTTGCATAGTGATTTATGCATTCAAAATCACTTTGCTTCGCATTTATGGAGTTTTCTTATTCTTGTCATCTTGAAGGTCCTCTTTTCAATTTGTAGTTTTTGGAGCTCGATAGAAATATTTTGACCTCAACATTGTGTCTGGGATGTCTGAAAAAGTCAGTTTTGACTTTTGTTTCATAGGAATCAGAGTTATATTTATTGAGGTTTGAAAAAAGGCCAATCGGGGTTTTTTGGCAATTTTGGATTTTATTTATAAAAATAATAATAATTTATCTTTTAATTATTTGTTTGGAAAAGAAAAAAGCAAAAACAAAAAAATACAGAAAAAAAAACATGCAAATTACAAAATACTTTCAAACTTAAGAAAATTGTATGGACATAAAATCCATTTTCTGGTTTTGGAGTTGTAGGCAACGAATTTTTGCAGGTTTGGACAACTTCTTGCAGGTTACCTCATCGTTTTGCTATGTTTTTAGCACTCTATTTTCGACAGGGCATATCTTGGTCATATAGAGGCCTTTCACACTGTTTTTTTTATTGTGCGCATTTTTGCGAGAGCTTCACAGTGACATATATGGTTTTTGGAGATTTGGCCTGCCGTTTCTGCTTGTTCACAGGTTTTTAGACACCACCTAGGCCATTCCCATTTTAAATTGCTATATCTTTTGCACTGTGATGAATGTTTTCAATGAAATTTGTTTTGAAACTGCATATTTTTATGATAGGAATGTACTTATACAGTTTTTTGTTGATTTAACATCATTTACAACAGATTACTGTTATCGTTCTTTGAGCCTACTTGTGGTATTTTGGTCCGAATTTCACAGTGATATTCTGTTTTTTTAACACTGATTGGTTTAAGCCGTTGATGTAATAAAAAATCCTTGCTTGTACATGGGTACCTCATCAGGAACATTGTTAGTTGGGACCCATATTGAGGATATGTACCTTTCAGCCTTGTATATAATTGTGCATTATAGGGGAATATTGTGAGTGCTCCCGTGTCACTTGAGTGATGGATCAGCCCATATGTGCCCTTTGACAACTTGGTGAGTACTTTCTTGCCACATTTGAGTAGTGGATTTGTATCATGCATGCCCTTGATTATGGAAATATTGTTTCATTGTTTTTATGTATCACCTCTTCTATATTTTTGACACTTTGACAAAATTATTGTCTCCTTTTGTGGAGCAATTTCTGGAAGTTCCAACATCTATCAACTTTTTGGTGTTTGAGTAGTGGATTCAGACCACTCGTGCAATGTTTTTATGGACAGTGTTATTGCTTCCTATGGAGCAATATTGTCAACCCCAACTCTTGTTTTTTTTTGAGATTTTGCAATTTGAGGGTGATCCTTGTATTCAGCACCATTTTGTTCTTGACTTGGCAGTTACAATGACTTGACACCCAACTATTATGGTAAAGATGGAATGGCATCCATAACTTTTCAGATAATAATCTGCACACATGTGCATATAATCCAAAAGATCAAGTACATCTTAGACCATTCAAGAATGTATAAGTTTAAATAATTAACATCCCCCCCAAGACATGCTCTGATAAAGGGAAGGAATCATAAGCTACACTAATCTAAGTAAACTTAAAGAAGAAAGGTGATGTGTGCATTGACACTTTCTTGTAATGATATTTTATAACCATTTGACCCCAAGAGGGACAAGCATCAAATGGTCTTTTGTTCACATTCCAATCGAAGGAAACTAGTTAGGAAGTGTTCACCCCCTTCTGATCACTGGAATCCTCATTCTCAGCCTTGTTGATTTTTGCACACATATGCACCGTACCCTTTTCGCTTCTCATTGAATAAGAGTAGCAATATTTTGCTAATCACATGCATTTGAGCATGTAATGGTTTGTTATTGTTTTCTGTTTACTATTTCATATTTTCTACTAGCTAGGTTATTGAGTTGTCATCCGCACTGCCATCCTTGACCCCATGGCATGAATCAATTGAAGGATGGCTACATTTAATACAACAATTTCAATACCTAGGATGTGGTGTGTTTTTTAGTTCAGTTTTGCCATTCTCATATTTTGGCACCGTCTTAGATTATAGTCTTCTTGCCATGGATGAGGTTTAACAGGTAGTATATGCTAGGAAATCGTATGAAAGGTGGGTATCAGTTCTCACATCAAATTTACTTGTACCTAGATGGAAAATCATTTAGGAGAGGATCAATTAACCATATTTTGTCGAAGCTTCATTGTGTGGAGGGGATCAAAATATTTAATGGCTTGAGGGTCAGTCCATTGATTTAAACTAGGATTCTTTGGGTAGTTATCAATTGCCAATATTTGCAAAAAAGCAGTTCCCTTTGTCCATTAGATGGCGAGAAGCATAGAGCCCATGTTTAAGAGGAGCTTTTAAACCAAGGAGTGGGGACATCAATATACTTTTGTTTTGTGGATGTTGTACTTGGGACAAGGTACATGTGGCAGGTTTTAAGTGCATGCTTTCTCCTATAAAAGGAAAATACTCATTCCTTTACATGTCAGATCAACTAATAAAATGACGTAATACAAAGTTTAAATCCCAATGGATTCCATAGCCATAACATAAGCTTTTCTAATCTCAATTATCACTTCCTGCAGAGCACAAAGGCACCATATTATCGGCAATAGCATAGATATGAATGAATGGTCACCGGCATTCTCCATGAAGTGTAAATCCCTTTTCTCAGAAAGCTATCAAAATCTGTAGTAAACATGTTTAATGGCATATTTTATCTCAAGTATTCTTTTGTCATATTTTGAATATGGACAAAGACAATTTTTTTATTTGATTAGTTTACAAAAAAAAGAAATAAACAGGGGGATAAATAATAAGAATAAAATGTGTTGTGGTGCTCATGAGGACAAAGAAAATGATCTCATAGACGATGATGAATCTTAATTTAATGTGTAGCATGTGTCATGAGCAGAAAACATGCTAAACAACAGAAACTGGGAGCCACAAATTTGAAATTCATTAGTAGTTCAGAGTAGGAGGAATGTTAAAAGGAAAACCATCATTTATATTTATTATTCTGCACAAAGATGGAATAATTTAAACTTTTGTTATGTTCAATTTAGTGGAATGTGGGGTTATTTAATTCATAGAAGGTATACTCGGCGAGTACTCTCCAAAAAATATGCCTCATGAATATACTCTATTTATACTCAGGTTTTTTTATAGTTTTGGCAAGTATTTTGACAATGATCGCCACAAGTACTCGCCAGTAATCGGCGATTACTGTCAAAATGCTCGCCCTCATTTCTACACTCAGTCCATGTTACGAAAAAAGTAAAAAAATGTGAAAAACATAGTAAAAAAACCACGGAAAAAACACATAAATTTCTCCTTTTTAAGCACACATGCCCCTACACTCTCATCACACAACATTTGAGCATCTTTTGAGAGAAATTGGAGGGAGCTTGTAACGGATAACTACAACAAATTTGAAGAAATTCGATTTCCAGGGTAGTTTTTTTTCCCCAAATATTAAATTTTTTGTAAATCGTTCTTATTAGATTTCTAAACTTGTTTGAAAAATTTACATGCATTCCATTCAATTCTATAATTCTTATTCATGATTTACGCTAGTTTTTCATAATTTTTGAATAAAATTGTTGGTTATTCCCTGTTTATAAGGTTTAATTTTACAAATTTATGGTTTAGGGTTTTTTTTAAATGTTTTTAAATTTTTGTATTTTTTCGTATACATTTACAACTTTATGATTTAAGTTTTTTTTAAATGTTTTTTTATTTATGTTTGCATTTGAACATGCTGCAGGTTAACTGTTAGCATACAATGGTATCCAACGCAACATCAAGATCAACATCAATGAGTAGTAGTTGTCTTGCTAGTACTGCTACTTGGAAGTATGACATATACGTTGAACTGTCCTAGGGGAGTGTGATTTGTATATTTTGATCGAAGAAGATATTGGAGACATCAATCGATTCAAATACCATATTGCATGTATTCCTTGATGCGACGTCATGCCATGTCCTAATACTATGGAAGAGGCAAAACAAGAGATGATTACAGAGCTTGCATTGTTGGATGAGAAGAAAATAGAGAGGACAAGGGTACAAGAAGCCTTAGCAACAACCATCACCCCTGCATTGGCAACAGACATTGATGTAGTTATGCTATGTACCCAAGGATATAATATATTAATGTATATAGGTTGATAGGGATGCTGACATGTGACACACATCCCTCTTAGTTAATTATATGGGTCCACTATATTAGGATAAATGAATAACTTATGGAACTAATACATTGGGTAATGGTCGACTTACATTGGGATTAGGAGGTTATCCATCCATTGTTAGTTATATAAAGGTCTATATAAAGAAGATGAATATCATTGTAAAGGATATCAATCAAATGTTGAGTCCTCTATTTGGTAGAAAGATATTGGAGGTTGCCCCCTCGAAATGGCATTGTGAAGTTATTCCTTCCTAATGGAGTATTGTATGGTGTTGCCCTAGCTTAAACGTATTATTCTATTTTTGTATATATTGAATATTTGGGCATCTTGGCCCACCAATATATATTATATTGTGTTGATCTACATTATATTCTACATATTTATAAATTTTATAAGTGTAGATCATAACAAATGGTATTAGAGCATCGATTTGGATAAATATTGTGGGCAAAATCCTAATTTTGGAGAATCTTTCATATCTTACAATTTGTTTCGATTTTTTCTACATTTTTTTAATGGTTTTGGAGGATATTTCAAGGAAGTCAGAGTAAAACATTCAAGGGTTTATGATCCATTTTGAGGAAGATATTACTATTTTAGGGTTTTTAATAAATTCATCATATTTGCCGAAATTTTAGGAATTTTAATGTGAAATTTTTATTGGTTCAATATCATTATACATAAAAGCTACAATCAAAATTTGAGAATTGTTTGATTTGTTTTGTGTGAGTTATGGCAATTTTATGATTTTTATAGATTTGCTCTACAGGCCAAAATTTTTGACATTTTCCTACCAAATTTTCACTTAAGTTGAAATATCATACATGGAAGCTACAGTGAAAATTTTGGATTGTTTGGATCAGTTTCGAATGAGTTATTGAAATTTTAAGGTTTTTTCGTTAACTCTAATTTTTTTAGATCAGAGTTAAATTTTTTTTTATAGAGAAGAGGATATTGATGTTAGAGAATGGTGGATTCTTTTTAAGAAGTATTATTTTGACAGAAGAACATGGCAAAATGCTTTGTCACAACATTCCAGGGGTCATACACAACTCTGGTGGGTTTAACTGGAGTCGAAAGCTGGACGTTTTCATGGGAAGTAATAGAACAATTTTTCGTAGATCGATGGGGTATAAAATATAAAAAATACAAAAGAGGAAGAAAATGATGATGATGGTAATGAAGAAGAGAATATAGGGGATGAATAAAAGGAGTAGAAAAAATAATGACAATGAGGAAAAACATTCAAGTGAAGAAGAAAAAACAGAGCATAATGTTGATGATGGGGAGGCTATAGATGGTGCAGAAGGAGAGGTAGAGGATTTTGAAGAGGAAGGATTGGATGATAAGGGTTCGAATAGTTTGGCTCCAAAGAAATCAGAGTCAATTTTTTCAGTTTCATGGATGCATTCAAAAGAAGGTGGTATTGTGTCCATAAATCCCAACAAGTATAACTTCATCAACATCGATGTGGCTCAACATCTACATGTTCAAGCAAAGAATATCAAGGAGGCTCAAATAAATGGTAAGAATATTCAATTTTTTGAGGATTTGAAGCTCACTATGGACAAATATCGTTTGCATTCAGTTTTTTATGCTTTGGATATGGATGGTGTGGATATGGTTCTTGGATATCCATGGTTAGAGACTTTGGGCACAATAAATATTAATGTGCAAAAGAAGTTCATGAAGTTTTGGTACAAGAAAAGTAAGGTTACTTTACAGGATATCATAGTTGGAAAGGCACAAAAAACAATCAAGGTAGAGCACGAGGATGAGATTGAAGCAGTTAAAGAACAACATGAGGAAGATTTAGATGAAGACATAGATGAAGAAACAATACAATTAGAGAAAACACTTCATCTACTCGAGACAAAGGAACCACAAAATGAAAAGGTGGAGGTAGAAGAAAAGGTTGATTAGGTCAAAGTATCAAAAAAAGTTGAGGTATATAGACACCTACACCATTATGAGAGGAAACAATCATGGAGCCATGTCAGGGAGTGTCATAGCAACAATCACTTTGGATATACAAGAAATCAGAATACCAATCACTATAGCTATACAAGGAATCAATGGAACAATCACTATGGCTATGCATAGAAGCTAAGTTACCGGTTCATTTTCAGTTTTGGTGCGGGTTCGAAGAACCCGATTCGTCGGTATGATGACTTTTTTTCTTTGGATTCATTCGTACAAAAAATATAAAAAAAGATTAAAAATATAGAAATTCAACCCTGATACAAAGGAAAATAGTGCAATTGTCATTAACCACTAAACAAATAAATGATAAGTATAACCATTAAACATAAATGATAAAATCATATATATTAAAATATAAAATATCAATTATCAATAATTATCTTGTGGTTGTAATTAATTACATGATACATTAAACTTTAAAAGTCAATCTTCATAGTCATATTGCTCTTCATCGAGAGCATCAACATCATCATCATGTTGTGGTTCATTAGAAGTAGAACATGGACTATCAACATTACCACTCTTGCTAGCAAAGTTACATGTCATCGAAGCCGAAGGACTGCCAATGTCATCTAATGAGAGGTGGGATATGCAAGCATCTAAGTCAACAACCTCTGGATCTATATCCCAATGCTTTGACATCCCCTCCTTGTACTTTGGGTTCTTGTGCGATAGAAGATGCAAATTGGAGTGTATGTAGACCAACTCCTCAGCCTTTTTAGTTGCGAGCTTGTTGCGCTTTTGTGAGTGAATGAAGCTATATGTGCTACAATTCTACTCACAAGAAGATGAACTTGCAACCTATATTCAAATTTAAACATAAGTTTAAAATTTTTAAAAGAAAAAGAAAAACTTAAAAACTTAAATAATAAATTTAAAAACTTAAAAAATACAAAACTTACCTATGACAATATCTTGATTGCAAGAGGTTGTAGGTTCGGTGATCTTTGGCCATAAAGGTACCACCACATAGGATCATCCTTCTTTTATTTGTCCCAAAGAGCATCGAGACTATGACCTTGGGAGGTAATGAAAGCCCGAAACTCGTTTATAACCATGTCTTCTATTTCGAGATCATGGAATATCCTAGACAATGCCATTTTGTACCCTTCAGCCACTTTGACATCCTTATATGGTGGCACCCTCCTCGACAAAGAAAGGCTTTCCGTGCTATAGAAACGAGGAGTCAATGCAAATGCAAGGAGATGTAATGGGGTGGTCATTTTGTACCACCGCTCAATAAGGATAAAATGCACTAGTTTGAAAATTTTCTCCTTAGGATCTTGCTCTTTTTCATTAATGATGAATTTTATCTTCTCAATCGTTGAGTCTATGCCATCATATATTTCTCCCAAACGTGGCTAATCCATGTTAGCGAAACGGATCATACTCATGATGGGCTCAATGAAAATAAATAATCTACATGGGCCCACCAATTATCATCTAGGATCAAGTTTTTTACTCTTTGGGCCCACCAATTATCATCTACACCCCACAAGTTGTTGATGACCATATTGCTAAGTGCTTGTCATATTTTCACAAGTCGTCTCAAGACGATTGTGTGAGAAGCGAATCTAGTCGGAATAACTTATTACAAAATTAAAAATATAGTTGTACAGGTACTAGATTAAAAAATAAAGAAGTTAAAATATTAAAACAAAAACAAAAATACTAAAATAAAAATACCTTCAACAACTCCAATGTTGAGAACGATCTAAAAATGGCTTGAGAGTGTTAATGGTTGGTGACAAATATTTGAATCTAATCAGCTTCATCATACGCTTTTTTGATCCAGTCAATTTGTTTCCCCATTTTTTGCAACATGAGGTTGATTGAGTGGACAGCACAAGTGTCCAAAAAATGTGTCCATACCTCGCATCCACCAACATCCCCGCAACCTTGCAATTTTTGGCATTATCCGTTTCAACTTGGATAACATTTTTAGGTCCAACCGCCTCAATGGATTTGATGAGGATGTTTGCAATGAATTTCACATCCTTACACACCCCTCACAATCAATGGCCTTCAAAAACATTGCCCCTTTAGAGCACACTACAACCACATTGATCAAAGACTTGTTTCTTGCATCTTTCCATCCATCGAAAATAATGGAGACTCTTGTTTCAGCCCATGAATCTCTGATTGGCTTAAAAAAATCTTCAACATATTTTCTCTCCTTCGTCAATAAAGTGGTGCGGATTTTTTCAAACCCTTGGCCTTTGTAATCTTTTGGGGCCTCATTGATTGCTCTCACCGTTTCTTGCCAATATGGTGATCGAACCACATTGAAAGACAATCCATTTGCATATATGCAACGTGTAATTTTCTAATTCGCAATCTCCCTACTCTCATTTTGAAAAGACCTATCCAATGGTCCTCTTGTTCTTTTGTTTGGAAGAGAAGCCTCTTCGTGCATAGAGGGTGATCCCAAAAATGGATGTCTTCCAACGGGCACAACTGGAGAACCACCAGTAGGACTTGGGGAAACAGGGGACTTCCCTGATCCCTTGCCTTTCTTTGCTAGAGGTTGACTGAGTCTCATGGCATGTGCGGCATCTTGTTCCTTGATGAATTCAAGGATTTTTGAATGTGGCAATGGAGAGTTAGTCTTCCCCGTGCAAAATTTGATTCCGCATTCAAGAATGTGACATAAATTTACTTTCACCCTAAAGTATGCGCTTGTGAACTGAGAATCACAAATATTGCATTTCCAAATATAGGCCCCACCACCTGAAACTTGGTCTATCAGTGTTGTATATTTCCACAATGGTGAGTTCGTCAAGTCCATTTTGTGTTGCCTTTGGCTGGCGGAGGAAGAGCTACGAGACATTGTAGTAATAGTATATATAACTACAAGTTAAAAAACAAACACAAAATAGAAAAAAATCAAAACAAACCTAGGGCAATAGCTAGAAACTTGTAAAAAAATTTAAAATGACAAAAATAAATAAATAAAACAATATAAAACTTACCTTGACAACAAATGGCTCCTCAATCACCGTAGGCAAATGATTAGAATGATGCTTGTGTTAAGCACGAGATATACTGAGAGGGGGAGTGAATCATTATATCATATATCTTTTAAATCTTTTACTTAATATGATTTTTTTTCTTTAACAACGTAATCATACATTAAAGATATGCAATAAAACTGAAATAATAACATGCACCACACAAAAAAGAGAAAGACACCAGATTTTTACGTAAAAACTCAATGTGAAAAAAACCACGAAGAACAATCTCAAGTATATGAATGAACACTAACTCAAATTACAAAGTTCTCAAGCACTAACTTGCAAGAGCACCAACCCCTTTGCCGAACACCAACACAATTATTTGTGAGCACCAACCCACAGAAGCACCAAACACTACCTTTTAATGTTGTTTTTTTAACAAATAATAGAACTCTATTATATCTCTTTCTCTTCTCTTCTTTTCTTATATAAAATAATTACAAACCATGCACTCTCTTGCATATTTAAAATGGCTTCCCAAGCCTCCTTTTATAGCTTTCCAAATGACCTTTGGTATTCACCCTTTGTGACTCTTCAATCTATATGGAAAATGGCGCCAAACTTGCATGACCCTTCGAATCCTTTCATTTGAAAAGTCACATGGTGACCTTTCATGAGCAAATGCGTCATTTCCCCTTTTTGTCTTTATTTTGGTGACTCTTCAAATTCCTTAAGGTGACTCTTCATGGAAAAATGTGTCATTCCCTCTTTTGTCTTCACTTGGTGACTCTTTCAATTCCTCAAAGTGACCCTTTATAGGAAAATGCGTCATTTCTCTCTTTTGTCTTTATCTCATGACTCTTTGACTTCTTCATGGGCCCTCTTTTGACTTTATGCAACCAAAAATATATTCGTTAATATTTAATTAATATCAACATACTTTAGCCAAAATATGATCATTAAAAAACACATTTAAACATTAAATGCTATGGAGCCTTTGTCACCAATAATGTTAAATATTTGACATCAATGACAATATTTCTCACAATCTCCCTCTTTGTCATTGATGGCAACCTCAAACTAAAAATGTCACACCATGAAACTTGTACTACACATGCCAACCTACACATACTACCAACATACAGTAACTCCCCCTTATTGTAGCACCATGTACATGTTCATGTACTTCTCCCCCTTTGACATCAATGGCAAAGGGTTTATCCTAGAGCTAACACTTAGCTCCCCTTCAACTGATGCTGAATTTCAATGACAAGAAGTAAAAAAAATTACTCCCAACTTCTCTCGTAGATACTCGAATGTGTTTTTTGTTAGTGTCTTTGTGAAATATCTGCAATCTGTTATGTAGTATTGATATATTCCAACTTAATATGCTAATCTGCAACATGCTCTTAAAAAGTGATATCTGATAGGAATATGTTTTGTTCTTGAATGCATCACTGGATTATTAGAAATATTAATAGCACTTGTGTTATCACAAAAAATAAAGATAGGTTCATCATATTTTACTTTGATGTCTTCTAAAGTTTGCTTCATCTAAAACATTTGAGTACAACACAACACTACTGCAATATATTCTGGTTCAGCTGTAGAAAGTGATACTAAGTTTGGCTTCTTGCTTAGCCATGATACTAAGCTATCATCGAGGAAGAAAGCTCCTCCACTTGTACTCTTTATGTCATCTAAACACCCTACCTAATCAGAATCTGTATAAGCAACCAACGTGAAATCTCTACCTGTGAGATACCACAATCCATAATCCAATGTCCTCTTGACATATCTGAATATTCTCTTCACCCACTGAACATGACTCTTCTTTGGGGTTGTCTGATATCTCACAACTATGCCTACTGCATGCATGATGTCTGCCCTTGATGCTGTCAAATATAAAAGACTACCAATCATAGATCTGTACAAAGATTGATCTGCAACAGGTGAATGTTCATCCTTACCTTGTTCCCTGTACCCATTGGTGTGCCAACTGGTGCACAATTCTCAAAACCAAATTTTTTCAACATTTTCTTGGCATATTTATTTTGAGATATGAAAATTTCTTTATCTGACTGAAATATTTGCAACACTAAGAAAAATGACAATTCTCCAAACAGATTTCTCAAATTCTTTTTGCATATTATCAGAAAATTATTGTCATTTTTTCAATGTTACCTCCAAATATTATGTCATCAACATATACCACAACAATTAACTGATGCTCGCCTTCTATTTTGATGTAGAGATTACTGTTAGCAAAACCTCTCTTAAAACCTTGATCTTACAGGTACTTATCAAGTCTTGCATACCAAGCTCTGGGAGCTTGTTTCAATCTATACAGTACTTTTTTCAATCTGCATACATGGCTACTATTATTTGAGAGAAGAAATCCCTCAGTTTATTCAATGTAGACCTCTTCTAGATTCTCGTTCAGAAAAGCAGACTTGACATGCATCTAAAACACTATGAAATTTTTAAACACTGCATATGCAAGAAACATTCTAATAGCCTCTAGCTTTGCCACTGGTGCAAAGGGTTCTTCAAAATCTATACCCTCAATCTGAACATATCATTTACTTACTAACCTTGTTTTATCCCTGATAACTTCACCATCTTCATTCAACTTATTTCTGTATACCCATTTTGTTCCTATCATATTTTGATCTTTTGATCTAGCCACTAATTCTCAAGTATCATTGTTTTCTATCTGATTTAATTCTTCATCCATTGCTTTAACCCAATGCTCATCATGTCTAGCTTCTGAAAAAGTTCTAAGTTGAATTTTGAACAAAGAAAAATTAATTTGCTCAGATTCACTTACCATCATCCTTTTGGTACAAACCCCTTCATTTATGTTCCTGATGATGTCACTTACATTATGATTTCTCTGGACATATTTGGATGGGGTCTTGGTGTCTTTTTGCTCATTTTCATCTTCATTTGATTCTTCAAAATCTTCTTCAATGATTTCAGGAGTGTCTATCAGATCACTAGCTCTTTATGCTACATCATCTATTCTGACACTTGCACTTTCAACTATTTTTTGGTTCTTTTGTTTTAACATTTATAAGTTTTACATTTGCAAGAATATCCAAGAAATTTACCTTAATCTGTTCTAGATTCAAACTTACCCAATTTTTCATCGTTTTTCTTTATAAAGCATTTGTTGTCAAAAACTCTGAAACAATCAACAGTAGTTGATTTGTCTTTCCATAGCTCATAGGGAGTCTTGTCACTGTTGACTCTCAACAACGCTCTGTTCTAGATATGCACTGTTGTGCCCACTGCCTCTCTCCAATATTTTTCTAGTATCTTGAATTCATTTAGCATTGTCCTTGCCATCTCCTGAACTGTTCTATTTTTTCATTCAACTACTCTATTTTGTTGTGGAGTTCTGGTTGTTGAATAATGTCTCTTTATCCCATGGTCTTCACAATACTCAATAAACTTATCTGAGATGAATTCTCTTCCTCGGTCTGATCTCAAGCACTTAATCTTCAAACCAGTGTCATTCTCAACTAAAGCCTTGAATGCTTTGAAGTGGTTGAAAGCTTCTGATTTTTTCTTCAAAAACATCACCCAAGTCATACGTGTAAAATCATCAATAAGCAACATGAAGTATTTCTCACTTTGAGTACTTTGAGTTCTGGTAGGACCACACAGATCAATGTGAACAAGCTCTAACATCTGAGTAGTCGAGTATTCTTTTGTCTTGAACCGTCTTTTGACCTGCTTCCCATGCTGACATGGTTCACAAAGAGTGTTGGAGGGCTTTGTAATCTTTGAAAGATGTAACTGCTTGTTTCTTGCTGATGTTGACAAGATTGTCAAAATTTATGTCCCATTCTCCTGTGCCACACCCAACATTCCTCAACCTGGCTCAAACATCTTTGACATTTGATATCTGATAACATATATAAATTGTTCCCTGTTCTCTGAGCATCTACAATCAACACATCTGAATCTTTTCTCCTAATTTCACAACCTTCTGCATAAAATTTTAATGTGTACATGATCGCACATTTGACTTACACTCAATTGATTATGCTTAAAACCTTCTACATACAGAATATTCTCAGTCTTAGTTCTACCATTATCCAAACTTAATGTATATTTTTCGGCTATTCTAACAGTGGTATTGTCTCCAAATTTCACTGTGCCACCATTGATCGTCTTTAGAGTTATGAACTTGCTCTTGTCCCCTGTCATGTGCCTCGAACATCTGTTGTTAATGAACCATGGTTTTTCTTCGTTTCTTGCATGCAAAGTTGTTTGGACTAACATAGACTTTTCAGGGTGTTTCTTCTGCCATGAACCTGTCTGAATTTTCTTCTTGATGAATAACGCCTTGAAACTTTGGTCCTTCACTGACTCGAACATGCTTCTGCAATGTCGAGCTATGTGTCCAAAATTATTGCACTTGTAACATACTATGGCTTCTTCATCAAACACTGATAGAGGAGCAAAAGAGTTGTGGCTTCTGCTTGACTCTGCATGAGTTTCTTTCTTGTTTCTGAAATTATTAACTCTTTTCCAACAATCTATTTTTTTATGACCATAACCATTACAATAAAAACAATAACCATGAAAATATAACATGTTTTGATTTGTGTATCTTTGATCTGGTTGTCTTTTGTAGCTTTGTTCTTTCCAGCCTTTTTTGTTTGAGCTGTCCTTTGCATTCTTATTTTTTATTTTTATTTTGTAAAGGCTTCAGCATAGCTCTTTTTCTTTTCAAATCTGATTCCTGTCTTATCTGATATTGATTTTTGACTTTATAATATCTTATTCAACATGTTAGTGCTATTTTCAAATTTTGAATCATTGACTGCTTTATTTGTTTTCTCAATAACTTCTTTTAAAGAAGCAATTTCAACAACATACTTTTCACATTCTTCACTTACTTTTTGTAATTGAGTTGTTAGATCTTCTTCAGTGTTTTTGGCTTCTTCAATGTGTGCTTATAGATCTTCAATTATTTCCTTTGACTCTTTTTCATTTTTTTCGATTTGGAGCTTCAATCTTCGATTCTTCTTCTCAAGAGCTTTTAATTCTTCCCAGGCACAAATGAGTTCTCCTTCCAAGTTCACCTCAACTTCATCATGTTCCTCTTTTTGATCATCTGTACTTTTGCTTGCGAAGGCATCTTCATGTATGGTCATGAATAAAATCTCTTCTTCATCTGAGTCACTGACTCCACTGTCTTTGGTTGAGCTCGGATTTTTAGAATATAAACTCTTCTTTTCAAAACCCTTCTTGAATTTGCCTTTGAAGTTCTTCTTGTATGTAGGTTTTCCTTCGTCATTGTTATCATTATTCTTATGGGCACTTAGCTACAAAATGTTCAATCTTACCACATTTAAAACATTTAAATGGTAACTTTCCTTAATATTTACTTGTGCCCTTTTTAGGCTTGCAAATGAATAGAGCTCCGTTGTCATCTTCCTCATCGCTAGAGCTATCACTTGATTCTTGAATCTTAGCTTTGTCTTTCTTCGATGTCTTAAAAGCAGCTTATCTCTTTGAAGGTTTCTCTTGTTCGGTTCGCATCTCATATGTCATAAGAATACCATGTAGTTCATCCATCTTTTGCTTAGCTAGATCCTTCATCTCCTCAATTGCACAAACCTTTGCATCATATCTCAATGGTAGAGATCTCAAAACCTTTTGTACCACCGCTGACTCTTCTAACTTTTCTCCAAGACCTTGAATTTGATCAACTCGCAAAAGATAACTTGCTATATTCTCTTCTTCTTACATCTTCAAACTTTCAAACTGTCTTCTAAAAGTTTGGAGCTTAGCTTGTTGAACCTTTCCATCACCTTTGTAAATATTCTCAAACTTTACCTAAATCTCATGAACAAATTTGTATTGCATAATTTTAACAAATTTTGATTCACATAAACCACATAAAATAGCATTTAAAAATTTAGCATTATTTTCACTTGCCTTCTTTTCCGTAAGAGTAGTTCCAAGTGTCTGTGGCTCTTCGTATTCTCCATCACTACTTGCCAAATGTCGAATCCAAGGGCCATCAAGTAAGTCCTCATCCTTATGCTCCAGAAAGCATAATTTGTCCCATCAAACAAAGATGTCTTATTTGTAAAAAAACCTTCATGTGATCCCCCATTGTGGTTTTCCCGATCTACCTTCAAACTGTTAAACTCTTTCCAAAAGAACCGGCTCTGATACCAATTGTTAAGCATGGGATATACTGAGAGGGGGGGTGAATCAATATATCATATTTTTTTTAAATGTTTTACTTAATCTGATTTTTTCTTTAAAAACTTAATCATACATTCAAGATATGCAATAAAACTGAAATAATAACATGCACCACACAAGAGAGAAAAACACCAAACTTTTACGTGGAAACCCAATGTGGAAAAAACCACGGAGAACAATCTCAAGTATATGAATGAGCACCAACTCAAATTACAAAGTCCGCAAGCACCAATTTGCAGGAGCACCAACCCCTTTGTCAAACACCAACACAACTATTTGTGAGCACCAATCCATTAGAGCACCAACCCCTCTTATGTAAAACACAACTACCTTTCAATGTTGTTTTCTCAACAAATGATAGAACTCTACTATATCTATTTCTCTTCTCTTCTTTTCTTATATAAAACAATTACAAACTATGCACTCTCTTGCATATTTAAAATGGCTTTCCAAGCCTCCTTTTATAGGTTTCCAAAGGACCTTTGGCATTCACCATTTGACTCTTCAATCCATATGGAAAATGGTGTCAAACTTGCATGACCCTTCAAATCCTTTCATTTGAAGTCACATGGTGACCCTTCATGAGCAAATGCGTCATTTTCCCTTTTTGTCTTTATTTTAGTAACTCTTTGAATTCTTCAAAGTGACTCTTCATGGAAAAATGAGCCCTTCCCTCTTTTGTCTTCACTTGGTGACTCTTTGAATTTCTCAATGTGACCCTTCATGAGAAAATGCGTCATTTCTCTCTTTTGTCTTTATCTCATGACTCTTTGACTTCTTTATGGGCCCTCTTTTAACTTTATGCAACCAAAAATGTATTTGTTAATATTTAATTAATATCAACATACTTTAGCCAAAATATGATCATTAAAAAAACACTTTTAGACATTAAATGCTATGGGGCCTTTGTTATCAATAATGTTGGACCTTTGACATCACTGACAATATTTCCAACAGCTTGATGAAGATTCAAACCTACAACAATGAAGTTGAAGTATGCAATGAGAAAATTAGAAAAATAAGAGCCAAGTGTTTTTCCTTTTTGTTACTTTGTTTTTATCATTTGTGTTGAAGTATGCTTTTGCTTTTGGCTTTTAGCGTTTAGGAAGGTGTTTTTAATTATTTAGTTGCATTGGTTTTGGCGAAAAAAGGAAAAAAATTTAAAAACATTTTTTCGAGCTTTTTGCTACCGATGACTATCGATTTGCTGCCCCAACGCCCACGGTCCATCCTTGGGCACCCGGGTGCGTTGGGGGTTCTTTTGGGAAGAACCCCCAACGCAACCGAGTGCCCAAGGGCAAACCTTAAGCTTTGGGGCAGCGAAGCGAACTGTGAACCCGAACGACATTCCCACTCGAGTGCCCAACACCTGTGAAAATCAATGAACCAGTAACATTGCATGGAAGCCAAAGGGTTCGCAATTCGGTTTGTTGCCCCAAAACCTAGGGTTCGCCCCTGGGCACCCAAGTGCGTTGGGGTTTTCACTAGTTTTGACAGGTTTTGGGCACCCGATGCGAACATTGTTCGGGTTCGCAGTTCGGTTCGCTGCCCCAAAGCCCAAGGTTCGCCCCTGGGCACCCGATGCATTGAGAGTTACATGACTCTCTTTCGAGATTGCCTGATATCTCTCAACCATGCTTACTGCATGCAAGATGCCTGGCCTTGATGCTGTCAATATAAAAGACTACCAATCATAGATATATACAAATATTGATCTGCAATAGGAGAATCTTCATCCTTACCTTGTTCTCTATATCCATTGGTGTGCCAACTAGTGCACAATCCTCAAAACCAAATTTTTTTCAACATTTTCTTGGCATCTTTATTTTGAGATATGAAAATTCCTTTATCTGACTGAAATATTTGCAACCCTAAGGAAAATGACAATTCTCCAAGCATAGACATCTCAAATTCTTTTTGCATATTATCAAAAAATTATTTTATCATTTTTTCAATGTTACCTCCAAATATTATGTCATCAACATATACCACAACAATCAACTGATGCTCACCTTCTATTTTGATGTAAAGATTACTGTCAACAAAACCTCTCTTGAAACCTTGATCCTGCAGGGACTTATCAAGTCTTGCATACCAAGCTATGGGAGCTTGTTTCAATCCATACAATGCTTTCTTCAATCTGCATACATGGCTACTATTATTTGAGAAAAGAAATCCTTCATACTACTCAATGTAGACCTCCTCTTCTAGATTCCCGTTCAGAAAAACAGACTTGACATCAATCTGATCTAATAGCCTCTAGCCTTGCATTGGTGCAAAGGTTTCTTCAAAATCTATACACTCAATTTGAGTATATCCTTTACATACTAACCTTGGTTTATTCCTGGTAACTTCATCTTCATTCAACTTATTTCTATATACCCATTTTGTTCCTATCACATTTTGATCTTTTGCTCTATGCATTAATTCTCAAGTATCATTCTTTTTTATCTAATTTAATTCTTCATCTATTGCTTTAACCCAATGCTCATCATGTCTAGCTTCTGAAAAAGTTCTACGCTGAATTTTGGATAACAAAGAAAAATTAACTTGCTCAAATTCACTTATCATCTTTCTGGTGCAAACTTCATTTATGTTCCTAATAATGTCACTTTCATTTTGATTTCTTTGGACATATTTGGATGGGGTCTTGGTGTCCTTTTGCTCCTCATCTTCATTTGATTCTTCGAAATCTTCTTCTTCAATGATTTCAACAATGTCTATCGGATCACTGGCTCTTTGTGCTATATCTTCATCTATCCTGACACTTGTACTTTCAACTATCTTCTTAGTTCTTTTGTTATAGCATTTATAAGTTTTACTTTTGCAAGAATATCCAAAAAATATACCTTCATCTGTTCTAGATTCAAACTTACCCAATTTTTCATCGGTTCTCTTTCTGAAGCATCAGTTGCCGAAAACTCTAAAATAATCAACAGTAGCTGGTTTGTCTTTCCATAGCTCATAGAGAGTCTTGTCACTGTTGACTCTCAACAACGTTCTGTTTTGGATATGCACTACTGTGCCTACTGCCTCTCTCCAATATTTATCTGATATCTTAGATTTATTTAACATTGTCCTTGCCATCCCCTGAACTGTTTTGTTTTTCTGCTCAACTACTCCATTTGTTGTGGAGTTTTCGTTGTTAAATAATGTCTCTTTATCCCATGATCTTCACAGTACTCAATAAACTTATCTGACATGAATTCTCCTCGATCTGATCTTAGTGACTTAATCTTCAAACTAGTGTCATTCTCAACTAAAGCTTTGAATGATTTGAAGTGGTTGAAAGCTTCTGATTTTTTCTTCAAAAATATCACCCAAGTCATACATGTAAAATCATCAATAAGCAACATAAAGTATTTCTCACCTTGAGTACTTTGAGTTCTAGTAGATCCACACAGATGAGTGTAAACAAACTCTAACAACTGAGTGGTCGAGTATTCTTTTGTCTTGAACCATCTTTTGACCTGCTTCCCATGTTGACATGGTTCACAAAGTGTGTTGAAAGGCTTTGTAATCTTTGGAAGATCTCTAATTGCTTGTTTCTTGCTGATATTGACAAGATTGTCAAGATTTGTGTCCCATTCCCCTGTGCCGCAGCCAACTTTCCTCAACCTGGCTCAAATATTTTTGACCTTTGATATCTGATAACATATATAAATTGTTGGTTGTCCTCTGAGCATCTACAATCAACACATCTGAATCTTTTTTCCTAATTTCACAACCTTCTACATAAAACTTTAATGTGTATCTCTGATCACACATTTGACTTACACTCAACAGATTATACTAAGACCTTCTACATATAAAACATTTTCAGTCTTAGTTCTACCATTATCCAAACTTAATGTACCTTTTTCGGCTATTCTGGCAGTAGTATTGTCTCCGAATTTCAATGTGCCACCATTGATCTTCTTTAGAGTTATGAACTTGCTCTTGGGAACCCTGAGCTTTGCAAATCAAACTGCGAACCTGCCAAGGGAGAACCCTGGGCTTTGGGGAAACGAACTGAATTGCGAACCCGAACAACATTCTTAACCCCCAACGCACTAGGTGCCCAGGGGCGAACCCTGGGCTTTGGGGCAGCGAACCGAACTGCGAACCCGAATGGCGTTCGCACTGGGTACCTGTCAAAATCAACGAACCAGTAACATTGCATGGAAGCCAAAGAAAAACTATTATGGTCAAGGATGGAATTAGAGTATCGCAACAGCATATAGAACATGGAATCAATGGGAAAATCCTATGACTATGCATGGAAGAATAACTACTATGGTCATGCATGGAATTAGAGTAACGTAAAAGAATATGGTACATGAAATCAAAGGAGGAATCATTATGCATGGACACCAAGGTTGTACAATTATGATCATGAATGGAATTAGAGTAGTACAATGAAATTTGGAAACAAGGTTGGAGAGCTATCACCTACCAAGATCACATACAGGTGGTTGGTTGATCGAGTTTGAAGACAAATGTGCAATGATTTGAAGCACACTCATTATTTGTTTCTTCTTATGTTTTGGAGACGAAACATGGAAAGGAGGTAAGGTATGCTATGTACCTAGGGATATGATATATTAATGTATATAGGTTGATGGAGATGCTGACATGTGGCACACATCCCTCTTAGTTATATAGATTCAATATATTAGGATAAATAAGTAACTTATAGAATTAGTACATTGGGTAATGGTCGACTTATATTGGAATTAGGAGTTACCCATCTATTGTTGGTTATATAAAGGCCTATTTTAAAGAGATGAATATCATTGTAAAGGATATCAATCAAGTGTTAAGGCTACCGATGAGATGTGGGTGAGTTGGTAAAATGTCTTGGTTGTTCCAAGCACCACCCAGGTTCAAATCTCAGTTTGGTATCGGAGGTCGGATGTGGCTGATCGTTAAGTAATCTTTGGCCGGTTGTGGTCGATCATCGATATTCTTGGGCCGGTAGTCGCTAACTGTTGGTATTCTTGGGCCAGTTGTGGCCGATCGTTGGTAAGCTTGGGCCAAGTTGTGGCCGTTGATGGTATTTTTAGGCTAGTTGTGGTCGTTCATTGATATTCTCTTGGGGATCTAGGCCCCCGATTGTGTCCCAGACCAGTTGGAGCTCTGATCAAAAGCCATTAGACAAAGACCCTTCAACCTTGAGTATCGATCCAAAAAAAAAAAAGTGTTAAGTTTTCTATTTGGGAGAAGGATATTGGAGGTTGTCCCCTCGAAGTGGCATTGTGGAGTTATTACTTCTTAAGGAGTATTGTATGGTGTTGCCCTACCTTAAGGGCTATGTCACAAGTTTCACCAATTTTTCAGCACGAAATTCAAAATTCGGCAATTTTTTTGGTGACCAATAAAAATTGGCTAAAATCTCACAGTTCGATGTAGATTCAGTGGAAATTTTTTAATGGAAAAACTGAGTAGGAAAAATTGAGCAAAAAACTCTAGCGAGAACCCTAGCATCATGCATGTTAAATCACAACAAAAACCCTAGCATATCTAAGTGTGATGTGAGGCTTGGACGACACCATGACAGGGTCATGGTGACTTGGACGACGCAATGGGGTTGTGTGGCTTCTGGCTTGGATGAGCAGTTGCAAGTGGAAATAGAGGTAGGTTTAATACACCTTTTGTGATCCTTAAAAAATATATCAATTTTATTGTGGTGCCATTTTACAAATAATTGCGGGACTTGGGGGTCGAAACGATCTTGTTAATATCCATCAAAGCCCATGACGATGATCCATGAGAACATCTACGGCCACTGACAAACAACAAACACAAGAAAATACAAATCAGTTTTGAAAATGGCAGACTGGGCTTACGCAAAAACCAATGGGCCGCCACATGAATTTGAGACAATCCGGGCTTGGAAGGCAGAGTCGACTAGCGTCTAATGTTAGCGGTGGAAATAGAGGTAGGTTTCTTTTTTATTTATTTGTTTTAAAACATGGTTAGCTTTTAGGTTTTATATATATATATATATATATATATATATATAGGCTTTTAGGTTATTTTATTTTGTTACATGTTTATATTTTATTACTTAGTAAATATTAAATAGATTTTGTTTTGTTTTTAATTTTGTTTTTAATTTATAATTTTAATTTATGTTTTTGTTTTTGTTTTTGTTTTTTTAAATATTTTTATTTTGTTTTAGATATTTTTATTTTTTAATTTTACGACTTTTTTATTTTCTTAATTATACATTTTAATTTTTTATAATTATAGTTAAAAAAAAAAAATTGTTTTTTCGTTTCGAATTTAATGGCGATTTTCTTTCCAACTTGAACTCAAACATTGTGACTTAGCTTAAGGGTATTATTCTATTTCTGTATATATTAGATATTTGGGCATCTTGGCCCACCAATATATATTATGTTGTGTTGATCTACAGTATATTCTGCATCTTTACAAATATAATAAGTGTGGATCATAACAAGCTATGACAGATATTAGGGGCTCTAGTCGTGGTCCATGTGTGCTAGACACATCCACCTTATCCAATTTGAGTAAATCTCAGTCAAGATTTTTTTGTACATAGAAACATACTTGGGGCACAACCTTCGTTGCAAGGTACAAGGTGGAACAAGGAAACACATATGAAAACAGATAAAAGGTGCAAATTTATGGTACTACAACCACCTTCCCTTCAACGTGGCAAAGAGTCTTTACTGGGAGTATTTTGTGACGACATTGATAGTTGTAAGAAAAGGGTACAAGACACTCTCCAAAAGACTTGAGTGGAAGGTTGCTCCAAGATGTTGAAGATGTAAAGTCAATTATGAAAGATCAAAAGAAGCAGTGGCAAAAATTTGGATGCACCATTCTTTTAGATGGGTGGATGGATGGAATAAATTGCACCCTCATCAATTTTTAAGCAGCTTCAAATGGCGAGATGGTTTTTTTGAAGTCACTTGATGCCTCTGACAAAGTAAAAAGTTCTGAGACTTTGAGCTTGATGCTCAAGGAGATTGTCTTAGAGGTGAGCATCAAGAATGTTGTGCAAATTATTACTGACAATGCAACATATGTGGCGGTTGGGAGACTATTTAAAGAGAGACATCAATCACTCTTTTGGAACCCTTACGCGACTTATTGCCTTGACCTCCTTTTGGAGGACACAGGAAAAATTAATTGGGTGAGAACGGTTGTAGAAGATTCCAAAAACATAATTAAATACATTTAGGTGCTCCAAGATGCTGTTGAAGATGCAAAGTCAATTATGAAAGATCAAAAGAAGCAGTGGCAAAAGTTCGAATGCACCATTCTTTCAAATGGGTGGATGAATGGAAGAAATTGCACTCATCAAATTTTAAGCGTCTTCAAATGGTGAGATGGTTTTTTTGAAGTCAATTGATGCCTCTAACAAAGTAAAAAATGTTGAAACTTTGAGCTTGATGTTCAAGGAGATTGTCTTAGAGGTGGGCATTGAGAATGTTGCGCAAGTTATCGTTGAAAATGCAACATATGTGGCAGTTGAGAGATTGCTTAAGGAGAGGCATCCATCACTCTTTTGGATCCCTTGCACAACCCATTGCCTTGACCTTCTTTTGGAGGACATAGGCAAAATTGATTGGGTGAGACTAGTTGTAGAAGATGCCAGAAACACAAACAAATACATTTATAATCACCCTTGGGTTTTCAATTTGATGAAAGATTGCACACCAATGGGAAAGAGCTTATGCGAGCAGGTGTTACAAGGTTTGCAACTAACTTCCTTATATTGCAAAGTTTTTGTAGTTTGTTTACACTATTGACGTAGATGTTTGTGAGTCAAGCATGACTGGACTCAACATATTCAAATAAAGTTGATGCAGGGAGAATTGCAAATGTAGTTTTTGGTGGTGCTTTGGCAAAGAGAGCTATAGAGATTGCCAAGGTAACTTCAAATTTCAATTTAAATTTAAATTTCAATTCGATTCCTTTATTTTTCAAAATGTTATAGTATTTGTTGCTCGTTGACATAATTCCGTAAGTACCCTTCAATCCATTCATTCATGGCTTTCGTTTGGCCATGTTTTGAGAATGATAACTCGTACTTGGAGTTAACTCAGTACTCGATAATTTAAAAAGTTCTTGCCAAAAAGCACTCATGAATCGATTGTCCCTGTCATCGACTATATGGGTAGTCCATGAAACCTAAAAACCTCTCTAAAAAATATTCCAGCAATCATAGGACCATCATACTTCTTGGGAAGTGGGAAGAAATAAGCGTACTTTGTCGGTCCACGACTACATATAGGTTGCTTTGTCCTTGAACCATGGGAAGTTTCGAAATGAAATCCATAGATATGCTCTCTCATTGTTGAGTAGGGATAGGCAAAAATTGCAACAATCCGACGGGAAAGTTATGTTCTATTTTATTTTGTTGGCAAGTGGGGCATTCTTGAATGTATTTAGGGACTTCACTTTTAAGTCATTTCCAAAAAAATCAATCCTGTAATTGTTTGTATGTCTTAGCAAAACCAGGATGACCTGCTAATGGATCATTATCTATGGCCTTTAGAATCTTATGTTTAAATTTTGAAAAAGCCACTAAAAATTCTATCTTCAATTTTCACTTCTAATATTGCATTGGCCCACTCATCCTTAATGTATTCCACCGTTATGAATGCCTTCCAATCAGCCATGATTTCTACCATGGAGCATAAATGTGGTCTTCTTGATAAAGCATCAGCCACTACATTATTGTCCTTTAACATATTCAATGTCAAAATTGAAAGCTTGGATCTTACTAACCCATTTTTTTTGTCTTTCATTTAACTCTGATTGCTCAAGGAAATATTTCAAGCTATTGTGATCAGTTTTGATCACAAATCTTCCACATACCAAATATTGCCGAAATTTAGCAAGGGCATGCATAATAGCTAACATTTCTTTATCGTAAACTGAGTACCTTCGCTCATGCTCTTTAAGTTTTCGACTTTCAAAAGCAATGGGATGCTTATTCTATATTAAAACCGTAACAACACCTCTTGATGCACTACATTTCAATACAAAGGGTAACGAGAAGTCCGGCATCGCCAAAACTGGGCATGAACTCATCACTTGTTTAAGGTGTTCAAATGTTGATTTGGCAAGCTCCGTCCAACTAAAAGATTCTTTCTTTGTTAAATTGGTTAGAGGCGCTACTAGTTATGAGAATCCTTTAACATATCGCCTCTAATAAGTGCAAAGACCTATGAATCCTCTTAATTGTGTCATGTTATTGGGAGGAGGCCAACTCATAATTGCTTGAATCTTCTCTTGATCAGCATGGACTCCATCCTTATTAATTATAGGAAGTATAGGATTTCTGTCATACCAAATTCACATTTTTGACAACTTGGCAAAGAGGGACTGTTGTTCCAATATGGCAAATATATTAGAATATCATCAAAGAAAACCAAAATAACTTTCCTTAGATGCGTACCAAATATCTGATTCATGCAAGATTGGAAAGTGGTTGGAGCATTCATAAGTCCAAACGACATCACTAGAAATTCGAAATGCCCATAATGGCATCGGAATGTCGTTTTTTGAAAATCTTCTTTCATTTGTATTTGATGATACCTGGATCGTAAATCATTTTTTGAGAAAAAAATAGCTCCATGAAGTTCATTGATATTGGGTATCGGTTATTTATTTTTGATAGTCTTTTTATTTAACTTTCGATAATCGATGCACATTCGTAATGTCCCATCCTTCTTTTTGACTAGTACTACCGAAGAAGCAAATGGACTGGTACTTGGCCTAATGTGCCCCATCTCTAAGAGTTCTTTAATGGCTTTTTCAATCTCATCCTTATAAATCTTTGGATGCCAGTAAGGTGTAGTTATTAATGAATTTGTTTCGGGTTCCAATTCAATGATATGTTGGAAACCTCCTGCTGGGGGTAGTCCCAATGGTAGGTTCTCAAACACCTTGGCATGCTTCTTGATAATGTATTTAATGTCATTATGATGTATTTCATGTTCTTTTTGTGTGGATTGATCAAACATTTTGACTAGTACTACCGAAGAAGCAAATGGACTGGTACTTGGCCTAATGTGCCCCATTTCTAAGAGTTCTTTAATGGCTTTTTCAATCTCATCCTTATAAATCTTTGGATGCCGATAAGGTGTAGTTATTACTGATTTTGTTCAGGGTTCTAATTCAATGATATGTTGGAAACCTCTTGTTGGGGGTAGTCCCAGTGGTAGGTTCTCAAACACCTTGGCATGCTTCTTGATAATGGATTTAATGGCATTATGATGAATTCGTGTTCTTGTGTGGAGTTGATCAAACATTGTACCACCCATGTTGCATGTCCTTTATTAAAGGTTCTCTCCATTGTTTTTGCTGTTACAATCTGAAGACCACCATTGGCCATGGCTTTCAAAACTATATCCCTCCCATCGAATTTGAACTTAATTTCCATGGTCTAATAATTCTGGGTAAACTCACCCAACGAATGCAACCATTGAACTCCCAAAACCAAGTTTGTTTCGTCAATATTGATGACATAGAAGTCATCGTTAATTTCATGTCTTCCCAAAGTCAGATTTAATCATGGGAGTTTCCTTGTGCATGGAAGAGTAAATCCATCAACAACCGTTATCAGAAATCCCTTAAATTCTTCAGCTATTAAACCAATTTTCTTAGCCAATTTTTCATCAATAAAATTATGGGTGGCCCCACTATCGACTAAGACGGTAATTTGTTGTCCTCACAGTGTTCCTGTTACTCTGAATGGATGATATCGAGGTGCTTTTGAGAGAGTAGCACATGTTCCCTCCGTGATTTCTTCTACCGTTATTTGTGATTGGGTTTCATTATTTAGGTTCATCTCTTTGTCTTCAGTATCACTATCCAGACTAACCTCAATGTAGTGAACTTGTCTTTTGCCCAAACAACGATGGCCTAGAGTCCATGGGTCTTTACAAGTAAAACATAATTTTTTTCTCCTTAATTCATTCTGTTTTCCACCCCTTTATTTGACTTTGGTGCTTCACTGCTTGTTTGTATTGGTCTCTTTTGCTCATAGGATTGAGTCCTTGGTGGACCACTTCCAAGTGCCTTAGATTGGGTGGGTGGCATATTTCTGCCTCTTAAGGTTGATGCTTCCAAATCTAAAGCCTTCTTAATGGCTTCTTGGAGTGTTGACAGAGTAAATGCTTTAAAAAATCCTTTAAGAGGTTCCATTAATCCTTTTGTGAATAACACTACAAGCCTTTTTTCAGACATGTCTAAGACCATTATTGATAGTATTTGAAATTCTACTACGTATTCATCCACACTATTATTTTGTTTTAATAATGCTAATTATCTAAAATGGACCTCGGGGTTTGCTTGATCAAATCTTTCGATCAATTGTTTGGCAAATTCATCTAATGAATCGACGAGATTATGTCCTTGGGTGACCCATCCGTGGAACCACCATTCATGGCCTATACCTTCCAAATGGAGAATCGCAAATTTTCTGGCTTCCTCTTCCATCATTGGGCGTAGCGAAAGGTATGTGTCTAGTTTTTGTACCCATGCCCTAGCCGTACATTTATTTGTACCGTCAAAAGATGAGTGTTACTTTGCCTAATGTCTGTTGCATATCCCTTTGTTTATTGTTGGGTTTATATTATGGTCGGAGTACACCCCCATTTTTCCTCATGGCCATATAAGTTTGTAGGGAAATTCCCCTTTGGATTCCTTCTAACAATTCTTGATAAGCCTCGAAACAGGGTACCGGATCATCATTAAAGGATTTCAAAATTTCTTCATTGATTTCTTCTTTTGGAATGAACGTTGGTTGGCAGTGCCAGTATGATGATGTGGTAGTGGTTTTAAATTTGGGCTCGGACATGCACGAAAGAGTTTCTACCTTTTGTGTGTTTGAATCAATCATCATTTTCATAGTATGGGCCAATTGTGCCACTATATATTTGCCAATTGCTCTTGGCCTTGGACAAATCTCTCTATCCTCTTGTCTCTATCGTTTTCCATTTCTTCTGTTGGTTGACTTGTCTCCTTGGTTTTAGTTCTTTCATAACACAAAATTTGTTATCTTGCATATGAATTTCATTCTACAGCCTGGGAAGATGGAGAGCTTTGATACCACTGTAATATTCCAAATCAGAATATTTTACATTAATTTGGTTTTCTCGGAATTCCTTTTTAAAATAATAATTTAAATAATGATAAAGTCAAATTGAATTACTTGTTTATTTCTGAATACAGATTTCGAATAATACAAAATTATACTACAAGGGGTTTCGTCCTTGGTTTCGATAACAAGGGTTTTCGTCCTTGAGATCACGTTTGCAATTAAGGGGTCACTCCTTAAGAGCCTTGTTGATGCTTGTACAAAATTACATGTTTGATGAATATGATTGGATGATTTTCTTCTCATCAAACCGCTGAATATAAATACCTTCATCTATTCCCAATCAAATGTCTTCTCCAAGGATTGTGACCTTTCGTTAAATGAATGTTAATGACTAATTAATTAATTAATAAATAATAAATGCCCAATGACTGCTGTTTGATGACTGTTGTGTTAATGATTTAATGATTGCTGTTTACGCGCCCAACCATGAGCATTTTGTGTATTAAATGGCAATGCTCCCTCCATGGGTGATTTGCCAATTGAAATGGCAGCGCTTCTCCTTGACAGCGATTTCCTCATTTAAATGCAGCAATCTCCTTCTTGGGGATATTACATCTCCTTACAAGAACCTTTTACCAGCTTTTGTACTCTAAAATTTGGGATACCTATTACAATGTTACATAATTATTTCATATCTCATAGAGCTTTCAATGCAGTCCCTCCAAGAGGGAAGATAAAACAATTCACTTGCAAGGACCTGTTCAGATGCCCATAGGAAAGACAAAGGTGCGTTGTTTGACTTCCTCGATGGCTCAGAGAGAAGCATGCATGGTCGCCAAGAGTGGTTGAGATAGCAATGTCAATGAAAGAAGTGGCCTCTGCCCCCTTTGACTAATCTGGAAAGCATTGTGATCCTCCTTCTACTGGACTGCACCATGCTTGAAGCACATTTGATGTGCTTTCCCCACATCAATAGTGTTAAATTGAAGGATAGTTGATGCATGTCCACCGCCCTTCATTGGGTGGGCTACTAAAACAAAGGGGAAGCCATGCTAACTCCCATCACCCCTTGCATAAGCTTGTGGAAATTGAGTAGTAGAGGTTAGTAGAGCCAATTGACCTGAACCCACTTAGTTGATGCTTAGGGCTTCTTCATGCTTTAAGTCGATCCAACATTTTTCACTGTTCATCCTATTTCAGAAATGTACATGAACAAAGATCGTAGCTCTATAAATAGGTCAGGGAATAAAGTGGAAACACATTTTCTGTCCTTGTGAAGCTTCCTTTCCATTTTTTATGTATTCATTACGACTTTACAAGCTTACCATGGCACTCATAAACATAAAGTTGGGACCAACTCCTGCCTTATCCGCTCCTGACAGGGGGCTTTGAGGGGTCCTTGTCTGGCTAGAAAGAGGCCGATTTCAAATCACCTTCAAAGGACAAGCCCAATTCTCTTCCACTGAAAATGTCTTGTCATCTGAAAAAAATGACACTTTTGAATCCTGAGGCCTGTAAAAGGTGATTCATACTTGGCCGAATTGGGATGGGTTTGCAGTCACTTACTTGATTTCATAAATAGATTAGACAAAGAAGGCCCGAGCTTGAAAGTACAATTGAACTGACTATTTCAAGTGACATTCAGTTCTTGATTCCCCACAAAATCCGTTGTAAGCACTACGAACCAAAATATTAGTTATAACCTCTTTTATTTGCTGCCACGGATTTGCCTATGTTGTGGAGCTTTCCAGTGCGGAGGTGTTGTGGCTTTGCTGATCTTTGTAGCCTTGTGGTGGTATTGCAGTTATGCAAGCTTGCAAGCTGCGTTTCTGTGATGACCAATATACTTTTGCAAAGCTTTTCTTTCCCTCGTTTGTGAAGCTTTTGCTTTTTCGTTTTGCTATGCTCTAGGTACTGGAAGTTTGCATTTAAAGACGGAAGAGACCAAATCCATTCCAAAAAGCAATAGTGAACCAAATAATGGAGGGGAATGGAAAGGGATATAATTTTAAGATAAGACTCCAGAGCACAAACCCATTTAAGGCCTAAAATCAGAGGATAATGGAGAAATGAAAACCAAAAGATGGCACCAAAGACAATTTATAATTTAATTAAATGGTTACCAAAACAAAAGAAAAAGTAACTAAAAGCTTACTTCTTTAAAGCAATTTACTGATTTATCATTATTTGAACCACTTAAAAGGGACTTCCTCCGAATTTGCAAAATTTGGGCGTGTTGGTGACAACACATACTTGCTTTGAATCTTACTTTTATCTTTACCTAATGATTGTTTCAATTTCAAAAGACTCGTATCCTGTTGTTTCTGTTAACAAATTCTTCTAAACAAAGATTTCAATGAGAAGGATAATAAAGATCGGGTAGATATAGATATTGATTTCAGATACAGTGATAGAGATGAGGCCACTGGGGAGACCAAAGTAATTGTAATTACCAAGAACCCAAGATCTTAAGAGCTGAAGGTTATATAGTCATGGATTCTGCAAATTCAGAGGGGAGCGGCACAGCTTGCTCATCCTCTCTCCCTCGTAACCCTGAACGTCTTCTGTATTTTCAACTTCTAAAGTACCTTGCTTGGCCAGTGGTTGGGCCATCAGTTCATCTAGAAGGTTCTTAGTGCATTTTCCTTCCTCATCCTCTTTTGAAGTTCCACCTTGTTAGCGACATACCTTTTCTTTCTCTGAATTGGTAGTTGACCTAACTTGTCATTAGAGGGTTCAGGTTGCTTCAACCTTTTGTTGTTCAGCAACTACTACAAGTGATTTCCAGACTGATTTCTTTGCTGAATTTTTTTATTTGGCACAACCAAAATAAATTCCCAGCACGATTTGCATCTTTGCATGCATGTGTAATGCCCAAACTTCCGCTATGCAAAGATCTTGTGCCATGGACTTGTTTGTTGCAAATCTAGTGACTTGCTATACTAATTCATCCTCTACTTTCTATTGTCATTGTGTACAGAAAGGATAGCAGAACGATATAGTATTCCTCCTTTCCCACTAATATATCATCTGAATTAAAAAAGTTTGCTATATATGCTAGTAATTTATTTATTTCTGTCAGAACTTGTGGTCTTAATTACGTGAAATGTGCATACATTCTGATCAACCAATAAGATATTTAATTTGTGCCTTTCTTGTAGGAATGTCATTGTGGAAAAATAATGAACATCCACATACTGCAAGCTGATTTTTTATGCGGCCGGGCAGGAAAGTTGCCATCACAAGTCCTATCAGTATAGAACTAAAAAGAAATGTGGTACTGGAGTATAATTAACCATGAAATGCAAATGGGAAATACTGATTTTTCATGAACTTCTAGAAACAAAACGTCTTGGATATACTTGTACATAAAAGATTAAAAAAATATAAAATATATAAATATAATTATATAAACAAAAAACATATACATAGTATCCATTTTTTCATTTTGTGAACAAAATGATTAAACACATGAAAATGTGGTATTCATATAAATAATTTAAGACTTTCAAAATTGGAACATAGTTTATAGGTTCAAAATACAAATTAAAATATGAAATCACTTCACAAAATTTTAGTGTGATAGGCTTTAGCAAATCATCCTGATCATATGGATCTCCTTTGAGAGCATCTCCATCATCCTGAGGATCATTAGAAGTAGATGTACAAGTGACAATGAAACTCCTGCTAGCTCCAATCTTCAGCTTTTGTGTATAAGTCCCTTGCCTGTCATCATCTCTTATTGGCAAAACAGCAAGAGTAGTTGGGTAGCATCCAAGTCGGGAAGCTCTAGCTGAATATCTCAAAGCATGGTCAATCCTTTCTTATAGTCTTCACTCTTGCGTGAAAAGAGGAGCATTGTCTTTAGAATTACAAAACGTACCTATGATAATATTTTAATGGAAACAGACCAGGAGCTTGGCATCTTGGCCATGGATGTACCACCATTTAATTGGAATCATGCCATGCTTGTCACAAAGAGCCGCAATTTCTCCTATGCTGACTTGTGAGGTTACGAACATCACAAACTCATTATGGATGTCACTTGATACATTCGGTTCAAGGAATTTGTTTTGAATGCTATCTTTGTTCTGTCTTCAATTTTGTGTTCTTGTAGGGTTGCCGCCTACCTGGTATCCTAAGTACATCAATATCATATTTTTTGTGAGTTAGAACACATGCAAGGGGATGTAATGGGGTGGACATTTTACTACATCTCCTCGTGACAACATTCTTAAATAATTTTGTAAAATTTCTCTTCAAGATCTTATTCTTTATTTCAATATATTATCTCATTTGTTTCTGCATGGAGTCAATCCCATAAATGTTTCCCAAGTAGGGTGTAGTGTGCCTGTAACATGAGAAGCACAACTACACAAAAAATTAAAAAAGGGGCATCTGCTCACTTCAGATTTGGAGTACACTCACTTTTAAGCCCTCAGTGAGGGAAAATAATCTTCCTCCAAGAGGTGATATAACACAAAAATTGTGTTGATAATTGAAAGGGATTGATTACGAAATGAAATGGATCCCTTATATATAGCTATGTTCTAGACCCAAAACCATAGTGGTATTCCACACACAATAATACAATAAAAGTGGTATTCACCTACCACCTCTGAGTAGAACATTCCAAGAGGAAGCTTCCTCTACTAACTACTAAAAACCCACGATGATTAAAGTTTGAGCTTTATATCTAAATACCTCATTACATTACATTACATTAGAAAAATGTGTTGTGTTTAAGAATACAACGCACGACTTGTGTGTATCTATAAAAAAAATCGTATACATAATGGGTTCTATAACAATGAGCATATTCTTGACCTTGTCCATTTAGTCTATCATCAAGGATAAATCATAAAAGTTCTTACATTTTGGGCTCTCTTCGTATTTGATTGACTCCATACAACCCGAAGATTGTTGATAACCATGTTGCTTAAGGGTTTTTTTTTTTATTTGGTAAATTCCCCTTACGGGGTGTCCTTCGGCTTAGATGTCATGACTGAGGGGTATTTCTCGTGTCAAATTTACCTAGGACTTGCATTCAGCCTCATCCATTGGGGTGGGCCACACCCATAATTGGATGTGGTTGTTTACCCAATTTCAACACTCAACATTTGTACATTTTATCATGTTACATGTCTCTTGGGGATTTGGACACTAGTCTCCACTATGAAAGCCCCGATAATCTACCACTTGAGCTCGTCCCATTGGACGTTGCAAAAGGCTTCTTTCACATTAGCATGTTTCCTTGAGATGTTTGTGTGGGAAGTGAATCTAGCCTTGACAAAGTAAATTTTTGAAAATAAGTATGTTTTAAAGTTTTTTTAAAAATAGACAAACTTGTAAATTCTAGTATCAGTTTCCCAAGGAATTTAAAAAATGAAAATTTTACAAGAAACTGCAGAACTAGTTCACTTATCCTTGAGATCTCCAGCCTCAATAATATTGTGAAGATGGCTTGGGATGTGATGGTTTTTCACAAACATCTGAATCTCGTTTGCGCTCGCATAAACTTTTGTTGTCCGTGAGATTTCACCCATCTTCTTGAGCATCAAGTTGAGCAATTGGACTGCATAAGGCATCCAAAAAAACATGATGACATCTCCACATAAAATTGGGCTGCTTTACAATATTTTTCTTGTTTTTGGCGACTTGGACAACGTTCTGAAGACCCAAAAATGCAATGGCATCCATGAGGATGTTAGCAATGAAGTGTGCATTCTTCATTTTCCCCTTCATGTTAACAACCATCAAGAAGATTGCCCTTTTAGGACTCACTGCAATTACATTTCTCAATGGCTGGTTTTTGCAGTCTTTTCATGAATCCTTGATTGGTCCAATGCTATGTTTACATTTTATCTCGTCTTAGCCAAAAATGTGGTTTGGACCTTTTCATTGTTAGGGCTTTTGTACCCTCTTGGTGCTTCATTGATGCCCCCTGCCATCTCCTGCCAATATGGTGATCTCACCAAGTTGAAGGGCATCCCATTCTCATAGATGCATCAACCCGACAATTTTTTAGTTCACTCCCTTGTTTGATTGTTGAAATCCCTTTCCAAGGGGCCTGTGTCTTTTGTTCTCTTTCATTAAAATGGAGAGGCATCTTTCTCTAAAGAAGTTTGAGTTTTTCGTAGAAAAGGATGATTAGGGGCACATAGCCTGGACTAGTGCCTAAATGTGTAGGTGATCTTTTAGAAGGTTTCCTTTGCAAAGGATATCGATGTGATTGAGGATCTCTTATAGTAGTTGTTTCTGCTTCCTCTTGCTCCTTTATTAAAGCCATTTTTTGTGCTTTACTCAAACCCTTTTGTTAATGCTAGCCTTTTAGAACAACTTTCCTTTCCCAATTCTGAAACAGAAACAGGTAAGGCCCAGAAATATCTCTGAAACGAACACCCTCAAATGCTAGGATGTTCCCGATAACGACATGGAAATGATAATGCTGTGTGCTGTTTCTGGAAATATCCAGGCATTTCCGAGATGTTTCGGTGATGTTTCCAGGCTCTCTCACACGTCCTTTTAACGAGGGTAAAAGAAAACAAAATCTTAAACTAACGAACCCCACCCATGAACTAACTCAACCTCAAGATAGAGACTAAACTCTAAAGCTACAACCTACATGACCACACTCAAGCATGATTCACGTCGCTGCTTGTGGACTGATTTGATGTTGCTTTTAGATCGGCGCTGAAAGTTTAAGCTCACAAGGATTTTCTGATTTGGTGAAGATTGCAACTGCTGAAGCTTAAAACAGAGGTTTTGGATTGTTTTTGTTATCTGCTCTAGCCTGCAAGTGTGGAGACGATATTACTGCAGCCTGCAAATGTGGGAGGTTACTGCTGCAGTCTACACTCGCATTTCCTCGAGGCTTGAGGTTTTTTAATTTTGTAACTGTCATTGTTCGAAGCAATTTCTTCTTTCTGCTAGTGTTTTCCATTATCAATTTATTTATCTTATTTGGAGGTCTATTTCTTGTTTTACTACTTGTGCTGCAGGGTTATTTTCAATTTGTTGTAGGGTTTGAGGATGGTTTTAGGCCTTATCATGGCATAAAGCTTGGGTTTTGTAGGCCAAAGTGAATCAATCGGGGGGGAACGCCAAGGTGAAAGGACTGCTTTTAAATACAGCCCCTCTTCTCTTTGGGAATATGTGACAGTGGTAGAGAATATTTAAGGTGAAGGATCTCATGTTTGGATCTGCATGGAGTGAAGCTTAACATAAAAGAGCTCATATAGTCAGGTTATCAATCCCCCATTTAACTAAGATTGCTGGACAAGGGACTAGCAGTTATTTTGAGTCAGGGACACCACAATAAACAGCAGTGTTTTTGTGCAAGCTCGAGACATGGGTCTTCCTTTGTTTTCATTCCATGCACACACTGAATATATGCCCTTCTGCCAATTGTCATGCTGCTCTATGCTATTAATTATGAGCCTTTGCATAAAACAAAAATACCTCCAATTTTGGTTTTGCACCTTATCTCCAACAGATTTTAGTCTTTGCAATTTTGAATTCAGGTCTATAACTTTGAATTAGCTCAGGGACCAGATCCTCCTCGTATCTTCCATGGGAACTTAAAGATGGGTTTTAACAAGCACTAGATGGTAAACGGATCCACAGGCTTCAGGATAAAATATTGCTCTGATACCACATTGCAAAAACATGGTATTAAATCAACAGTAGAGAGTGATTACTCATATCATCAAGAGATTTATTTGTACGACTATAGCATGTGGTTGCTTCGCTATCTCAACCACCACAATGCAGTTGTACCTGCTTTGTTTTCCTAACTAACCTGAATCTATTACGTGAGTATGATTTCATAACTAGATCTATAAAGCTGAAAAGCAGTAAAGCTAGAAGTAGCAAGGAGGTAAATCCTGTATCTCATTATGTGCATTGTGGGCAATGAGAGACGTTTCTCGCAAATTACAAAATTCAAAAAATATTGCACTCATCAGGAATGAGTTTCCATAAGGAGAGAAATATGTTACAATTTATATTTCTTGATACTGTAAGAAAAGACCCAACATTGAATTTAATGATAAGCTGCTCATAGCTCACATCGGACTTTACGTGTCCTTTTTAAAAAACTCAAGGAAATATGAAAATTCAAGACAGATTTGTGGAGTGAGAGTTGTATTATGATGAATGTATAGAGAGATTCTTGACGATATATAAAGTCTATATTTTGTGAACCATGATGAAATACGAGAAACTGGCTGCACGGTCGCTCCTGGGAGCCATGGTACTCCAGTTCGATTCTCAGTGCAGGCATTAGGTTATAAAATTACCAAATAAAAAAAAAACACGAGGAAATAAGAGAAACTGCATGTTGACTCCTAATATCTTGATTCTAGGCTAACCTGTCAGACAGCTTTTTATGGAAGCCAACTTGTTCTAATATTAGGTTATTATTTTTTGTGGGATTTTGCTCGCGTGTGTTTTAATCATCTCAATATCCACGAGTAGTCATTACCCTAATGACATCTTTCCTCATGTATTTTTTTGGTAATAATCACAAGACAAGGGGACCCACTTAGCACATAAGCATCAAAAGCATTTGTGCTAATATTTTGAGAATTTTTTGTTGTATGACTCCACATTTGATTTCCATTTTCCATCATCGTCAACTTAGGAAATCCTCCCTAGAGATCTCTACCAATCTGAAGGTGAGTTGTAGCTTAGAAAATTGTGCCTAAGGATCTATAGCTAGATAGCACTCTCAGATTGGAATCATCAAATCAGCAATTTTGTCACCATCAGTTGTTAAAATGGCTTGCCTTCGAATCAGCGCTGGAGAGAGAAAATACTTGCAGGTCGGTATTGATGATTTTGAAGACATAGAGCTGTTGGCTGGTTGAGATCAATCAGAGTAGTAGCAAGACATTTGTAAAGAAGATCAATTAACATTTAAAAGATTATTTCAGAACCACACATCATTAGAGCATAATTGGACTTTTTGAAAGGTATGTAGTTTAAATTTTACAGCATTACAGTTTACCAGATTTTTCTTCCCGTTTTGCAGCATAATACAACTGTTATTTATTTGTGCAGTTTCCTAATTTCTTCAGTTTATATGTGATATTTTTGCTTCGATGCATATACATGGATAAATTCTAAAACCCACTCTATACTCTATTGCCTGCAGGACACCTTAGTGTTTGCCAATGGCACTATTATATATTCCCGCCAGGACACAATAGTACCCACTGATCGGTCAATTCTATTTTCCCACTAGGGCCCCTCTGTTTTTTTTTATATTTAAAATGTTGGGGATGGAAACAATCCCCCTATCCCAAGCCTAAGTGATTGATTTGGCCAACTTAGGAAAAAGACTGATAAAAACTCAAAAAAATACTCAAGAACTACAAATACTTTGCACTGATATATTTCAAAACATTTGTAGTGCTGGCAGATCAGTAGTGCAACACTTCATCTGTTATTCTGTGTATACAATATATTTTTGTTAGATTGATAACGGCTTTTGACTAGAGTGTAGACCGGTCTAGGACACAATTGAGGGCCCATATCCCCATGTAATTTATTAACCACCTAATTACCATCTGTATACCGGATATTACCAGATGTATACCAACTATTACCAACATCGGCCACCACCAATCTCGAGGATAACCAACGGCCATTAATAGCCCCGAGAATACAACCAATGGCCACAACTGGCCTTATATGCCTTTCCAGAGATTTGAACTTGGGTGGGGCTTGAAACAACCAAGCCACTTAACCAACTCCCCCACATCTTATTGGCAAAATGTTGGGTAATAGGCTTTATTTAACCAGAACCAGAACCCGCTATGAAGAGTAGCCCTAACCATGGATTGTGGACTTGCCTTGTCGCATTGAACACAGGGTTCAAGCCACATACCGACCCCCATCGCATTGAACACCAAGCCGGCTAGTCTACTACATCGGGTACACTTACGGCTGATCTATCGGAGCCTACTGTGGGAATGACACTATAGAGGTGGTCAGCGTGGGGAATGGACCCCAAGATCTCCCACTTCTAGCACTTAGCTTACACACCACTAGGCTATCCCCATCGGGTCTCTTCTGTGTATACAATCTTATTCACCATATTCAACCAATTTATATGATAACTACCCTGCCTATGCATTCCATTCCATCTCAAAAGGTGTGATAGGTCTGTGAATATCCCTACACTCACACACCCAAAATCCATGAATATTCACCACATTTTGAAATCAAGTAGATTAAAATTAGTTAAGATGAGTATCTTCCAAACATCAGTGTCTTGTTGGTGGTAAATTAAATGATTTATGTCCATGTATAAACACACCCATCGATTCATTCCTTTCATTTTCCACTTCTCCGCTGGCAACAGTGGATTCGTTTCCCCATCTTTCTAATTTCTTTAGAAAATAGTTCCTCCACGTCCAATGGCCTAAGTTTATCAAATAATTGAAGAGGCACACCATCTCTAGCACTTAGACGAGCACCATTATTAGAAAGGAGATCATTAACTGCATTGCCCTCTCAATTGATGAGTAATCTTATATTCCTCAAAAGATTTCAGGATTTTTTTGTTATCTTTGATAATGTTGTTGCCTACCCAATGGGGTCATTCTTTTTTTTTTTGGATAGATATCAGGTTTGGTGGGTCCCTTGCCCTTAATTAAAAGAACTGAGAATTACTCCAAACAAGAAAAAGTGTATCATCAACCATAAGAATTACTCCCAGGGCAAGCATGATTGCATCATCATCAATGACACACCAAGACAAAGTACAAAACATACCAAATAAACTAAATTATGTTCCTCCTTTACCCTCTTTTCTATAAGAACGAAGCGTCATAGAGGAAGGTTCAGGGATAAGACGCCCTTTTTTCTTACTCTTTACAACTGTCCAATCTTCTTGATTATTTAAGTTCCTTGAAACTGCTCCAGAAAGTGAAAACTTGTCATTTGAGAGTCCACTGGAAACTACATTCCTGCATTCTTTTTCCCCACACAAAGGCCTTGCTAAACCAGCCTCAAAAGAAATTATCTCCTTAAAAGTCATAGACAAATTCATAGGTTGAATCAAACTAGCCTCCACCTCTTTAGACTTTCCCGCAATTTCATTTGCGGATTTAGAAGTAGCAGTAAAAGTATGAACTGAGAGATGATCCTCACAAGCATCCTTCCACCATGAAGAATCCACTTTACACTTAGAGCTAAGGCAAGAAGAAGCCAAATGACTTGTTTTGAAGCATCTCCAACATCTAAAAGGCAACCCCTCATAATCAAGGGTCTGAGTCCAGAAACGGCCTTTGACTTTTAATTTCATGGCGGCTGGGAGAGCTTGAGAAATATCCAAATAGACAAGAATCTTGGCAAAGGTGGTTCAAGAAAAATTTAAAGTAGAAGCATCAATTTTCAGCAATTCTCCCAAGTTTCCACCAATGGCCAACAAACAAGAATCAGTTCAAAACAGAAGAGGAAGATGTGGCAACCACACCTAAATGGGCCTAACTGTGAGGTTTGCAAGAAGAGGATTGAAAGAAGGGAACCGGGGTTTAAAAAAAGGAGATGTTGATCCCAACTCCAAGAATTTGCCTAAATAACCTTATTGCGGTCAGCAAGGTTGTCAAAAACCACAATGAAAAAACCTTTGGCACATGGATATAACTCCAAACTATCGTCCATTAAAGGCCGCCACAAATCAGAAATCCATTGATGGAGAGCAGGGAGCCTAGGCCAAAATATGTCAAATTTGCACGCTAAACCCTGTTCCGATAACCACTCATTTTAGATCACCTCCTCGAGAGCCTCCTCTACAAAGGACATTGACAGAATAGCCTTAGCTGCTTCCACCACTAACTTCTCTCCCTTAGATACCAAATTAGCATAGGATTTATCCCTAGATGAATCCTTGAAAACAAAGTCCAAGCCTGCCATACTTTTGTCATACCTTGTTGCAGTCGAGGGAGGGTTTGAATCGCTTAATAATCCGCCACAAAGACTCTTCAGAGATGGCTTAAATTGCACTTTAACCTGCCCTAAAGTTTTAGGGCATCCATCCCCCGAAGCCTCTAGGTGCCCATCGATCAAAGGATCCTTGTCATCCTTAAATTGAGCTTGAAACTGTGCTGAACTGGATCCGTCTGGCTCCCCAAGTGATTTTGCAGGCTTTGGTAGAGCTCGAGACACCGACGACGGGGAGACAGTCATCGCGAAACATAGTGGAAAAAATCCCTCGCAGTTTCTTATTTTAATCCGTTAATGGGGGCATTCTTATTTAAGCATTCCTTTGACAATTATCATGGAATCACCCTCAATTATGAGTTTTGTAATCTTCAATTTCTGGGCAATTTCTAAACATTGATAGAGTGCATAAGCTTTTGCCACATTGCTTGTGGTGATCCCTGGATCTTCTGCATATGCCAAAATTGATTTTCCATTGCAACCTTTAAGAATTCCATCACCTCCTAACACTACGGTATTACCTTGTCAAGCCTCATCAAAGTTGAGTTTGATATATAATCATTTTCAGGGGGGACTCCATTATGTCTTTGGTTTAACAGTTTTGTCTCCACGAACCCTATTATTAGGGATATCTTTTAGTCCTGCCTTCCAATTCATCTCGATTGCTTTTCTAAGTCTTGTGGTTCCTTGCCCTTGTTAAAGTCTCTATTCTATTTCCCTGGCAGGACTAACTTTTTCCTTCTTATGGCTCTATTTTTCTGTCAGTGACTTATTTTTATATGGAAATATATGATCTGATGAAGTTCTATTCACAAATTAGTGAGCCGAAGTCCTAACAAGAGAATGATGATGAATGCCAAGGGATGCTTTTCCACCAACATGTTTGGTGTTTGTAATACTTCGTACCAATTGTTGTAGATTTAATTCTCGATTCATATTACTTACAAATATTTCTCTGTGCTCATGGTGGTTGTCTCCACTGTGTGTCTATGAAGGTCTAAGGGAGGTGGCCCCTAACACCTTGCCTTATGTCATTATTTCAAGTCAGGTCCAACTCCCCTAGTACACTAGAGACCAATCTCAATGTTTTTTCGGGCTTTCACACGAAATGCATTAATGTTTGCAGATGGATTTAAGTTAACTAGAGTCTAGAAAAGAAAGAAAAAAAATATTTCAGTGTTTAAAGCCAACCGAGAATCAATTAATGGGACTGCCCAGTGTCAAATATCAGGGAAGGTCATAACTGCATTCTCATATCCACAACAAATGATATTAATCAAGTTTAAAGCAGCGCCTCTAGGAACTTTGTTCAATGCATTCTCAATAAATCCTTCCTTACTACTATGCTTGACTATTAACAGAGACAGATAAAGTTAGGTCAATGAAATTAAACACAATAAAAAATCTTTATTTTTTGGTATTTGGTTCTATATATTGGTGGGAACGTACAAAATTTTGAGGTCAAACTCCTACAATATCATTGGGAGCTCTCAGCCCAGCGGCATTTGAACCCGAGTCTTCTTCTTGGTGACGCTTCCTCTCTACTAGTCAAACCAGCCCAACGGTCTGCACGAGAAGGAAGTTTAGCTTATACGCAAAATTTATTTTAAGTTTGTTTTTTAAATGTTGATGTTTATCAGTTATAAAAGCATACATTGAAATTGTTAATGCAATTTTTTTCTTGAAATGTTCTGATATCTAATGATGTCATTGGTTACATTAAAATTTATATATCTTGCTTACTGCATTTGAGTTACCATCCAAATCTAATTGCTCCAAACAAAGTATTTAAGAGGATTTTTTTTTTAAAGGAAATTCTGCTTATTTCGAAATTTATTTATTTATCCTGCTGACTGTGTTTGGGTTACCAGCAAAACCTAATTGCTCAAAAGTATATAAGAGGAACATTTTTCTTAAGGAAATTCAATGGCATACATCATTGCATCGTATTGTCTAAGATAGTAGAACTAGCAGTCTTGCATCTCATCTGATAATTCTCCTAATGGTTCTCATTTTGATACAAAGTGATCAACTTAATAAAACATAATCCTTCTTTTAGTGGCACATTCCCTTTGCTTTCTTGGTTTAGGAGTGATTGACGAAACTTCTTTACTGCATCAGAAAAAAGTTCCTGGTGTCAAATCGGGAGTGTGGCGGCAGAGGAAACATATTGGAGATAAAAACAAGATCTCTCTAGATTTGAAAAACATAGAAATTCAGCATGCCATTGATCTTGCATCTGATAATGATTCTGCGTCAAATGAAAATTTTGAGAATTTTCCAGTTGTTGAATACACTTCAATCAATTCTACATGCTCCTCAGAAAGGACCGCAAAAGAGGAATGGGCTGCTGTTTGCATCCAGACTACATTCCGTGGCTTTCTGGTATGTCCTTTATTTGTTTGATAGAATCAACTTTGATAAGATATTCCGTGGCTTTTTGGTATGTCATTTGATTGTTTGATAGAATTACCTTTGATAAGATGTTCATTGTAATTTGCATTAGCTTCACTTTTGTTAGCAATAAAAGACAAATAGTAAAATAGATTGACAAAAACTGAATCAATATGTGGCTTTATTATTATTATCTCACACTCAATATATTAGGGTGTAACCACCCGAACCAATTTGGGTGTAAACCCCACTAACCACAAGGTAAATATTTAACTTTTTTTAGGTGGTAATTCCATGGTGTACAAACCATAGACAAAGGACTTGGGATTATTCCTAACAAAACCCTTTGTAAACCTAAGTCAGCTGAGCTGTCAATCCTTGCAACTACTACGATGCAAATCATGCGCTCAAACCTATAAGAAATCACCCCCTGTGATTCATCTCCAACTCTATAAGAAATCACACAATCACAATGTGCCTCGATACATCATGTGCCAAAGAGAGAAAAATGGATAACTCACGGTAACTCTCAAGAGTAATCTAAACACACCATAAATGTGTTGCAGCTGTACTATAATCCCTGACTACCTCATTCTTTGTTAATATGTAAGTGTGAACCAATCCCTGTCCACAAAGCTCTCAAATACAAAAGAATGTAGGCACATTTCAACACAAAAAACTGACCCTCTGGCAGAAAAACTGCACCGAAACTCAAAATATGATGAATGAGTTCCATGTATGGTCAACCAAAATATCCATAATCAAATCTCTCAAATATGCAATGCCAAACTTTACAATCTGCAATCTCCGAAATTTGATGTGCCAGTTGCTGGTCTGAACATGACTCACTCAAAATATGGATATCCAAAAATCCTGGGCCCTATCACATGTCCAATCCTCAATGCTGCAATAATCACTACCAATCTCCAAATATCACTCGCTCAAATCTGGATATCCAAACTCGTGGCACTTGTCACATGCCCAATCATCAATGCTACAATAATCAAGACCAATACTTGTCCAATGCTATAATAAGCTGCAATGTTTCAATCCCCATTACGCTGCAATCAAAGATGACCAAATCTTAGTGTCAAATATGAGTAGTCGCCAACTAACACATCTGGGACAACTCATAAAATTTTAAATACTTGAACACAATAGGCAAGGTGTCAAATTTACAACCAAAAGATGACACACACGTCGATCACAAGTATCCAATCCCAACATCAAACATGTAGTTGCAATGACAATCATCGAATCTTGAGCAACACGCTACACATAATGGGAATCTGGGAACTACAAGTCGTGTGAAAAATCCATTAGGTGCACAAGTAGACAAATCAAGAACTGGTGACTCAACCAACTGTCAGCAACTGTGAGTCATATGCCATCAGTAAACAATTCACATCCACAATCATCTGCAAATCAAGTATTTGCTGGCAATCCACAATGAACAAAAGTATCCAAAAGCTGATATATCCAAATGCATCTCTGGAGCATCGCTAGAATTTGTAGACTTAAAACGAATCATCTAGAACATCAAAATCAATAGGGCAAGTATACACATGATGAAATTAATTAAGAATCAAGATCTAGTAACTAAATAAACCCATTTTTGTAAATACTGGAATAAGCAACAAAGAGAACATAAAGTACAAAGGATTGAGAAGAATCAAAAGAAAATTAAAAAGATTGTATTTCAAACAAGCAGGGAATGGAAGGAAACTGCCATTTTAATTAATATTAAAATAGATGCTCAAGAGGTAAGAAAGACATTGGTGGATCTTGGCGCAGATACAAATGTGTTACTGTGCAACACATGGGAGCTAATCAGTAAACCACATCTACATGCCGCAACATATGATATTGCAATGGTTGATGGCACACCGTGTTCGCCAATTGGAACTTTAAGAGATGTTCAAGTTAACTTAATGGGAATATAGAGAAAAGTAGATATTGAAGTGATTGATATGCATGATATAGGCTACCCGGCCTTGTTAAACTTAGAATGGTTCGTTGATTGTAATGGTATATTGAATTTTGAGGAGGAAGAGATTACATTTGAAGGGAGTTTTTTGGTAGTCCATTTCCCCCTAAAAACAAGAATGGGAGCAGCATGGTTGGAAGAACTATGGCCAGACGAGGAGGAAAGTGATTTTGATGACCTCGCCAGTGTATACACACTAAAGAAAATTACAAACCCTGAAGATGACCATGAACCAAACGATGAGGGGGAAATAGAACTGGAACATGAGAGAGTAGAAACAGTCTCAGATGACGAAATTGAAGTATGGATGTATGAGGAGTTGGAGACAACAGTCAAAAAATACATTACATGAAGAAAATACCGTGTAGAGGGAAAAACACTACCACATTAAAAAATCTATTATCATAAAGGAGAAGGGCTTACCACATAGAATGAGCATCCCACAAAAAACTACCGAAATTTATTGAAATCGGGATTGTTGAAAATTACTTACAACAAATGATAAGAGTATTCCCTACAAAGGAATTAAGGATGCGGGCCATTGATGACACACTATCACTACCGCAAGGTGGCAGAACACCCGTAAATCCACCATCCGAAGTTGAAAAACCTTTGACATATTACTTAAGGCAAAGTTAATTAAATTTGAGAGCTATTTTCTCGAAACACAAAATTATGCAGGAATCACAAATCCAAGGACACACATTGAGAAGTGTGAGAAGGCTTGGACTACAAAAGGAGAAACCGATAAGACGCCTCTAGGCCCAATTCTTTTACTGGACTTTATACACATCCAAAGACATGGTATATGCATCAAGAGATGCAGAAAGGAACTTGTAGATGGGACATAAAAATGATTTTTTGTAGAACCTTCAACTTGTGGGTTTCGAATACTGGGATTTGTCGAGCATTGCGGAAGACAAAAACATTCCTATTCATGCAAGACTCCACTGCAAAACAACAATTTACTGGAATCAAATCAGAAGAAACAATGTTATGCTAAATGGATGATTGAGAACGAATTGGTAAAATCACAAGAGAGTTACCAAAAGATGCAGAAAGAACTAATAAAATAAAATGATTTAAGAGTATGATACATTGTAGAAAAATCACAAAAAAAGAGGAGGATGAGGAAACACCGAAAAACTTAAAAGTAAAAATTGAAGGAGAGCGGCAACTCTTAGATACCACAGAAGACAAAACACAATATTTCTACCAACCGCTTAAACTCAGAGAAGAGAATATTGCTACAGAGGGTAATCCTAAAATGGCAAAAGTAGGCAATTACTAGGCAAAAGAAGTAGAAAAGATATTAGAGTTGTTAAGAGAATATGAAGATTTATTCCCACGAACTTTCAGAGCTAAAAGGAATAAAAGATGAAGTTAAGACTATGAAAATCCAACTAACAGAAGATATAAAACCTTTGCAGAAACGATCAAATAGACTCAATCTCAATGTAAAGGCTAAGGTTATGACTGAATTGGATAAGATGTTAGTCGGAGACATAATAACACCTATAAAGGACATAGAATGGATATGTCCCTACGATGATTCAAAATAAGAAAATTGGAGAGATATGCATGTGCATTGACTATAGAGAATTGAATAAAGCCTATTTGCATGACCCCTTCCCAACACCATTTACTAAAGAGATATTAAAAAGTGTTGTGAGAAGAGAGATCTATTCCGTCATCAATGGATTCTTTGGGTATCATAAATTATGAATAGCGCCCAAAGATCAACCGAAGATTACATTTGCCACAGGATGGGGATCTTTTATGTATATAGTGATGCCTTTTGGATTGAAAAATGCACTCGTTGTGTTTAGTCAAATAATGGTGAATGCATTTAGAGATTTTATACATGAATTCTTATAAGTGTATCTTAATGATTAGATGGTGTACGGCTGGATTAAAGATCATGTTTAGGTGCTATGATTGATGTTCCAAAGATGTTGACAACTTAACATTGCTCCTAGTTTAAAGAAATGCACTTTTACTACACTTTTTGGTACTTCACTGGGACATAATATGCAAAGAAGGTTTAATGGTAGACCCACTCAAAGCTGCAATTATCATAAACCTACCACCACCCAAGGCACAAAAAGAGGTCAGGACAATATTGGGCTATATCTTATAAGAAACTATACCGCAATAAGTGCACCAATAGAAGACTTAATGAAGAAGTGCATAACCAACCCCTAGATTGGTCAAAACAGTGTCAGGAATCCTTTGACAAATTGAAATTTAAGATTGCGGATGCCCCAATACTTGTGTTCCCTAATTGGAAGATTCCTCTCCATGCTCATGTAGATGCATCTAGCATAGCAATAGGAGCAGTGTTGGCACAACCCTGTGGAAACATAGATCACCCAATTTCATTTGCAAGCACAAAATTGGCAAAGGCGAAAAGGAATTACTCTTCCACAGAACGAGAGGCACTAGCTATGGTGTATGCGGTGCAAAAATTCAAACATTACTTGTTGGCAACCCCGTTTATATTCTTTAGAGATCATGAGCCACTTAAATACTTGATCATTAAACCAATGATACAAGGAAGAATTTGCCATTGGCTAATGCTATTCCAAGAATTTGACTTTAAAATTGTGGTAAAACCTGGAAAAACAAAAACATGCCTGATTATCTATCCAAAATCACTATAGGTGAAGACATAGGACCAATTGAGGATGAGTTTCTTAGAGCTCACCTCTTCCACGTGGAAGCCATTCCCAAAGACATGGAAAGCATTGCACAATTTTTGTCTAGCAGAGAGTTTCTATAACAATATAGCCCATTACAAAGAAAAAGATTAATGCTTCTACTAACTTTGGAGCCCAAAAGATTCCATCTCAAGCAGAACGAGCTAAAATAATATATATACATGAGCAATACAAAGAAAAATAGACTCAACGCATATCCATATATGAGGATATGGAGGATTATGGCACTTAATTGAGTACTCAGATGAGAAGATGGAAGTCAAGATCAAAGGGCGTGAAACATACTTGTATATACAGGAGAACTCCCTAGCTCCGAATGACATGGTGATGGCGGCCAAAGAAAATGTGGCCATAGACATCAAAATTGTGAAAGCTAAGGCAATCATCCTACATTGGGACACATTTGCTAAAGAGATGATGAGCAAGTACGACAAACATCTACCTCGAGTGGAATCCACACCTTAATCCAATTTTTGAGAAGATAGTTTTTGTTGCTAAGTTAGATAAGTTATGTTTTGCACTATTAGCATATTTAGAATTGTCTCGAGGACAAGACAATTATAAAAACGGGGCAAATGTTGGTAGGATATTCATCAATCAAAATACCAAACCGTAGTTACTGTAGACTCATTACCTTTACCGCAACAACAAAGAAAATCTCAAGGCCGACAAGATGGAGACTTCTACCGATTGGGCAATACGGTAAAAAATTAAGCCTTGAGGTAAGAAGACGTAATTGAAGAAAAGACACGTCTCTGTAATATCTCCTTTTAGGGATATTTGTTGAATTCTGAAATTTATTGCAGACTCTAGATAAAAACCAATTTTCTGATTTTTCCAACAGCAAACCCTAGCTGAATTGAACCACTCAAAAATAATACAAAACTAGGATAAATCCAACACACCAATTGGAGTTTTCAACAAACAACTTTTGCCCTTCAAAAAATATGAAATTGCCTTCAAATCCCAGGCATCCCAATCTGTAATATTTAATTTATTTTATGGTTGATTTATCATGCAACAACACTTCATGGAACCTTCATAAATTGTACCAAAATGACTAAATAAATATGCAAAATTTATTATGATATTTCTAAATATATTTAAGGTCCAAATGTCCTCCAAAACCCTCACAAAAATCAAAAATAAATTCAAGAATAATATAAAAAATTTAGAATAATATTTGAGCACAAAATAGCCCTCCAAACCCTAAAAATTCAGCTCCAAACCAATTTGCCCTAGCTGGAATAATTTGACAATAAATTCACAGACCCTAGGAGAGGGTTATTCTGTTGTAGTGCAGCCCTTAACGGGGTTTTCAACACAAGTGGCCAAGTCGCCACCCTTTAGAGCTCTCCAAAAACCTGAAATGGCTTCCAATAGCAAGCCACACAACCACACTTGTCAAAGCAAGTCGCCACCCTAGGAGAGGGTCAAATCATCGAATCACTAACCCTTAAATGCAATTAAAACACCTAAAAGTAGTGTTGCCTTGAATAGGAGTGGAGGTTTTCATCCCCAAACCCTTGTGTCCTTGAAGGTTTTTGTCTTCAAGTCACCTAGCCAAGCGTTTTGTGCTTTAGTCTCAAAATCAAATATCATAAATTCATGGTAACCTTTCAAAAGATCATCATACCACCTTTTATACCAAATCTTCCCACAAGTCCTTTCTAAAAAGGGGTGTTCCACTTAAAGGAAGAGTTAAAGTGAATTTAAAATATCTTTTCCCTTTTCTTCATTAAAGGTTAAGCTAACCCTTTCTCACAATTTACCTTTTAAGTTATAATATAAAAAGCCATATATAAAAAAGGTATCTTTTATAACTTAAAATTAAAACCAATGTTTCCCGGTTTCCTTTTCTTCTCTTAGCCTAGGGAAAGCACCCAAGAACTAGGCTAAAGGTCATGTCCGTGCTTAGGCCAAAAAGAGGGACATGACAATCCTCCCCGCCCAAAATTGGTTGTCCTCAAGCAATTGCAATATCCACGGGGGTGTCCCAACACACCTTATGATGTATTGGCTACCTATAAATGTTTTTCAAGGAAGGAAAACCTCCATCCAAAACCTCCCCTTGCTGTACCTATGATTTGAGAGCTGCCCCCAAGTGTCATAAGCACCATAACAATCTTATATAGTCCTCTCTTGCCCCCATATGCAACTGCCATGCATGTCCCTATTGTTGCTAAGAAGTCACAAGCCCTTAGCACCTCCCCAAATAGCCTTCTAACCACATTTTCTTTCAAACAACTTGCTACCCCAAACATATGTTGCCCAACACAACTCAAAACAACTGTTAATATGCTTCATCTCATGCCCCAAACTCTTCAACATGGTCCTCTCACGAGCTGGAATTTTCTATGGTGAAGCCATGGACACTTGTTCCTTCATCCAAGAAGAAATTACCTCATCAACAAGAATGAATATGCGGATACGTGGGTTGTGATTGTGATGTACAGCCAGACGATTGCTCCAAAATGTCAACTTATTCATTACCAAGTTGACCTCCAATGAGCCCTTCATCTTCATACTCTTCAAGAAAGCCATTGTGAACTCAAACATTATGCAAAAAAGGCTAGGGCTGCAGAAATGAATTAAACTGAAATGTATGACAAGGCTGCCCCTTATGGAAATTCCCTTTTGAAAGTGTGTTATGGTGAGTGTGCTCCCATGGTATGCATTCCAAAACTTGTTAGGGTCTTTTATATGCCATGCCAAACTCTTTCCAAACCAGAATTGTAGCCTCCTCACTTGCAAAGAGAAAACAAACTCGAACCAATTTGAGAGTATACCTTGTAAGGAAATGTCATGGGTATGTAAACAGTCATGCATGGATCTCCTTATGTGTGTCATGTATTCTTCCACTTGCTGCCCTTTGTCAACATCTTCAATCATGTATGCATCACAAACTAAGTCCAACAAACATTCAAATTCATCCACAAAAGAGTGTTGTACCTTACGCATGCTTTCCCAACCTTTGCTATGCAAAAAGTGCCCCAAATCATGAGCATTTATAGAACTTGTTAAGGGCTGTAACCAATCAAAAAAATCAGAATTTGTGTCCTCATGATACCGCTGCATTTGCATCATCAACTCAAAATTTTCTGAGTGACAAAAATCAGACTTGATTGGTATTCTTTCCCTTCTCCATGTGGACTGTAGTATGCTCCAGTTTCTCACTTTTCCTGTTGTGCCGGAATTGTTCTTCTAACTTAGAAATTTCTGAGTTAATAAAATCAGACTTGGCATAAGTATCTCTAGAATTTGTGTAGGGCTGTAATATGCCAAAATTCTCATGATTTTCTGAGTGTTCCATTGGCTGAGTTCCTCTTTCTCCTCTTTTACCTTATCCTTTTCAGAATTCCCCAAGCTTTCCAAATGAAACTGGGTGGGTTCTACCACCTCCACATGGCTGCCCATGTACGGAAATCAGAATGTCCCTAGTATTTCTCTTGGCTATTGCAAATGATCTTCCTCATGATCCTACACATAGAACAAACACATTAGTAAAAACCATGGTGTTTAATAACACCCTTTTGATTATCTTATCAAGCTCTATGATCATGAAGTGTGTCCCTTCTTGATGCCTAGATTCTTCCTTGCAACTCTCTCTCACCCGGATCTCAAAAGATATGTTCATGTCATTCTTGACATGGCTGTAGCAAGTTATTTCCTTCTTCAATCTTCCCTTGATAGTGGCTGGAAATCCACTTATACATGTAAGAGCCACTCCCATGATGTTGAGGTGTAAGAGGCATGCCTTTTTAGAGTCCATAGCCACCATGTTGACAAAAAACCTCAAAGAAAACAAACTGAAAATGCTAAAAACAGCAGTTAATAAGATCGTGGGACCATGATAACCCTTGCTTATTCCTTTCTTTATGTTAGCGCAATTTGTATTCTTTGTCTCACCACATGATATGATAGCAATATTACTCTTGTGGAGCTCATCTGGATCCCATATCTATGATGAATACTTGTCATGCTCATTCCTTGAATTTACTTGGAAGAATTTTCTTCCCCATTGAGTGCCATTCACCTCAACCTTAAGTGATAGCAAAAGGTTTGCAACCAAGATAACGAAAAAACCAAGTATGAGGAGAAGTCAATGAGCACTTACCAAGATGACAACTCAATTGCTTACCCCTACACAAATCTGACTATCCTTCTTTCAAATGCAAAATGAAATATTCTTTCTTTTTATTTGGCATTACTCCTTCAAAGGACCCCTTTGCCTTGTCCAATCTTGTTGGGACTTGTGCTTCCTTTCCAAGTGTTAATTGTTTCTTCCAAGCTTCCTCTTGAAATTTGAAACTAGGCAAAGAAAATGGTCTATGATAAGAAACAATGCAATTTTTTTCTTTCATGACATACCTTTCCATTATGGTTTCCTTATTCATATCCAAGCTTTCTTCTTGATCATTTGGTTGCTCATGAAGTTGTTGAACAACTTCTCCTTGCTTTACCTTTGGAAGTTTTGGTTTTTATGCTACTTCCACCTTAGTGCCTACCATTTGCAACCCCATTGGTTGATTCATAACTTGCTGGAAACTTTTACTAGGCTGCCCTTGAATTTCTAGTTCTTGTGGCTCAGAAAGTTCACTCATTGGCTGCCCCAAGATGCTTGATTTTTCTAACCTGATGTCTTCTACTTGCAGCCCTTCTTGTTGTTCATTAGCTTCTTGGAAGCCCTTGCTTGGCTGCCCCTGAATTTCTGGTTCTTGTGGCTCAAAAAATTCAGTCATTGGTTGTCCCAAAGACTCCCCTTTTTGAAGCTCATCACTTGCATCAATAGGCTGCCTTTCAATTTCAGAATTTTGACACCTCATATGTGCCTTCTCAAAATGCCTAATGAGCCTTTCTCCAAGCTCCTCATATGTATCAATGATGTCATGCCTTTGTCTTCATTCCCATATGCCACCAATCATGAGCAGCGCCTTCCAAATGCTTTATAACAAAGGTTAAAGCCTCATTTTCTCCCCTAGGGCGCAAATCAAGGTATGTGTTTACCTTGTCTACCCATGCCCTCACCGGTGTGTTTGGATCCCCATCAAAAGTAGGAAGAACAATTTTCCTCAAGTCATCTTGCATGTCTTCTGAGCTGTTCCTTTCTTTCCTGAATCCCTCTTTTCCTTGCTTCCATATTACAAACTCATTGAAGCTCATTAACCTCATGAGTTGGGGTTTATGTGCTATGTATTCATCATAATACTCCATCAAATCCCAACGAATAAAGGGTTGTTCCTCCATTTCAAGGGGTTGGTCCCCTTTCATGTCATTACTTCCTCCATCCGTTCTTGTGCTCGATACATCCTCTCGAACCTAGCTCTATCCATGTCACTATTTGACATGAAACCCTTGTTGTTCCACAACATGGCCAAGGAATGGCTTTGATACCACTGTAATGTCCCCTTTTAGGGATATTTTTTGAATTCTAAAATTTATTGTAAACCCTAGATAAAAATCAGTTTTCTAATTTTTCTAACAGCAAACCCTAGTTGAATTGAACCCTTCAAAAATAACTTAGAATTAAGATAAATTTAACGCACCAATTGGGGTTTTCAACAAACAAGTTTTACCCTTCAAAAAAATATGAAATTGCCTTCAAACCCTAGGTGTCCCAATCTTAAATATTTATTTTATTTTATGGCTGATTTATCATGCAACAACACTTCATGGAATCTTCATAAATTGCACAAAATGACTAAATAAGTATGCAGAATTTATAATGAATTTTCTGAATATATTTGAGGTCCAAATGTCCTCCAAAACCCTCACAAAAATCAGAAATAAATTCAAGTATAATATAAAAAATTCATAATAATATTTGGGCACAAAATAACCCTCCAAACCCCTAAAAATTCAGCTCCAAACCAATTCGCCCTAGTTGGAATAATTGACAATAAACTCACAAACTCTAAGAGAGGGTTATTCCCTTGTAACGCAGCCATTAACGGGGTCTTCAACACAAGTGGCCAAGTCGCCACTCTATGAGAGGGTCAAATAATTAAATCACTAACCCTGAAATGCAATTACAACACCTGAAAGTAGTGCTGCCCTGAATAGGAGTGGAGGTTTTCATCCCCAAACCCTTGTGTCCTTGAAGGTTTTCATCTTCAAATCACCTAGCCAAGCGTTTCGTGCTTTAGCCTTAAAATCAAATATCATAAATTCATGGTAACCTTTCAAAAGATGATCACACCACCTATTATACCAAATCTTCCCACAAGTCCTCCCTCAACGGGGGCACTCCACTTGGAGAGAGTTAAAGTGAATTTAAAACATCTTTTCTCTTTTATTCATTAAGGGTTAAGCTAACCCTTTCTCACAAGTTACCTTTTAAGTTATAATATAAAAAGATAGATAAAAAATGTATCTTTTATAACTTAAAATTAGAACCAATGTTTTCCTTTTTCCCTTTCTTCCCTTAGCCTAAGGAAAGCACCAAAGAACTAGACTGAAGGTCATGCTCGTGCTTAGACCAAAAAGGGGGACATGACAGTCTCACACAGACATGACCATTGAATTGTAAGGTATCTAGTTGTTATTTATACCGCAACATTGTTATAGAGTAGATATAACATAGAGAAGAATTGAAGTATAATAGTGAAGAGTAATATAGATTACAGAGCAGAGTAACCTTCGTAATAGCATACAACGATATAACAGAGAACATTGTATTCGACAGTTATTATATCAATATAAATAAAGAAAAGTTAGAGTAGGAATTATTGTGTACCGTGTACTAATTACTGTGAATGAGCACCTCTACTTTTTAATGAATGCATAAGATAATTGTTAAACAAATGCTAACCTCTACATCACATTAGTCTTAACCGAAGTTAACTTAAATAACATGAACCATATGTAGCCATAGCTTCAAATTTTATGTCAACATCCAACAAAGTAATAACAGATTTTCCAAATATCAACAAAGTAATATTGCAGTAATAACAAGACAGTGCACACATGGCAATGAAATAGATGGAGTGCACAGATCAAAGATCTGAAATATAGATGGAATCATATGCTAAAAGTAGTGATGTACTCAGATAATAGTAGGGCCACTTCGAGGGAGCTTGCTCTTAAAAACACTCGGCTAAGAAAAGATCACACAATTGTTCCCCTACAACTGACTTACCTAGCTAGTATTTGTAAATTACATTTGGTTGGGTTGGCCCCAAGCCTTAATGAAGCCAACTATATAGAAAATAGAAAATTTAGAAGCTAGCACATGACTAGTCAAAGGTTGTTTGTGCCGCAGTTTGCCTTTAATGAAACGTGGCAGGTTAAGGGTGTAACATGCCCTCCCCAATTGAAAAAGTGTCACCCTCGATGCTTGCCAAATGCATGTGCTCCTGCAAAAATCTCTCATTTTCCCATGTGGTGTAATCAATAAGAAGATTCATCCATATGATGAGATAAAATGTCATTTGTGTAGTTGCTTCACTTGACACATCTAACATTGCCTCTGGATCCAAAATCACTTTTCCTTTCTCACCCACCCTGGAAGTGCAGCTGAATTGGAATCTTGATACCTACTATCTTCTTTAGGCATGTGAAAGACAAGACGAACTTGAGAGGTTGAGAGGATGGAGGTAGTCTGGTAGTTCCATCTTTCAAGCTACACTACCAACCTTTTGAAGCAACTTATAGGGCCCAAAGCGTTTGGGTGCCAACTTAATTTTTTAAGTATGGTAATTGATTTTTGGGATTCTTGATTATTGGACAAGGACATACTCAAGTTTTTCATAAAATAATGATATGCTTTTATTTTATTTTGGAGGATATAATGCTTGAATTTTAATGTCATTTTTTAATAGTTCAAGGTTGAATTCCAGATTATAAATGTAGCTTGAAGCATAAATGATTAATATTGTAGGATATTTATCCATAGAAAATCTGAAAACGAGTCTATAGAGAAACTATCCCTTTTTGTTCCAAGTCACCAGATGCTTTGCTTTTTATCAAAGTGCCAGTATTGCATTTTTTACTCTTTGTACATCAATTTTTGCTTGAGCCACATATAAATATAATTCTTTTATATCTAGCTAAAACAAGTATCCTTGGCCAATTTTCAAATTTATTAATTGTGGCATTATAGGTGCCATTTGTAGGGACCCTTTTGCCGGGTACTAGAAAACGTGCTGGATTTTTTTCTAGTTGTTTCGAATTTTGGCCAACAAAGAATGGGGATCAATTACCCGATTGCGCCCCTAGGCCAATGCTCATTAACCATCATTAACTTCAATGTGAAATAAGTAGCATGAAAATATTATGCTTAATCTTCTACAAGCTACAATACCAACCTTTTGAAGCACCTTATAGTGCCCAAAGAGTTCAGGTGCCAACTTTAATTTTTTAGCCTTGTAATTGATTTTGGGATTCTTGATTACTAGACAAGGACATTCTCGAGTTTTTCATAGAAATATTGATATGCTTTAATTTTGTTTTGGATGATATAATGCTTGAATTTTAATGTCATTTTTTTATGGTCCAAGTCTGAATTCTGAAAATAAATGTATCTCAAAGCATAAATGTTTAATATTGTAGGGTATTTATCCATAGAAAATCCGAAACGAGTCTACAGAAAAACCATCCCTTTTCATTCCAAGTCACCAGATGCTTCACTCTTTAACAAAGTGCCAGTATTGCATTTTTTGGTCTTTGTACATCAATTTTTTCTTGAGGCGCATATAAATATAATTCTTTTATATCTAACTAAAGAAAGTAAGCCAATTTTCAATTTATTTATATGGCATTATAGATGTGATTTGTAGGGACCCCTTTGTCAGGTACTAGAAAATTTGCCGGAACTTTTTTTCCAGTCGTTTCGATTTTCGCCAACAAAGAATGGGGATCAATTACTGGATTGAGCCCCTAGGCCTACACTAATTAACTATTGTTAACTTCAATACAAAATAACCAGCATGAAAAGATTATGTTTAATCTTTTAAAAGCTACACTACCAAGCTTTTGAAGCATCTTATAGGGCCCAAAGAGTTTAGGTGCCAACTTAATTTTTAGTTTGGTAATCGATTTTGGGATTCTTGATTATTGGACAAGGACATACTCGAGTTTTTCATAGAAATATTGATATGCTTTAATTTTCTTTTGGAAGTTATAATGCTTGAATTTTAATGTCATTTTTTTTTAGTCCAAGGTTAAATTCCAACATATAAATGTAGCCAAAAGCATTAAAGATTAATATTGTAGGATATTTATCTGTAGACAATATGAAAACGAGGATACAGGGAAACTATGCATTTTTGTTCCAAGTCATCAGATGCTTTGCTCTTTAACTGAGTGCTGGTATTGCATTCTACTCGTTGTACATCAGTTTATTCTTTAGCGACCCCCACCGCCGCTCCCCCCTCCTGCCCGCCTCCCCATGTCCCCCCATTCTGCCCCCCTAAAAAAAGCATCCTTAGCCAATTTTCAAATTTATTAACAAACCCCTTTGCCGGGTACCCGAAAAAGTACCAGATTTTTTTTCCCCAGTCGTTTCAATTTTTGCCAACAAAGAATGGGGATCAAGACCCTAGGCCTATGCCATCAACTATCATTAACTTCAATACATGAAATAACTAGCATGAAAAGATTATGCTTAATCTTCTACATCAATTTAAACCAATTTAATTTATAACTACTTAGAAATATATCTTTAATATTCAATGATTCAGATAATAATTTAAGAATAATATAGCTGTCCATTTACAAGTGCTAATCATTCAAATCATAAATGAAGTTCCAAGGGAAAGTAATAATTTCAGGCTTGCTGTTGCCATTCTCCCTTCCATACTTTCTGTAATATTTAAGTGTAAATAAATGATTATAATCTTAAATAAGGAAAGTACCTATTAATAATGCTTCATAAATTCACATTCTGAGCACATGGATTCCAAAATCAATGTCAATTAATAACCATGTAAAATCTTACAAGATACAAAGTGGATACAACATTTTGTACCAACTACAATAACCTCACAAATGTTGATAACAAACTCATATAGTCGTATAAAGCCAACATACACTTCTTCCTGAATTTTGTAGATAAATAAAGTACTGTGATCAATAGAAGCTGTTGTAATCAGCCAAAATAAAAGCTCATGAATATTGTAGGTAGCCAATGAACATCAGAGATGCACTGCCATGATGAATGAGGAGACAGAATATCATCAGAGCGCTTTACAACCAACCACAGCCTATGGGCTTCCCCAAACCTCCCATATTTGGGAGTGGCCCTACCTTTCAACGAGGGTTATAGATACGGAGAACTAACAAAGCAAAAGAAAACTATGTAATCACAATATTGTCGCTACCAACATGCAACACATAGTCATGCAAAACATGGGCAACATATATAATGAACAGGAGGGGAGTGTCATTGGTTCATCGGAATAGATTGATTAAATCCCATCCCATCAGTAATTATAAATATCAAACACATGCTTTGGCCAAAGACAGAATGCATCATTTAGCCACAAAACTGCTCTACTCATGATTAAGGAGCTATAAGAACCATTGGTACACCCCACATATTCAATTCCCAGTTGGTTCATTTAATTCACAACTATTTCTGGTGGTAGACAATTCATCTCAACCATCTATCGCAGCATCTTGTTAGATTTCATAAGAGTCATGTATCTTGAAATTAACTTCAAAGGTATTGTGAAACTTAATGTTTCAACTTCATTAAAGATCAAAAAATGGTTGCAAGGAACCAAAAATTGTCAATGTTCAGCCCATAGGAAAGAGTCATAGTTCATATGATAGTGAAAGATTTAAAGGGGATGTAGGGATTGCCTCTGCAACATGGACTGCAGAGAATCCCTAGCTGGGGTGCTCCTCTATGCAGCCAAGGCTACAAATAAAATACCCCCACACCCCTGACTAAAATAAATCAGATTTCATATTCTCATGATATAAGCCTTTCAATTCAGATAGAATGAAATCAATAGTCTAAATGTGGCCTTCCCATCATGGTAATCCACATAGCCAAGAACTGATAGTACAATTCTGCTTCAGATGAATAAAGAGCCTCTAATGAGGGCAAAGTAAAATCATAAAGTGCAATTTTAGGCTTTGAAAGAGAGAGAGCTGATCCCTTTTTGCACAAAATGATCTGTGCACAGCTTCCGTGCGGTTCTGCGCACTCCTCACATGAACTTTGGGCTCCCCGTGCGGGGTATCTTGTGGCATGTGCTCAACCTTGTGGTACATTCCCAAGTTGTTATGACACCTTGCTCCTTGTCGCACAACAGATTGGTGCTGCATGTGCACATCTAAAATCTGCATGTAGCACACCCACTTGCAGCATGCGCACATCACTTGACTTGCCTTGCGGTACCTCTCTGAGTTGCTGCAACACCTTGTTGCTTACAGTGCGGGTCTCTGTGGTGCCACTCAAGAACATACACACTCATTATGCATGTGTCAGGGCACTCCTATCACACCGCATGCCATTTGACACATTATAGGTCTGCAACATGTTAAAGAATTTGTCAGCCACACTGCACAACTGGAAATCCAACAGTGCACTTGCAATAAGTCCAACCATCACTTGGCCATAAGACGAACCGCCTTTTGTAATTGTTGTTTGTTGTAATTGCTTCTTGTAATGATGTGTATATTGTAACCATCCAACCCATAAGGGATCAAAGACAAGGGAGATCACATTAGGCATATACTAGATAGGACTTTGTTGGCACATTTTGCATACCTAGCATTCACACACATCTGTAGTTTCTGCATTCTTTTCAGTCTAGACAAATCAGGAAGGAAACATTCCCCTTCTGATCACAGGAACTTGCATTCCTAGTCTTACTGAATATTGTACACATTTGTACTTTTCCTCCATTCTGCATATTGAGTAGAAGTTGCACCATTCTGCAAATACTTCCGCATTTGATTGTGTTTTTGGTTTACTATTGTTTAAGTTTACCTTTGCACATTCTACACTTTGCAGCGTGCTGCCAAGCGTGGCATTATCAACTGCACTGGCATCTTGGGGCCTGTGGTGCAAATCACAAAAGGCACAAAATTGATTTAACTCCAAGCATACCAAAGTATTTACTAACATAGTCAAGTTCATCATTGTATTTCTTTAAGGAAAATAGTTCCAGTCCAAAAAAATGGAACCAAAACCAGAAGTCATCAATTCCACATTGGCCAAATGGAGTTTGTACAGAATCCAAGATTTGAACAAGGTATAGACCAATAAGGAGAGCAAGGGCCCAATACCTCAAATGTTATATCAAAATTTATCTTATTCAAGCAGTACCTTAAAAAAATGGCCTGATCAAACAACGGTAATCAAATCATAGCACTGAGTAATGTTTTTAATACTGTTGTATGTCTTAAGCAACCCAGCTTCCAACGCTAGCATAGGCCTGCCAGTCCATCTCATATCATAATCAACCCAGATCATTTACTATGATCCGTCAAGAATTTTATAAGGTCTAGTTCCTTATAAAGTACTAAAACATGTACTGATGTTTACAAATCAAAACAACTCTATGCAATAATCTCAAAGAACCTCATCACCAAGTTCAGTACAGTCCCTATTAACTAGGTTTTAATCTAAATAACCGCATTCGAGGAATTTCATTGGAAAATTGAATTTCAACAAACCATAACAACTTCGTTCAGATTCGTGATTAAATTCGTACAGATTTAATCACGAACTCCAAAAACAAATCTATTAAAAAAAAACATGATTATATTTGTCGAAATTCATTGACATTTGTAAATTTTTAGGGTTTGATAGATATTTTTCATATTGTTACCTGCCATTGTTTCTCTGTCGATGCAAACGCGAACCCTTGCCTTCTGGTTTTTGATAGCGTTCTTTGTCGGCCCTAACCGAATCTACGGTCCTGCCCTACACAACTACTCAAACACTCCGCATCGCTGTAGCGGTGTTTTCTGTAGCAGCGTATTCTGTTCGTTCGCTGTGGATATTGAAGTGATATGCTGCGAAGGGAATACGAAAAGTAAAACATTAATATAAAATTGTTCAATGTTTATGTCATTCGTTTTAAGAATTACGAAAATTAAAATATTAATATATTAATATAATATTCGTTTAATACAATTTCAGTATCCACAACGAACAAACTTTCGAGAATAAATATATGGTTTATAAACCATTAATATAATATATTATTAATTATATTTTATAATATATATAATTATTTTTAAATATATATTTTTAATTATATATATTTAAAATATATTAGATGTATAAATTTCTTTCAGGGAAATTTAATCATGAATTTTATCATTGATTTATTTAGTAATGATTTTTTTACGAATTTTATTCTACGCGAATTTGAATGCGGTGACTTAGGTTTTAATACACTAAGTATAAAGGCTTTTGAAGGTTTTAAGGTGACCCTTTCAAACCATTTCAAATATGAACTAGCTTCCTTTTTGTTACACGGACAACCTCATATTTCAGTCATGGACAAGTTGAAACAGGGCTAAGCCCTTCAAACCTTAAGAAAAAGCTTTACTAAGACTAAAAAGAACCATCTGGGCATTTCAAAGATGAACTAGCTTCCTTTCTGTTACACTGACAACCTCATATTTCAGTCATGGACAAGTTGAAACAAGGCTAAGCCTTTCAAACCTTAAAAAAAAGCTTTACTAAGACTTCAAAGAACTATCTGAAAGGTGGATTGAGTCACTCTTAAATTTTCAATTCATTTACAAATGGCTTAACTGAGTAACTTCAAAAGATAAACCCAATGGAATATGTCAGTGCTCTAATTCTTATCTACTCTTGAAAATTCTCCAAAGCATAGATGATTGTTTTTGAAAACTTAATCACTGAAGGTCATATGTGTGCTCATGGTTGTCCTTGATAGAAAATGACTTAAAACATACTCAGTTTAAGATATTATTTAAGGAAAACAACACGATAGCTGACAGAGTTTACACTCTTTGCTCAATGTCATAATTGAAAAGTTTCTTATAATATCAGTGAGACCCTTGCAGGTCAGTATACCAAAAAGAGTCATAGACTTAAGTCACGATAAGGCAAGCTAACCATTATAACAACTATAAACCTTTGGTTAAAACTGAAACCAACAACCAAAAAGCGCAGAGACAATCTAGATGGTCCAGCGATCACCTTTATCTCAATACCATAAATGCAGTAAGAACAAACAACAAGAAATAGCTTCTTTTAAGAAAAAAAGAAGGGTTTAAAAAGATTAAGAGTGATTGTGCTTGAATCCAGAGGATTGTCACAAAGAAGGCCAACTGAGCTCACTAATATCCACATGTTGATAAATGAACCCAAGACTCTATGCGACTGGTTAAACTTCACTAACTCTTCTTCAAGAACAACAAAACTTAGTTGTATCTCTCCTCTCCCAAACTAGGATTCAAACTCACATTTTATCCTTTAACATCCAACTCTCCGCCTCTGAAAAAGGCCCCAAATGGCCTTTGAACAGGGCCATTCAATGTTAAAGCAGTCATGTAGGCCCTGAACTTTCCAATACTTCTTGATGTGGCCAAAACCTTCAAACAAACTTTCCATGCAAAACAACAGAAGTATCTCATGGCAACTGCAAACTTTAAGGTTCACCATGAATAAAGTGCAAAGAGAAACAATTAATTTTCCATACAAAACCCTAGGTCCAAAATGGCAGTTGACTATCCATTCCTTTCCATGCAGCCAACAAAATGATTATATTTTTGTTTTGCTTCACAACCAAGCACAATTAAGGATAGGACTTTCAAAAGGGAAGTTGAAAGATAATTTTTCACTCCGCCTTAATTTACAAATTGACCCTTCATGGTCTAATTTCTTATCAGGTTGTCATGAAGTTAAACACAAGATTCCATGCTCCTTGACCCATTTAGGGTTAGGAAACACCCTTTGTTTAAAACTTAGATATACACATTTTGAAGTTCCCTTTAATAGGTTCCATGTAATATGCCATCAACAAAAATCAATGAGGCAATCAAATATTATGTTACAATGCAAGGTTCTTAACTCAAAATCTTAATCTAAGTGGTATTCAAACTGCCTTGAGACAATCATGTAATGTCTTATTACTAGCCACTGTCATATTCCAATTATGTGGCTGAGTTATAACACTTTACACAATAGTTCAAATACAAGCTCAATGATTGATATAAAGTGTTATACTAAATGATGCAATTAGATCATTATCATATTGCCTAAAGCACGAGGGGAGTATATTACAAAATATGGCACATAGTACATACAATCTTCCAAACAACATCAAACACATAAACAAGCAAACATCACTGTGTCAAATATCACTGAAGTAAAATGACTTAAGACAAGATATTGATAATGCAAGAGCCAACACAGATGCAAAATATGATATCTATTAAGAGTCAAATCATGCTACGTGACACAACACTCACATAGATGTAAAACATATAAGCAAACACCCACAAGGTCACATGTAGTGTGTGTTATCATTCTCTTTCTTTTACCACCTCTTTTGGATTTGCCGCCCAGTCCCCATGATAGTTTCCCTCAGAATGTAGCCTACGTGAGGGGGATATAGTACATCCACACATGCAAACACACTATGGTTAGTCTGTTGTTAGGATAATTTAAAGCATAATCAACATGCCAATCTGAATAATCTATCAACTATAATTGTGTTTAACACTAATCATTAATTCATAGCAAAATATAAAAACTCAAAATAAATAACAATTATTTTGTCCATAACTCTGGAGGAGGTGTGGAAGGAAGAACCATGTCGCTGAGGTTCAACTAGTGTTTGATCCTTATCCGACTTACAAGTATTAGATTCATGCGATCTCTCGATTCCTCCATCTAAAGCATTATCTTCCATAGATGTCTCTTCCTTAATTTCTGTTCTAAAATTCTTTGTTGGTCCATTTGTAGATTTTTTATTTCAGATTGGTTTTTCACTCGCTTGTGATTTGTGTGGCCTTGGGTTGGCCCATTTGTAATCTTGTTTTTTCCCCGAAGCTTGTTTAACTCGATGTGACTTGGCTTTTGGGGTGTGACTTTTCCACCCATTTTTTGGTATAACTAGCATTGTACTATACTTTGTTATATTAATAAAAGTGCATTTTTCAATAAAAAATAAATAAATAACAAATTATTTTCATTTGTTTAATTATTGTTCAACAGGACAATATAATGGGATGTGACACCATTTGTTTCAATAATTTTGTCATATTATTCTCCATTTACAAAATTAATGGATGCAGTATGTACAGGTGCCATTTGCATGTACAGCAATCTAGCTTGGGCCACATATTAATCTCTATTTTTATAGCTAGCAAAAGAGACTATCCCTTGTCAGCTTTCAAATTCATTGACTGTTGTATCATAGGTCCTGTTCGTTTTAAAGTTTTACTGATTAAAAATATGTCCTTCCTTACGCAAGAAATGCTATGCTGTTCTGATCAAAGAAGGCATGCAGTGGTTATATGGTTGCCCAGTGACAGACATTATATTCAATATTTAACAGGCAAGGAGAGCCCTTCGTGCTTTGAAAGGATTGGTGAGACTTCAGGCTCTTGTCAGGGGCCATGCAGTGAGGAAACAGGCTGCTATTACCCTACGATGCATGCAAGCTTTGGTAAGAATTCAGACCTGGATCCGAGCCCGAAAGGTGCGCATGGCAATGGAAGATCTGATTATCCAACAAAAACTTGAGCAGCAGCATAGGCTTGAGGCTCAAATACGCGACGCTGAGGTGTGCCCACCAAGATAGTTTTGAGATTATATGATGCAGTACCTAGAGAATAGATTATTCTATTTTTGCAATTAGTCTTGAACTGCATTGTATCTTTGCACAAGCACTTCTTACTTTTATAAAGTGTTCTCATTATAAAATTTACTTTTTAAAGTCCTGGCTGTCACTTGGAAGACATCCTAAATGAAAGATTTTTTTTTTTTTTTAATGATATATAAGTTGTAGACCTAACATGGGAAACATATTAAAATTATAATCTAATACTTGGTTTTAAATGCCGCCATACAGGAAGGTTGGTGCAACAGCACAGGATCAAAAGAACACATCAATGCTAAGATGCAGCAGCGGCAAGATGCTGCAGCTAAACGCGAGAGAGCCATGGCATATGCTCTCACTCATCAAGTAAACTTCCAAATCATCTTGAAAATAAATTAAATTCATGACATAAAAGAATTATACAAGTCATTGAATGATTTTTTCTGTAAATATATAAAATTTCAACATTCAGAACCATGACAGGCCTGGGGTTTAATGCTCTGGTCTGCCTGCAGTGGCAAGCAAGCTCAAGACTAGTACCTGAAATCCCACAGGGATTTGAGCCTGATAAAAACAATTGGGGTTGGAATTGGCTAGAACGTTGGATGGCAGTACGCCCATGGGAGAATAGATTCCTGGATCAAAGCACGAAGGATGGTTTAGAGAGTGTTGAAGAGGCTTCAGATGTGAACAATTGTGGTCATGGACCTCAATATAAAATGGGTGTCAAAAAGGTTGTCTTGAATTCTGTTAAGAGGGGGCAGAAGAATGCTGGAACTAATTCTGATAGCAGCCCATCATCTTCAAGCAAGTCTAATGCCATGTCTGGTACCTCGGGGGTGATATCATTGAAGGTAAATTCAAAACCATCATCTGCCTTTGTCGGAGTAAACATAAACAGTGATACAATCAAAGAAGTGACTTCCAAACCATCCTACAACAAAGGTCGATCAATAAGTAATCCAAAGGAACGCCCATCTACAGTTGATACTCAAACCACAAAGAGGTTCTCTCTAGCAAACTCTGGAAGATTAAAGGTTAAGCAGAAGACCCAGGATCCTCGATCAAACATTAGTAAAGGGATGAGCAGGTCAGCACCAATTAAAAACAGACGCAATGGGAAAAACCCTATAACTAAGCAGACTAAAGGAGAATATAAAAATGCTATATAAGTGATGGGACTGCTCTTAATGATAATAGAGATATCAGTTTAGTTGCTGATAATGAAGATGGTGAGCAACATTCTTCTCAGGTTCTGACCTAACTCAATCATCAGGTCAGCTGTTATGTTCTGGAGAAGCCTGATAACTGGACTCATAAACACACTACTATGGGTTTGGGTGTTATAAATAGTTGTTAACTTTAGAATGCCCCTTCAAGGTCACCAAGTGCCACTTTTTTTCATCTGCAGCCAGCTAGTTCATTTTAGAGTACTAGTCGGAATACAATATCAAGAAATATATATGCATATTATGTACATTTAGAATTGTCATATTGACTTGAATGCTGAAGGAAAATAGAGATTTTCCTGTTGCCTTATGTGTGTGTATACCATGTAGAATATCAACAGAGCAATATCTAGATTTGGAGTTGGTCTGCTGGACTCGTAAGCTCCATGTCGAGTTCTCAACTTCAAGATACTTCTTGGATGTAATACTTTTATATTATTTATTACTCTATCTCACCCCTAGCATCAGCCACTAAATATCTACAAGTATTGCAATTTTTCTTTGTTAATTGCAGAATTTAGCTTTTCTGAATTATTTTTGTACCATCACCCAACTACAGTCATGATGTAGTGGTGGTTAGGGTTCTCAATTAAGAGATCTCTTAGACCATGTAACCCTCAGAATACATAGCAAAATATGCAATAAATACAAAAAACACACTCAGATCTTTATTAGATTTCAAAAAGAAGAAAATATAATAAGGACAATGATAACAATGACACCGCAATCCCACAATGAGTTGCATTATAACACTATAGCCACAGATCTTTGCTTGCTAACTCACATTGTTTGCAAGTGTAGCCTAACTCTCAAAACAATCACTCAAAATTATTCCTTAGGCTCCAATATTCCAGCCAACTTCAACTGCCCAACCTCTTCTCTCCCTTTTGCACGAGTGTAGGGGCATGTTTATATAGGTACAAAACCCACTCACTTACATTAAGTAATTTACACCCACTAACAAAATTTGACACGTCTTAGTATATCACAAATATTAAAGGTCTCACAATTTCAAGGCATGAACGCGTTACAGTGTAATGCATCACAACATAATACATCACAAGCAATACCAAATAGATGCTTATGATCTTTCCATGACTTACAAAATTAAATACCAAGCAGTCAATAATGGCTCCTTTCATAACACATCGCAATGATATGCGCCAAAACCAAATGTACACAGAAGTCGTAAGACCTTGCAACCAATAATTGCACTGGAATCCATTGCATTATTCTCCTCATGTTTGGTCAAGAACATTACTGCATATTACCACGTGCCTCAAATAACTAACAAATGAGCACATGGCTTGTGTAGTGAAGAAAAAACTCATCCATGGAATCTCATCAACTCTTTTGCTTTTGTAGAAAAGAATCAAACATTGCACTGAACCAATTGAAGGTAGACACTTGAAATTGTTCCAAAAATCACCATGGTATTGTGTTTGGCCAAAAGATTAACACTACTTGCAGAAAGCTTTGCAAGCTTTATTAGACAAACAATAGTAACAACTACGCATGAGAATAGGTGCATGGAACATTAAAAACATATACACGCTCGCATGCAACACAAAACTACTAAATAGACGCGTACACAAAAGTAGTGTAAAACAACATAAATAAGATTTGCACAACAGAAAAGACTTATGCAAACTTACAACAAATATATATGTGCAATAAGAGACTTGTGCAAAACAATACTTAGATTTTTTTCCAAACAATCATATTTTTCTGGGTTGATGCAGGATTGCATGTGAATCATGATGCTCCTTCATCATACACCCTAGGTAACAAAAGAAACATGAGCCCCTGCTCATGCACCTTCTAAGATTTTTGTGAATGGTATTCCTTGTTTTGTAGCTTTTTATGTCTTTATGCATGTCACATCTTCTATTCTTTGCCTTTACCATTTTGCCAAGTATTATGTACATTGCTTTTTGTGCGTAGTTTTTCCAACTCAAGTGTCAATCCCCTATTCCACTTCATCACACTCCTTTTTAGGTATATAATATCCCCATTTTATTTCTTTAGATTCTCTGTGTGCGCTTTCACTATAGTCCTCCATGATATGGATACAAATTAGTCTCATTGAAAATAGGTGATATGTCTATCCCTTTAGGTAACTCTGTCTCATATGCATTCTTCACAAATTTATGCACGACTTATCTTTTTTCATTTCAACTTATCATAAGTGCTTTTTGGAAATCTCTTTTTCCTCTAGTGTGTTGAGACTAAGTCTCCCACTTGAAATTCTTCTCTTTACATTTGCATGGTGTTTGCGTTGCACACTATTTTTCTTCAATTGCTCACACACTTGCTTATGCACTTCTCGCATATGCTCTACAAAATATTTTGTTTCAACACTTTTTTTTTGGCTCATTTTTCATATCGCGTAATTCTACCACTCCTCACACAATAAGAGATGTTTGCAAAATAATACTAAAATTTTCCCCTAAACTATCATATTTTTTTGGGTTGATGCAAAATTGCACGTGAACCGGGATGCTCTTTCATCATACACCTTGGGTAACAAAAGAAAAATGAGCTCTTGCTTATGCACCTTCTAAGATTTCTATGAATGGTATTCCTTGTTTTGCAACTTCTGATGTGCTTATCCATGTCGCATCTTCTATTCTTCACCCTTACCATTTTACTTGATACTTTATATATTGCTTTCTACACACAATTTTTTCAACTCAAGTATTAATCCCCTATTCCGTTTCATCGCACTCCTTTCCAAGGATTTAATATCTACAATTTGTTTCTTTAGATTCTGCGTTTGTGCTTTCAAAATTGTCGATATTATGGATAGAAATCAATGTCATTGAAAATAGGTGATATGTCAATACCTTTAGGTAACTCTATCTCATAAGCATTCTTCACAAATTTCTATATGGCTCAATATTTTTCCATTCAACTTATTACAAGTGTATTTAGGAAATCTTTTTTTCCTCAAGTGTGTTAAGACTAAGTCTCCCTCTTGAAAATCTACTCTTTTCTTCACATCTGCACACCATTTACATTGCACACTACTTTTCTCCAACTATTCGTGCACTTGCTTATTCACTTCTCATATATCCTTTGTAAAATCCTTTGCATCAACACTTTTCTTGGTTCACTTTTCATGTCGCATAATTCTACAACTCCTCATGTAATAAGAGACTTAACTATCATATATTTTTGGGTTGATGCAAGATTGCACTTGAACTAGGATGCTCCATCATACACCTTGAGTAACAAAAGAAACATGAGCTCCTGCTCATGTGCCTTCTAAGAGTTCTATAAATGGTATTCCTTATTTTTTAACTTTTAAAGTGCTTATCCATGTTGTATCTTCTATTCCTCGCCCTTATCATTTTAATAGATATTCTATATATTGCTTTCTCTGTGTAGCTTTTCCAACTCAAGTGTCAATCCCCTATACCACTTCATCACACTCCTTTTCAGGGCATATAATATCTCCAATCTATTTTTTTAGATTTTGCATTCGTGCTTTCACTACAGTCCTTCACAATATGGATAGAAATGGGCCTCATTGGAAATAAGTGATATGTCTATCCCTTTAGGCAACTTTATCTCATACACATTCATCACAAATTTCTGCACGACTCAATATTTTTCCATTTCAACTTATCACAAGTGTCTTTTGGAAATTTCCTTTTCTTGAAGTGTGCTAAGACTAAGTTTCCATTTAAAATTCTACTTTTCTCTTCACAATTGCATGTTGTTTGCATTGCACACTACTTTTCTCTAACTATTTATGCACTTTCTTATGCACTTCTCGCATATGCTTTGTAAAATTCTCTACATCAACATTTTTTCTTGGCTCACTTTTCATGTCACGTAATTATGTAACTACTCTTGGACTCAACCCATAAACAATTTGAAATGGTGTCTTCTCTATACTACTATTCATTTAATTCTTATAAGCGATCTCAATGCACACCAGAATATTATTTCATGTTCTTAGCTTATCTTTAATTAAACATCTCAACAAATTACCCAAACTTCTATTTATTACCTTTAGTCTATCCATCTATTTGAGGATAATATGTTGAATTAAACTGCAACTTAGTGTTAAACTTCTTCCACTATATTCTCTAGAAATATCAAACAAATTTCACATTTTTATCTAATACTATGCTACATGACACACTATGTAGTGTTACAATTTCTCTGAGAAACAAGATAGCAATGTTTGTCACATCACTTGTCTTTTTGCATGTCACAAAATGTGTCATTTTCAAAAATCTATCTACAATCACAAATATGAAATCATTTTCTCTTTGTGTTCTAGGTAAACCTAAAACAAAATCTATACTTATATCCTCCCATCTTTTTTTTGGAATAGGCAGTGGTTGATACAACCCTGCATTTTGAATTATTTCTTTTACTAGTGTGAAAACTCTACACTCTCAAACATATTTGCACACATCCATATTCATTCACAGGAAAAAAATAATTCTCTGCCACTTGCACTAATGCTTTATCATAACTAAAATGATCTGCCAAATCCCCATTATGCTTTTCCTGGATAAAACTTTCATGCATTGAACCTCTTAATATACACAACTGCGCACTTCAAAACACCAATCCATCTTGAACAAAATAATCTAACTATGGTGCCTTGTCTTCGCTCATTGGTTCTACACATGCTTTCCATGTTTCTTGAAAATATTCTACATTTTCATATTTTTTCTTAATAATATCAAATCCTATGACTTCCATGCTTAATTCATTCAACAAAATAACTTTGCAACTTAACGCATCAAGAACTCTAATTTTCCACTCCTGTGCTTCAACAAAAATGAATGGATCTATAAGAATTCAACCCACTTCATGTCTCTGAGTCAATTTATTCTGCCTATTAATAAATTATAGTGTTTGGTTGTCTAAATACAATATAAACTCCTTAGGCAAGAGATAATGTCTCCACTTCTTTTGCACTTGCACAAGCATAAAATTCCTAGTCATATACTAATTATTTGTTCTTTGCATCATTCAACTTCTCACTAAAATATGTGATAGGTCTTCCTTGTCTTGATACTACTCCTATTGTTATGCCACTCACCTTGCAATCTACTTGAAATATCTTACAAAAACTGGGCAATGCCAATACTTGCTACTCTGTTATCTTCTTCAACTATTGGAACCTATATTTTGCTTCTGCCATATGCATAAATGCTCCTTTATCCTTGCACATCACATTAGTGACCGCTACACATCCCACTAAAAGTTCTGGTGAGTTTTCTATGAAAACTCAATAGTCAATGAAAACTACGTACCTCAAATGTATTTTTTAGTGACAACCAATCCAATATAGCTCGCACTTTCTTTAGATCCATTTGCAAACCATTTTGAAAAATCACAAATCCCAAGTATACCAATTATTTTTGCATGAAATTACATTTCTTTAAATTTATGAGAAGTTTTTATCTCATAATTTCTATAGCACTTTGTGTAAATGTTCTAAATGTTCTTCCCTATTCTACTGAAAATCAATATGTCATCAAGATACACAATGTCAAACTTAAAAAAATGGATTTAAAACTTCATGCATCAATCTCATGAATGTACATGGTGTATTAGTCAACTCAAATGGTAGAACCAACCACTCATATAACCCTTATTATGTCTTGAATGTTATTTTCCAACCATCACCTTCCCTTATACGAATGTGGTGATATCCACTTTTCAAGTCATTTTTCAGGAAGTATTTTGCTCTAATTAAGAAATCCATCAAATCATCCATACACGACAATGTAATTCTATACTTTATGATTATCTTGCTGATGGTTCTAGAATCAGTGCACATTCTCCATTCTTAATTCTTCTTAGGTGCTAAAACCACTAGTACTGCACATGGGTTCAAACTTTATCTGATTAACCCTTTATCCAATAACTCCTGAACTTGTCTTTGAATCTTTGCATTCTCTTTTGGAGTTAACACATGTGCCGCTTTAATTGGTAACATGAACCTATAATCAAATCCATGAGACGACTTATACTTCTCATCAACTATAATCCATCTAATACATCACTAGACACAATTTTCTCAAACTCACTTAGTACTATTTTAATTCAAATGTAAGTTTCTTTTTAGCTGTTGTGGTTGTACTCACCTCTTGTATTCGCTTTGAAATCAATGCATAACATACGCTCTGTTCTTTCACCTCTTTCAAGAATTTCCTTCCTAAAAGCATAATCTCTGGACTCTTGTCCACCTCTTTGAACTTATCCTTCAAAGGATTTAGTGTACTTGTTACTCCATCTTTCCACAATGTGTATGTATTTGCATGAACATCATGTTGTGCCTTGGGGTCAAATGGCATAGTCATTCCAAAAAAATATATAATAAACCTTGATTTGATACCAAATGATGCAACTACATTTAGGGCTCTTAATTAAGGGATGCCTTAGATCACAAAACAATATAATACATAACAAAATATGCAATTAAATGCAAGAAACACACTTCGATATTTATTGGATTTCAGTAGCAAGAAAATACAACATGCACACTTATAACATTGACACCACAATCCCACAATGAGATGTGTTATAACATCAAATCCATAAATATTTGCTTGCTAATTCATAGTGGTTATAAGTGTAGACTAACTCTTAAAACAATCACTCAAAAATATTCTTTAAGCTCTAATATAATGGGCAACCTCAACCTTCCCAACCTCTTTTCTCACTTTTGCACAAGTGTAGGGGCATGCTTATATAAGTGCAAGACCCACCTAATTACACTAAGTGTTTTACATCCACTAACAATATTTAACTATAGATACTAAAATCTAGTATCAGACACTTGGCAATGTCAATATTAACCTACATTTATCCTACATGACTTAGGCATCTCTAAATGGTCCTTATTCACCTTTTATCACATCCACATGATTCACTTCGAATTTGACCCTCTCATTTTTCTATCAGTTACCTACATGAACCTATAAGTCTATGTTAGAGTAGCTAAATATCTTACTCAGATGTCTCCAAATCATTATATTTACATTCCTTTCTCTTAGACATAGTGTTGACCATTTTTGCCCAACAGGCCAAAATTGGTCACCTTCTTCCATTGCTTTTCAAAGCCAGTCAATTTTGGGTTGCACAAGTTCAAAGACATGGTTCTTCAGCCTGGTTCAAGCCTCCGTTCAATCTTCAAAGCCATCGCTAGTTCAATCGGCACTTGGTTTATCTATCTTCAAGTTTAAACGGCCTTGTTCTAGCTTGGTTCAACACATTGGTTCATCGACCTTAGTTCAATCGGCAGTTCAAGTTCAATGCTCTTGCGTTGGGCAGGAATTTTAAACAAAAGGAAAGGACTCGGGTAAGTGTTTTTGGATTTTGTTTAAGTCCGAATTCCTTCGGACAAAAAATTTGAAGGAATTCCTTCAGACAAAAAGTCTAAAGGAATTCGGGCACAGTTCAAGTTCAAAGTTGGGGTTGGGGAGAATTTCCACAGACTTTTTATCTGCGAGAAAATGTCCACGAACAAAAGCCCATGGAAAATACACAAGGCAAAGATAGACCTGGGGAAATTGTTCGCGGACAAAAGTCCGCGGGGAAATTGTCCGCGAACAAAGTTTGCGGAAACCCGAGGGGCATCCGGACAAAGCAAAGGACCCGCCGAAGGACCCCGAAGGGCAAGTGCCCTTGCAGGGGACTCTCAGCCAAGAGACAAAGGGCACTTTCAAAGGTCGGAGGGTCACTTTTCCCTTCGGGAAGGTGCTAAGGAGATACAAAGGCAAAAGAGTGCCCGCAGAGAAGGCCGAGGAAGACAAAGTTGTGGAAAAGCCAGTGAAGGACCGGATGACATTTTGACATGGACGAGGACGTCTCGGAGGCCATCCAAATTAACAAATCAAATTAGCTGTTGGTTTTCAAACCAATGATGGCCGCGTGAGTGTCAAAATTAGCACAACGAAATAGCCGTTTGATTTCAAAATGAGAGAGCGCTAACCATGAGAGCCCAGAATGCAGCGACCCGCTAGAAGATCGCCCCTGAGGGCCAAGGAGCCAGAAGAGACAAGATAGGAAAAAGGACAAAATCCCAAGAAACAAAGAGAGAGAGGTGCCACATGAAGGAATAGACTATCCAAGTGGCGAAGGGAAGTGCCGATTTGAGAAGTGACTCCAGTAGGTGAAACTGTGGCTGTAAATTGCAATTAGAAGACGCAAATGGTGCGACCTGTGTATTTAAAAGGGGACAAATCTCAATTTGTTTGTAGAAAAGAGGCACAACCTGTGTTTCCACATTAATGCTCGAACGCCAAAGTCAAATTTGGTGATTATACAACATGGTTCCAACAGGCCTCTTCTAGAAAGATGACATCAGCAACAGTGTTTTCCTCTTCCCAATGAAGGGACACAATAGGCCACTTGTAAAAAAAGGGGCGCCAAAAGGCCTCCTTTCTTCTCCTATATATTGAGAGCTTGTCATTTGTAAAGGATCTTTTTTCACATTTGTGAGGTGTAGCCCTGGCAAAATTTCTACCTGAATCAATAAACACAGTTTTTACCTCCATCTTGGATAGACATTTCTGTGTATGTTCTAAGTGTTAATTTGTGTTCAGCCATTGTTTCTTGATGCTTTCACAGGTTCAACACCAACATATCTATTGTCTACAAAGTGCCCATTTCTGTAGCTGACAGGAGAAGAGCAGTATTTGGAAGTGCAAAACAGAGGAAATCACTTACAGTGTGCATTTTACAACACCTTGGTGAATCTCTATTTTCTGTGTTTTCATGAAAGCCTCCCTGAAAGTTTCTTGCAGCCTGGTCCTTCTACCAAGTCTGAAGTGTATGTATGTATTTGTTTGGTTTTCAAGTGTGGATGTGAGAAGCTCAACTTATTTTGGTACGTCACCTCCTTAGAGTAGTTTGTTTTCCTACATCTTTCTCCCTTTCCATCCCCCCCAGTATATATATTAGCACTTGCTGGAATGAACATGATGCATCAGAGGGAGCTAGCCCTTATCTAGAGACTCTCCCCTCCAGCTTCACTAGTCCCACAGGCGAGAGGGGAGTTTCCATAGTTGCGAGGAGAAGGCAGGAGCTCGGCCTCCTGCCAAGGGTGCAATCTTTGACATCAAAAATAAGCATCAAGATCATACAATTTCATTGACAGAACTATCCCAAGGTTGACGTTACTATCCCTTACCCAATGATGACTATTTTTTAAATCTAACCACTTCCTATGGGTTGGCCCATTTACCTAGCATGTCAGTGGTGTGATAAATTACCCAAATTGACTCGTATAAATATAAATTAAGGTCAATATTATTGATCATCTGGGACTTATCTTTTACACATCTATACACTATTGCACACTGAGCAGAACTACCTAATTCTTCCCAAATTGTAAATCAATCACTAGGAATAGTCATCAACTAAGTATGAAGTACACCAAGCCAAGTCAAGAGCGAATATTGTCAAGTGTTGAAAGCTATATCATTAGGTGGATTTATATATAAAATAAGCACAATTGCACATTCACACTAAGGGGAAAGAAGTTTGTGTGGCTTGACTTCACTTTTTAGAGTATTAGATACATAATTAGCAATCAATCATCAATGGGGTGATTGGAGTCAACTCAACCCGTTACACTTTCTAAGTTTTTACAGAGTTCTACATTTCACAAGTAGACCTAGAGTTTTAAAGAGATTGATTTACAAAATCAAGTACACAGAGCTATTGTAGGTAGGTGCAATATATTGTAGGGTCATAAAGCTTTCAAAATAACTTAAGATAATAATGTCAACATACAATGGGTTTTGTGGACAGATTCATCCATCCTAACATTAGTGGCCCTCTGTACACAAATAGTCAATTCTAGATCTGAGTGACTCACAACCCTGCTTCTATCCCCTTTCCATTGCCATAAGTTAGTCACAATCAGTAAATGAATTATAAAAACTAAGTACTTTGATATCTTTAATACTTACTATATTTAACGCATGCGACTGTCAAATCAATTTTAGTGCTTTACATTCAGATTCACGCTTAATTGTCATATTTTACAATCTAAATTATACATTCAAGTTTATTTCTTAATTAAGGTGTATAATTTAAATTAGGGTAAAACATATTGGTGAACTTGAATATTACTCAAACTGTGTCAAACACTAGCTCTACCTTCGGGTTTCATAATTCTCTTTTAAGGTTTTTAGATTTATACCTTAGAGTTTTATTTCTAGACATGATTTCCAATTTACCCTAACATTACAAAATACACATGATTTCTATTTTTTTGACTCAAGCTATGGTTACACTCATTGCATGTTGTTTTTCCTTGATAGGTAAAATCTATAAAAACTATGTAGTCAAATGGATAAAACTTTGCACATGAATAAGGCTGAATTTAATAATGAACAATCTTTAGCCATGCTTAATCCACATATTTGGGACATCCAATCTACATTACTCCCTTTTACTACTACACATCGTCTTTGTGGAGTTATCATGAATGTTGAATATGAGAATACTCATGAACAAGAAGCAACTACTATGGATAGATTCAATGAGGTTGATGAAAGAGAATTAACTGATTAGATGGACATAAATCCACAAATGCTTGATGCAATGTTATATGTAATGAGAGATGAAAAATAAGTTGGCTCAAGTTAGTATATCTAGGGAACAATATGACCCCTTTTGTGATATCAACCAACCCTTTTAAGCCTATCAATCCAACCATGTGTTCAAACTTCTACTATTGGTACTATTCTTACATGTACACCTCCAGTCACATATGTGATGTCCACCCAAGTTGTGGGGGCAAGACAAGGTTTCCCAAAAGTTTCCATACTTATTCCTACATAGACAACCTATTCCCATACTATGATGACTACACATATTACATCATTATCCTCATCTATTGCATGTTCCCTCGAGAAGACTATTTAAGTTTTGTATGCTAAGGTGTTATAGTTAAAACAAGGTCCATCTAGAGCTAGCCATTCAATGAAGTCATATTCTTTGCTTCATAACCCGTTAACCTTGAGATATCAACTTATCCCTTATGTATAGGTTTTGTAGCTCCTAAAATTTTGATATACGATGGTAACAATGTTCTTGAACAACACCTTCGGTCCTTCCACACAACATGCTTAGATTATGCATCCAATGATAGATTATTGACCAAGTGATTCCAAAGAAGTATAAAAGGCAATGCTTTGCTATGACCTCCCCCTTAAATTAGTTAGAGCATTCAACCCTTTAGTAGATTAATTTCTAAAACACTTCTCCATCAACATAGATAAGAAAATATCTTATGCACAAACTACCAAACTCAAGCAAGTGTCCAACGAGCCTATTAGTGATTATGTACTTTGATATAAGACCATGTGAGATAAGTTGACCATCCTATGGTAGACAATGAATTACAAAACATTTTCAAACAAAGCTTGTTGACACCACTCCATGAGTCAATAGTACTATTCAACAAATTCAAGTTTTTCAATGAGTTTTTCCATATAGTGAGAGATCGAGAAGTCAAGCTCATAGCTTTGAACAAACTCAAGTATGTACTTAATACTCCAAGTAATTCAACAAATATGTTTCAAATCAAGCCAAACTATAAGTTAAGTAAAATGATAACAAGAATGAAATAAAGATAAAGGTTAATGTAGTATCAAAGCCTATGAATCATATTTTATAATTTATTCCACATAAGAGGCAATTTACATGATTTCCATCACTTCCTCATATTGTTACATAAATTAATTGAAAAAAACCTCATCTCTCTTCATCCACCATAAAATTTGTATGCAAGTAGACCTACACCTAAGAATTATGACAATAAATGCATCATGCAATTACCATAAAGCTCTTGGACATTCTAAAAATAGATGTTTCAAGTTAAGGCATAAGATACAAGATCTTATTAATGGCAATACTATTGAGTTGAACACACCCACAAAGGAGTCTAGACCATTATCAAATAGAAATTTCAACTTAAAAATATTCACTGACCCATTTACAAATCATGATGCAAAAAATACTAAAGATACTTTCGAAGTAAATTATACATACAATGCACATCCCCTTCCTATGGCATACAGTCACCTAGTGGACAAAGTTATTGGTACACTTAAAGACATTTCACCACAACACCCTATGATTACATTTGATGATAGTAATATTGTTGATGATGATTCAGATCTCCACACACTATTCATATGATGTTACATCAATAATCAACCCATACTCATTGTCATGGCCACCAATGGGTCAAGCGAGGACGTGTGCACAATGAAACTTCTCAACACACTTGGACACACACAACAAGAATTACAATATACTACATGAGTGGCTAAGGGATTTGATGGAAGGACACAACACTCTTAGGCACATTATGATATCTCTTTAAGTCAACTCTGCTATAGTTGTTACACTATTTCTAGTTTTACCAAACACATGTGTCTTTGACATGTCGTTAGGATGCCCTTGGATACAGAAGCTCCATGCAATACCATCTATAGTGTATTGATGTATCAAATATACACACTGTAACAAGGTAGATATAGTTTCAAGCACTCGATATGAGTATCCTCTTGGGCTAGTGGTATTTTCTCATCCACACCCACCACCATTGTATTTGGTCATTACACATATTCAGGAGCATTGTGAAAAGTCAATTATTACAACTCTGCAATATCTCTCTCTACACCCAGTTCATAAGAGAGTAGCTGACTCTTCTTGGTAGCCAGTCTTACATTAGTTATCACATTAGAGAGTTATTCATGGCTCATAGAGGCCATTATCTACTATATAATATATTAAGCTAGCACCACAGGCAGTTAAACATGTTCTATAGCAAACAGAAGCACTAAAACATCCTCCTACTATACAACGAACCCCATAAAGTCCTCAACCTTCTATAGTTACTCATCATACATGTGATTTTATGAGTGATTATGACAACTACATTACAACACCTTATTCCTTTTTCAATTATAATACATGTAAATTTAACACTTTTCACTGATGGCAGGTGACCCTTGTACCACATGATACATGAACTCCGCATGACTATCCCATTGATGGGATAATTGGCTAGCACCTTTTTAAATTTCAAAATAATTAAAAAATACAAATAAATAAAATATAAACATTCAAAACTAAAAATAAGAACTAAAGATGAAATGATTACTAGATTACACTATTTGCATATGCTATTTATCACATGTTTGGTAGATAACATATTATTTTTCATACACACATGCATGTAAAGGTATATGAATGTGATGCATAATATATAAATTATACATGGACACATATGTTGGATGTTCTTCTACCTAGTGACCATGCTATTACTGGGGTCATCTTACTCTACATGAAACATTATCACATGTTATATCTTTCTATGACATCTTTACCATGTTGAGATACTTATATTTCTTACATGTCTTGCTAGTTATTCATAGCTTACACAGTGCTATATGGATATGTTATTTTACTATGACATGAGATTGATATACATGGATAGTGTAGACTACTTTTCATTTGTTCTATGCTTCATTAATGTTGTTACTCTTGTATGGTATGCTAATAATTAATTGTCTATTATGTGTGGCCTTTGGCTTTGTGTGTGCGATATTCATTTGTGTGTTGTTTATGACATTTTTATCTCCCTTAATTGTGGCTCTTGACCTTGTTTAGTGCAACATTCATTTGTCCCTTGTTTATGACATTTTATGCCCCTTAATTGTGGCTCTTGGCCTTGTTTAGAATGACATATTTATGTCCCTTGTATGCATCCCTTGACCTTATATTTAACAATGTGTGTGTATGAGTAGATTAATCAAGGATTATCTACTGAGCTTGTTACATTTGTTGAGTTTATTGAATTTGCACATGCCATGATCTAAATCACGCACCTCCCCTTGTATGAGGTGCCATGATTCACATCATGCACCTCTTTATTAGGTAGTCTTATTTAGATATTAAATCAATGATGATTACTACTACATGCTTTATTGATACATATATCTTGACATGACACTTATATGTCCTATATTACATATGTTACGTACATGCATTCATGACACACACATTATTATGGTGATATATTCTCCATATGTTGACATGTTTATACATGATTACATTTTTATATATGAAATGATACAATTTACTCTTATTTCGAGATGAGTGACTTGTAGGATACCTCCCTCACCTTAAAAATGGGGCATATTCATGGGATATAGGTTTCAAAGATTTAGAGTGGTTCATATATCAACTTGGTTCAGATATGAGAAAAACATGCATACATTGGTACATATTATGGAGGCATATGCCATGCATATGCACTCACTTTACAGAGACATGAGTTACATAGTACAAATTCATATATACTTGAGTGCATATGTCATGCAGGTGCATACCATTTATAGGCACAAAAAATGCATATTTTCACACACACACACACACACAAGATACAAGCTCTCATATTTAATATATGGATTCATAGCATTTTATATCAGTTGGCATGGATCTAGTGGGGTATGATATTTGTTCATGAAAATATATACTATGACAATTTATAGTTTGCAAAGATCTAATGGGGCATGATACCCATTCATGCACATATACTATGATAGTTTATAGTTGGCACCAATTTATGAGGTATGATACTGGTTCATGCAGGTTTAAACTTTTTTTTAGTAAGCATTATTATAATTGTTTATTCATGAACACAATTCATTGGTATCAGGTAGTGAGAAAGCATGAATCTATAAGTCTTGGAATAGTTGATTCATGTTTTTTGAGATAATGCTTATTGAGGTTAAATGATGCTCAATGGTCTTGATTTATTCATAACAATCTCATTATATGGCTCCCACCTTACCATTTTGAAGTTTAAGATCATATCTAGATTAGTTATTTGAGTTAGTGTAGTTAAGGTTCAATGACGTTGAATGGTCTTATAAATACTCCCTATTCATGAGGGTTGGGGAATTTATCTTCCCAACCCGTGGACTTGCATAATTATACAAAATTTGAATTTAATCACTCCCAATTATCTAATGGATCGAATAAAGGAACTATTCCACAATGCTTCAATAAGGAAACATCGTATCCAAAAAGTTACAACACAACATGGTTGTACCTATATATAAGTGTATTCATTCTTTGTTCTTAAGTATCAAATTTTAATTGATGGTTCATATTTTAGATGTCACATATGCACATTGACTACTTCATTTTCATTGCAAAATTTTCTTGGGGATAGCTGCACACTTGGAGCCTTCTCTCAAAGATAAAGTGGTATATTTTTATCCTTTTACTCTGGTATTTGTATTGAATTTTAATATTATAATAAAAGAGGTGCATTTGTAAACACTAAAATATGGAATTAGATACTTGGCAATGCCAATCTTGACCTAGATTTATCTTACATGAGTTTTACATCTCCTAATGGTCTTTATTTGCCTTCTCTCGCATCCACATGCTTCAATATGAGTTTGACTATCCTATTTTTCTATCAGTCACCTAAAATAACTTCTCAATATATGTCAAATTAGCTAAATATTTTACTTCGACATCTCCAGATCATCATATTTGTATTTCTATCTCTTGTACCTAAATGTTAGGCTCAGATAGTTTTGATGATTGAATTGTCTTGAGTTGATGTTACTCTTCCTCACACAACAAAGATTATTTTAAAAATATAATCAATCCCTATGGGTTGGCCCATTCACCTAACATGTTAGTGGCATGAGAAATTACCCAAATGGACTCATATAAATACAAATCAAGGTCAATCTTATTGATCCATCTGAAAATCATTTGACACTTATCTATCACACATTTATACACTATTTTACACTGAGTAGAACTGCGTTATTCAATCTAAATTAAAAATTATTCAATAAGAAAAACCATTAACCAAGTTTAAATCACACCAATCCAAGTCAAGAGCAAACATTGTAAAGTGTTTAAAGTTAGATCACTAGGTGCATTCATAGAACAAAGGATCATAATTACACATTCATAGTAAGGGTAATAACTATGTGTGGCTTGAATTCCCTCTTTGAATTATTGGATATATAGGTAGCAGTCAATCATTGATGAGGGTGATTCGAGTTAGCTCAACCCATTACACATACTAGGTTTTTTAGGTTTATACCCTTCACAAGTGACCCTGAAGTTTCAAGGAGATTGACTTATGGAGTTGCGCACATAATTAGGTGTCAAGATCACACACATAGAGATATTTTAGGTAAGTGCAACAAACCACATGGTCACATAGCCTAAAAATACCCCATGATAATAACATTAGCCTACAGTTAGTTCCATCATTGGATTTGCTCTAAATTGATGATAGTGATCTTATGTGCATAGACAATCAGTTTTAGATTTGAGAAACTCATAGTCCTGATTCTAACCCCATTCCATTATCATAAGTCAGTCATAGTTAGATAGTGAACTATAAAAGCTAAGAACCTTGATATCATTAGTAATTTTTTATATTTAACACATGGCATTGTCAAATCAATTTTAGTAATTTACATTTAGATTCATGCTTAATTATCATATTCTATAATTTGAATTACAATCAAATTTCTAACTTAATTCTAATTATACAATCTAAAATTGGGTAAAATATTAACACACCTTAGTGTGCCACAAATATTAAATGTCTTTCACAAATTTAAGGCAAAAAAATGTTATAATGTAACACATCATATCATACCACATCACACACAATACTAAATAGATCCATATTATCTTCCCATGACATATGGAATTAAATACCAAACATTAAACCACAAATCCTTTCATAGGAAACCATTAAGATATGCGTCCAAAACTAAATGTGCATAAAGAAGTCACAAAACCTCACAACCAATAATTACACTTGAAACCCTTGCACTGTTATCCTCATGTCTGCTCAAGAACATTACTGCATATTACCACGTAGGACCAAAATGAATAGAAAATCAATAGATGGTTTACACTGAAGAAAGAAATCCTCCAAGGAATCTCATCAACCATGGTGCTCTTGCGGATATGAATTGAAATTTCCAGGGATCCAATTAAAGACAAACTTTTGAAATTGCTCTGCTAATTACCATAATATTGTGCTTGCGTAAAAGATTAACACTAATTCTTAGACAAATATTTAAAAGCTTATTTAGACAAACAACTATTACAAATCTGCATGGGAACATGTGCACAAAACATTACAAACATATCCATGATTTGAGGTAACACAAAACTACACAAATAGACACGTACAAAAAGGTGGCATAAAACAACGGAAATAATATTTTCACCACATAAGACTTGTGTAAACTTACATCAAAGATATATGTGTAATAATAGACTTGTGTAAAACAACACTTAGATATATTTTCTAAACTATTATAGTTTTTTTGTTGATGCAAGATTAGATGTGAACCTGAATGCTCCTACATCATACACCTTGGATAACAAAAGAAACATGATCTCTTGATCATGCACCTTATAAGAATACTACACATGGTATTCCTTATTTTGCACCTTTTGATGCACTTATCCATGTCACACCTTATATTCTTTGGCATTTCTATTTTACTAATTTTTTTGTATATTTATTTATGCACATAGTTTTTCAAACTCACGTGTCAATCACTTATTTCGCTTCATTGCTCTCCTTTTTAGGCATATGATAGTTCCAATCTATTTCTCTAGAATTTGTTTTTTTTATTTTACTAATTTTCTTTCATAATATGGATATAAACCAACCACATTGAAAATAGGCAATATGTCTATCCCTTAAGGTAACTCTATCTCATGGGCATTCTTTACGAATTTTTACATGACACAATATTTTTCCATTTAAAATTATCATAAGTGCTTTTAAAAATATCTCTTTCCTTAACTCCCACCAAAAATTATACTTCTTTTCTCTTCACATGTCTTTATCATTTGTATTGCACACTAATTTTCTCCAATTATTCGTGCCTTTGCTTATGTACTTCGCATATGCTTTTCCAAATCCTCTGCTTCAATACTTTTTATTGGCTCACTTTTCATGTCACACAATTATGCAAATCCTATTGAACTCCACCCATAAACAATATGAAATGGTGTCTTCTTTGCAATACTATTCACTAAATTATTATATGTGAACTCAACTTGCACTAATATATTATCCCATATTCTTGGTTTACCTTCAATTGAACATAACAACAAGCTACCCAAACTTCTGTTTAAAACCTCTTTCTGTCCATTTGTTTGAGGATGGTATGTTGAACTAAACTACAAATTATTGTTCAACTTCTTTCTCTATATATGTCTAATAAATTTCACATCTCTATTTGAAATTATGTTGTGCGACAAACCATGCAACCTTATGATCTCCTTGAAAAATAAGTTAGCAATTTTTTTGCATCACTAGTCTTTTCACATGCCAAAAATATGCTATCTTCGAAAATAAATCTACAATCTCAAGTATGGAATAATTTCATTTTTGGCTTCTAAGCAAACCTAAAACAAAATCTATACTTATATCCTGTCATGATTTTTTAGAATAGGCAATAATTGATATAACCTTGCATTTTGAATTATTCATTTCACTAGTTGGCAAACTCTACACTCTTGAACATATTTGTACATATCCATATTAATTCGTGGACAAAAATAATTCTTTGCCACATATGGTAATGTTTTATCATAACCAAAATGACGTTCCAAATATTCACTATGATTTTCATTGATCAAAATTTCATGCATTGAACCTCTCACTATACACAACTCTGCTTTTTGAAACAACAATCCATCTTAAACGAAATAATCTAACCATGGTGTCCTATCTTCACTTAATGGATATATACATGATTTCTATGCTTATTGAAAATATTCATCATTTTCATATTAATCCTTCATAAGATCAAATCTTATGATATCTATAGACACCTAAATTACATTTAGTGTCGAAATGTACCTAAAATCTATGTAATAATTCTTCTTAAAATAATTCATTGCATCTCTCTCCAAATTCAAAAAATTGAATAAGTCAAATTAGTCAATTATGCACATTTTAAATATAAAATACAATTTTTTACACCTCATCCAACATCTCCCACCATTTTGTCCCTCATCCCAACCAAACCTACAACTTTCTCAACCTCTTATTAGTCATCCCCTAAGTTGTCAAGAAGCTTAACTTCTTCCTGCTGACTCAACTAACCAATCCCATGCTTATCTCAACTATTTTAAATGGTGTTCATACTAATTATTGAGGACTCATTATCCACCATTGATTATTTGAATCATTTAATAAATGAAAATAATATTTCACCATTGGATCCTCCTCCAAAAATGTATAAATAAACTTGAAAACCTTCATTTTCAAGGATCAAATCCTAGAATTAGAATTCTAACTTATGCTAATGAAATTATATTCACAAAAAAATCCAAGTGAATAAAAAAAAATCAAAGCATACATAAACTTGTTTTGCATTGAAATGCTCCCTATCCTCCTTTGCATTGGAAGAGTGAGCACCACATTTTCGAAGGGGAAACCAAGTTTACATCACAATGGAGAAAGCTTGCACATTTGAAGTATAAGTTTGTGTTTTTTATTTTCTTTGTTTGCTACTCTGTCTTATATTGAATTTGGCTTAGATTAAGATAACATTCTTTCATAACACTTCTAAATTTAGTTCACACATTTTTGGCACACCTGGTGGGACCTTCCCTCATCTTTTTCATCTTTTAATCATCATATTTGCATTTAGAAAACATTTTTCATTTGATTTTTGTTATTTGTATTTGCATATGCATTTAATATTATAGTTTTAAGTGATGATATAAGCTACAGGTCATTATCAGGTGTTTTTTGTTTAGTTGTGTACGCCCATTACATGACAACAAATTCATAAACATCAAGAGCAAAATTGTACCTCGTAACAATGAAATGTTTTTTGGACCTATTTTTAGTCTCTTTCCTTATTTTCTTCACATCAATGGATTTTTGTTCACTTTTTACTTATGTCCATGTTTTCAAATTTTTGTAACTCTTTACTACTAGGAAATGTGAAATCAATACACTTTTCAGTGCAATCATTGTGTCTAAGAGCAAAATTGTTGTTCTTAGTAGCAAAATTGTTCAACTGAGTAGCAAAATCATTATGTTAGTCCCTTTGTGTTTTCTATTCTATGTCTATAAGTTCAATAATGAATTTATTTTGAAACAATGAAATCATCATTTGTAGCAACAAATTTGTCTTTTTGTGTAGCAAATTCATCTTTTTTACAGTGAATTCATCTTTTTATTCAATGAAATCATCTTTTTAACAATGAATTCACCTGTTTATACAGTGAAATTATTGTATAGGGAAAAAAAATTATTTTTTAAGCTCAAATTTGTTTATTCTCTAATTTTTGTATTCTGTCTCTTTTTTGCATTTATTTTATTACAATTTCACCTTTTTGTCTTTTCGTGTAACTGTGAATTTGTCATAGAGAAGAGGTTTTTGATTTATTTTGTGGTTTTTACTTATTATATTATAAATTGCCTTGTCCAATCCTAAGCAAACATTCTAACCATTGTTTACAGAACATTTGCCAAAGATTATTAGCAAAAAAAATAAAAAAATCATTTTCTTTTTCTAACACTTTCAATCTTATTTTTCAAAGTTTTTAGTAATTACATCACATTTTATTTCAACATTCTATTTGTAATTGTAAAAATTGCATATGCTCTTTCCTTGTCATCATATTGGTGACAACACTTAGAAATCAAAAATATATCCATAATTTGTTGTGTTATTCAAGTAATGCCTGTGTATGCTCTTTCCTTGATGTTACATTGATGATGATTCTCAAAAATTAGAAATGGATACTTACTTTTCATTTTTTTAGGGGCTCTATTGACCATGGATTTTACCACCATGTAGTAGGCCAAAACCCATTTACTGGTGGGGTATATAAATCGAGATCCAACTATTTCAATTGCTTAAGTGATTATGTGTATTAAGTATACCATGATGTAAGGGGATTTCATGCTCCAATACCTAGGGTTTCAACAACTGTCTAGAAATATAATATTATCGATTATCAACACACTGAGACCTTATGATTGTGTTGGGAACTTTGAGACAAGACCCAATAATATGCATCTGCTTTATCTATTTCTTCTATGATTTCCTCCTAAATAATCTTGTTTAAATCTTAAGTCCAGGATAACCTCTTTTGTCATTCAACTTTGGTGTATTGGTTATCAGTTAGTGCCAATAATCTACCTTACACACACTCTTAAAACTAGACTCAGTGGACAATGAAAATGACAAGATCCTGCATGGTTAGTGTATTGACATATTAAGCCACAATTGAGAGTATAGATGAGTCAGTAACATCAGAAGGCTTAGTAGTTATTTATGACCCTCATCCTAGTTTTTCACCCTTTATGTGAAATTTATTGACTATTTAGAATAGAAATCTTGTTTGTTGTTTTTTTGTGTTTACCACATGTCTTTAAACAAAAGCATTCAGTTGACAATCAAACTTTTAGTCACTTTGGTATTTTAGTTTTTTGTTGTCTTTCCTTAGTAACATCATTTATCATAATAAACATGGCAATGTGGAACCATAACTTGATCAATTTAGTCAAAAATCAAAATCCAAATAATCTATGTTATAACCCGAGGTTCCATCCAACTAGTTTTGATTCAAACACTTATTCAAAACAATATTAAATCAATCATATAACAAATCTAAATCCAAGTTGGAATATGTATTCACCATCGAACAACAATCAATCAATTTCAAACACGAATACTTATTCATGTTTACCCATGGGACAACATCAAAATTTTACTTCAGGGATAACATTGAATCAATTTTTAAGCTATGATAGTCAAAATTCTCTTAATTATTCTCCCAATCCTACATCATCTATTTATCAAATGCCACCAAATATAAATCAAAATATATTTATAGATCTATATGGTTTTAATCATAACATCAATATAAATCAAACTTTTGGTTCACCTTCACCACCACTTTTGGATATTTATATGAATCAAAACACATTCAAAAATCAAGCCCTGATTCAGTCAATGAAACAACCCCCTCCCCCCCAAAAAAAATGGAATTGCCTTTTAGATTACATAATGGAATGAATTTTAGGGTCCGTTGCATAACTTTAATGCAACACAATGCATATCAACTATCAAATACATAAAGTACTAATGACTGATAACTAGATTGGTTCACTTTAGACACTTACCTAAGGATAAATGCCACTAGAAAAGACCATAGAGAAGTATGTTTGATATATAATGATATGATGTTTGAGTGGGTATTAGTATGAAGATAACCTATGAACTTGTCAAAGGCACTTAGCTTCTCTATTAGACCACCTACGAACCTTTAGCCCTACCTAAGTGTCTGGTCAACCTATGCCATCATGGTTTGATAGTCCAAGAGACTGCATAAATCAGACATGCATAGGATTCTAATTAAATTGTAGCCACCATCCTTATTATTCCATTAGGTAATGCTAAGAACATTAAGAATGATATTAAGCATATCCAATTTTATCTTGCTAGTCATTTGCTAAGCATGCAATTAATATAATGGAGAAGTGCAATTATTAAGCATGAAGGTCTGAAATGATCAAATCAAAGAATTCATCTCGCTAACTTTGCCTAGGCAAGTCTTACCACATCATGAGATCAACAAGTGGAATTTTTTAAACCACTGTTAAAACCAACACAACATAAACTTAAGAGTCACCATAACCTTTTGGAAATCACCCAAGCTAGACCAGTCCTTATGCTACCCCCTTTGGATCACTATGCCATGTTCCAAGTTTCTTAAGGATCATTGTACCATCATTCCCTTACTTAGTGAAGGTCACACACAAAATATAACTCCATGATAAATTAATTATTCTCATTAAATTAGATGAGACACAATACACTTATCTCAAGGTGGATGATATCAAACAAGTGAACATCCTATTGAATAAACATACAGATGGGATTAGAAAACCAAATTACTTCTCATTATATATATATATATATATATATATATATATATACCATCTCATAAACAAGTCATAGGGGTCTTGCATCTATATGATGCTTACTTGTTCCATGGTCATAATATCATGTTATTGTATAAAACATAGGTGTTCATCCCATTCAATTAATATGCCTATGCTCACACAAGATTCATTATTTAAGTGATCTCAACCCTTAACTCATGTGTCCATTAAGGAAAGTTATGATTTAATAACTCATTACGAAGGTGGACTATTAAGCCACCAATTATAGTTCTATAAAATATACATTTGATCCTCATCCCAATTTCAGGATTATTTGCCATTTCCAAGGATTACTCACATTTTAATGATCACAATATAAGTCATACCAAGAAATTCATTACTAGAGGTAAGCTTATAAATTTTAAGTACACATATCCACTTATAATATAATGACCATATGTCTCATGAATGCATTCCAACTCATATAGATAATAGAAGTGATGTTACCAATTGAGATTCTATAAATAAATCATCAAATCTAGGTCCTTGCATCACATTGTCGTTAAAAATAACTTTCAATTCAGGAACTCCACTCAATGAAAATTAACATAATGAACACAACAAAAATATAACCAACATTTTGTTAATTTAAAGATGAATTATAAACAACTGAAATAATAACCTTTCAATTCTTACCAATAGTCTAAACCATTACATGTCTTTATTGGTATGAGCCACAAACACCAAAATTAGATCTAATAAAAATTATTATTAAATCATACTTATTTCATTTCTTAAGTAATAAAAATATATTCTTTGAAAGTGATACCACAATAATCTGGAGAACCATTACTATAATGAGAGTACCTTGTTTTTATCATCAAGGAAAATTGATTGCATAAACCAATTGTAACAACTTGATTCAACCCAAGTTATAATACATGTTATAGGTCATGTGTTGAATAATAATGCCTCACATTAGAGCTATCATAATATCAAAATGAACCCATAAAAACTTGAACATATCAAAGGAAGTAAACATTTATTATCTGTAAGGTAGACCCATATGCTAGTCATGATTTCTAGGTGTAGCATACACAACATAACATCTATTTAGTAGCAATTTCACCTCCATATATTCAAGAATAACCAACTTATACAATTGTACCTTAATTACTTAGTTCATTATAAACCATGAAACCATGAACTCATAAAACATCATCATAATAATAATTCTAGAGAGTATGTATTAATCACATAACAGATTGCATACTTTATTTATGGTTACTAAATTAAACTCAAGTATAAGACATTACTGAACATGTTTTAAAAATAACAATGTATCTCAACAAGGTTATATAACATCATGTTGTTGTCATAAATAAGAGGTAAGTCTATATACTAAATTGACATTCCATTCTATAAGGATGCCATTTGATAATAGTTATCATAAAATATATATTAGATTCACAATTATACCAAGGAAATTAAAACCTCTAAATGTTTCTAGCAGGTAATAAGATGATACCAGCTTGATTTCATATAAATCAAAGACAATATAGATATTGCTATTCCAAAATAAAATGTTATAACTTTGTGCATATTTTATATCAAGTATATCACTATGTTAACACTATGTGCATACAACATATAAAGATCAAGTATAACATACTGCATTCTGAGTACAACCATTGCTCATGTAGTAAATATAACCCACTATATATTCATACTAAATAAATAAATATATTCAGTTAAATATACAAGAACCAAGCCACCGTCATCAATAATGTCACCAATAACAACGTCGTATATAATATTATTCTTTTCAACATACAATAAGAAGATAAAACTAGAAAATAAAATGGGTAGCTAACTACAATCCAACATGCCAACCAAGAATCATGTACTAACTGTGACGATCAAGAAACATGCTACCACATGAAATTCAATCGCATCAATGGAAGAGAATGAATACAACATAGAGAACACCCTTCAAAACTATCCCTATGAGCCTAACTATTGGTAGATCTTACCACCCCAACCATCAACTTGATGGAGGGTTTTGGTAATAAGGTACTTGGGTAAGGTAAGAGGTATATAAAAGATATTGAGCATCCAATAAAGACTTATAAAGATAGTAGACAAAGGATGAGAGAAACAATACAATCAACATAGAAACATAACACTCAACTGAACTAGTTGGCCTGAGTAATACCTAAGACATATCTTGAATCTTTATAGAAGATGATTTACAGAAGATGATTTACATCATAAATCAGGGTCTATCATATCCATTTAATGAGACTGAGAGGTCTAGCCAAGTCTATTACTTAAATCAAGAGGCTTATTCAAGTGTAAATTGATTAAACATAATAGGTTTAATCCACAATAACCAAATCAACTCAATTGAATTAAAAAGAGGGATTACATATCATTCATTAATAGAAAATAAACCTGGTTTGGCTTAAAAATAGCCATGTATAGCCAATATTTATTTCCTTTGAATATTTAAAAAAAATTGAAACTAAGAAAAATGCATTATCATTTTAACAAAGCAAAATAAAATAATTCACTATCTATAATCGATAACTCAGCCCAATCGCTTGGGGAAATTAATTAACGCCAACCAACATGAGTAAAATAGGGGTTTACGAACATCCAATCAATTGATTTTATTATAAAACAAAAACTTATAATATGGAAAGAGATATGTATATCAGAGGGCATGGAATCAAAGTGAAAGCCAAAGAGTACAAATGTATGAAAAAAACCATATATTAGGAAGATGCCAAAGCTTTCAAAAAATTTGTCCTTATTTACATAAGATATCTAGCATAACAAGCATGAACATAATCACATAAAAAAGAAGGCATCAAAGCTTCAGATAATTCTATCCTTATTTACATATGATATCTATCGTATTCATTTAGTAAGGAGTCACCCAAATGGATAATAGTAGAAAACCATTGTTTTAGAGACCTTTTTGGGGTAGTTTTATCAAGTTACCAACAATTGTAATAGGGTTTTATAAGGTTATAAGTCACTGCTATTCACTTGGAAAAAAAAAAAACTATTCTCAAATCCACTAATTAATTAAAAATTTCAAACCATTTAACACTTAAATCCCATGATTTAATCTCTCTTATTTTGATAAAATGAAATCACAAAATCAAGATACAAAATACTCAAACCACGCAACAAGGAAGGAAATGATTTTAAATGGATTTGGGTCATTATAGATTCATAGGGAAGTCTCATGACTTTCCCATGAATCTAAAATGATTCTCTAATTTTCCTACAACAATAATGCCCAATTAAAGAACCTATAATGCCCATCATTGAAAACCCAACACATTACTTACTTGGAAGAAATTACAGGTTGTCATAGTAATATCACAACTTCCTTCTTTTAGTAGGATGCTCCTTACCCAACCAAGCTCACCTCGTAAAACACCTAGGCACTGGTCCAATAGACCCCAAACTCTCCATTTTCCTCCTCTAAGCTCTGTGCACAACTTAGGGTTTTTACCCATCTAAAGCGATGCCTAGCAAAAAAGGAAGGATAAAGAGAAACAAAAACAAAAATTTAGGAGTGTCGATCAACTCCAAGGAAAAAAAGGGTGAAGTAAATCCCCTGAGGGGTGCGAGCCAACAAAAATAACCTTTTTTACCCAAATAAAAATATTAAAAATAATAATAAATAATACCAAAAATCTTGATTTGACCTATATAATTAACAAAATTGTGAAATAAATAATAATTAACAAAATCAATAGGGTTATCAACAACCAAGGTCCTTCAATCAATAAAGATAATTAGCAAAAATCATTATAATAATAATGATTATAAATAATCATTAAGATAAAAATAATTAATAAAAATTATAATGTCAACCAAAATCCTTTAAATTGATTAGTGATAATAATAGTAACAATAAAATCTTTTAAAATTATAATAATAATCAAAATCCTCGAGACTACTTGAGATCAATAATATTGATTGACAAAAATCATAATAATAATAATAATAATAATAATAATAATAAATAAATACAAAAATAAAATGATTAAAATAATAGAGATCCCCGAAATCCTTTAAGTCAATCAAAACACATGGTAAGCCAATTATCCATGAAGGGGGTTGCTAATGACATTTTCCAAGGTTAAGAGACCCATAAATGGTCTAGTCGAACTAGTAACATAACCAGTTAATAATGCATGCCCTCTCGTTATGGCTTTTAGGATCAAATCCAACACCAAGGAGGATAAACATAACATAAGACAACCAAAAGTGATTAATAACATGAATGTCACCAAAGAGATCACATCAAGGATGGGGCAAGAACAATTCATGAGAAATTAATCCCAAATAAGGAACCATAACAAGATGCACACACACAATATGAGGCAAGTTCGAAAAAAGATGAAAAGTGATAATGAAATAGAAATATAACAATGATGGCTCAGTATAACATCATACACATTATACTTGTCAAAGTGACTTCTGACTTCTCACTCACCCCTCGAGTATACCCGAGATGTCCAAACCCACCATTGAGCCTAGCTCACGACTTAGTTCCTGCATCCACCAAATAAGACATCAGTAGTACCAAAATAATGTTGACATAAATGATAACTAGTAATGAATTCAGAATGAATTATTAAACATGAAATAATAAATTAAGTATAGTCATCTATAGTTGTAAAAGGGACTAGAGTTAGTCCTGATAACCATAAACCCGAGCATGCCTTATGAAATATAATCAACAACTGCAATATTAGTCAATGCCAATTTATATCAGTAAAACATGATATATAAATAACATATAATAATGTAACTAACTAAAGCAATATATATAATAGGATAAAATGAATCTAGTATGAGCATTAATTATGATATAACATAATCATAATAGCTACCCAAGGCATCTTGCATCTCAACATCTGAAATATAATTAATATCAACCGTCATTAGTCCAAGTGCTATCAAAACATGATGAAATAACCTATAATCAAATATTTGTAAGGGGCCACAAGGTTGGGTGATGACAATCAAATCCAAATTTATTCCATGCAAATCAACCTTTCAACTCTTAAACCCATCAAAATCAAACTTTTCACATTCATCAAAATCAAACATTTGATTTCGCACACAACTCGTTCCAAAACTTGAACCAAACTACATCAAATAACCAAGCCGTCATAAATTCACAAAATTCAAATTTTGTCACTTTCAACACAAATCCAATAAACCCATCCTTCCAAAATCAAATAAATTTTCTAGTATACTTTATTACTAGTGAATCTAGAAACTTGTCACAATAACATCAGCTTATCACTATGTTGATGCCTCTACATGTATCATAGGTGCTCTTAGTGTTTAAAGAACAATTATCATTTTACAATTTTGAAAATTTAGAGCATGAGTAGTAGGTTTTAGTAATTTAGTTACCTGTGGTGAAATAGAGGCAACACAAACTAAACTATTCCACAAATTTATATTGATTGGTGGTTGGGAGCAACCATGGTCCTTGATATAAGTGAAATGAAAGAGATCTTATGCTATTATTAGGGAATTTATGATCAAACTGTAAAATAAAGATTAATCTAAATGAATATTTACAATAGGATCTAAACTAGAGTGATTTGGTTGAAAAAAGAAGCAAAAGGAAGGGTAGAGCAGAAAGAAAGTATGTGATTGTTGATCTTTGACTCAAACATCATGACAAGGTTTTAATTTCAATTGGACATGCATTTAACCAACATATAATGCAAAGTAGTAGATTCTCAAATCCCACCATACACTAGGCTAATATCTGAGGAAAATATGAAAAAGTACAAGTATGAACTAACTTTGCTTTAAAGATTTACCGTTGCATTCAAATAGAATTTACACATCTTAATTCAGAGCAAATAAAAGGAAGAAAAGTTTAAGAACATTCAAATAATCTAGCTTCAACACAAATTAGCAACCCTGTATCAAAGATACACATTTAGAATTCATAAAACCATTGAAATTCAAGATTTAGAACTAGCAATTGAGAGATAAGCCATATAAAAATTGATGCAAACAAATTTGGACAATTTTTTTAATATTTATTGCTTATGTTAATTACTTAAAAGTATACAAGCTTTAGCTCAAAACTCCATCTCTTTACACAATGGTAATACTACTTTTTATAGTATAACAAGACAATATACTAGTCAGTCATGAGATTAGACATGTACAAAGATAAGGACAACTATCATTTTACACAGTTCTAGAATACATTTCCTTTTCGAAAATGGACTAACCTATAGGTAAACATGCTACCAAACTAGCATATGCCTTTAAAAAAGAATATTCCACTTTCAAAAATTACAAGGACTTACATAGAATGAAATATCTTTAATTAACTAGTGGGCCCCAGGCTGAAGGGCTCCCTTGTTGCTCCTAGAGAATCTCCATGGCTCTGTGATGCTGCTCATTAACTAGCTCCAAATCATTAGCTAGATTTAGAAAATAGTCATCTTCTAGATTAGCCAAGTCCTTGATGCTCCTAGTTTCAACAATTTTCTCCTCAATAGTAAAGATCATGCCTATGACTTGGCTGTTGTCACCCCTAAATTATCCTTGACTCTTGTTCTTCACTTCTTGCATTACCAAAGTGGCTCTGTGCTTGTACTCATCATCATTAATGATGCCTAAGGATTTGGATTTTTTAGGGTTTACCAACATGATGCCAAGGAGTTATTTGATTCTAGTCATCAGCTCCTCATCATCCCTCAGGAGTCTCTGTAAGCTCTTTGACCAAGTACTCAAACTTTGGATTTTATCAACAACTATTCCCAATATTATATTCAAGTGGGCTAGGCTAATGGTTTTGAAACTAGGAATACAACCCTCAATTAGTATGTTGATGAGCTCCCTCATTTTGGCTTCTAAACTTTGCCATTGGGATAGTAAACCCATGGCTACTTCATCTTGGTGAGTTAAAAGACTTTGTCTTGTCTTCATTTCTTTCAAGGATTTGAACATGTCATAGAAAGATGCCTCAAACATCTTTATCATCTATTATAGAATTGACATGATAGCCTGTGTCTTTAGATTCTCTTTTTCTTTCCTCAGGTTTTCTATCTTTTGATATAGGTCTTTGATGCCTGATTTTAGTTGGGTTGAATGGGCATCAGCCAATCCAAATATGTCCTCCTCATGAATAAGGTGTTCACCAGGTGCCTGACCACCCACTAGAGTTAAGTCTAAAAAAGTCTCAACTCTTTAAAAGGTGAACTCCTCACTCCCAATCATGGGCTTCTTTGTTGTCACTCTCTCTAGACCTGCTATCTTTGGATTGAACTACATGCTGATTAATGACTCTGTAAATTTTGGGGGTTCTAGGACCTCCATCCATGTGCTACCTGAGGCTCTAAGATCATCCATCTAAATGATACTTGACCCTATTATGGTGGTCATCTTCCTTTCTTCAATGTCCTTCATTAAGGCCACAATCCATGGCTTGACCTCATCATGAACATCAATGTGGACTATCTGGGTCAAGGCCCATGACTACTGTAATGATGGAATCTTATGAATTTTCCCATAAATGAACCATTCAAGGATTATAGGTCCATGGATGGGATTCTCATCACTGAATAGGTTAACCTCACTCAAGGGATGAGTGAAGGTTATCTTTGGCTTCTTCTTCCCAACTGGGACCAATGCACCCATACACCTCAGCCAGTACTTTGAGGGCACCCTCTACTGTCTGACCATGTTCCAATGCAATCATATCAATATATTCTATTAGAGACTCTGGCCTATCATGTTGAGTTGAGGATGATGGTCCTTCACCAAATCTCTCTTCTAATTTATATTTTCCCATTCCCTATGTCACTTGTGCTTGAGGTTGCTGTAGAGGGGGCTTAGAGAATGGTATATGCAACAATGATATTGTAGGGGCCCCATTTTCCATATTTCACTTGGTGGATTGTCATCTCTAACTATCCTAGCCTCAAGCTTGATGTTATGTTTCTTTAACTTGGCCAATACCTTTATGAAATTGGTGGCTCTAATGTACATCACATCATAAACACCTAGCCTATGTTCATAGGGGTAATTCATTGTTCTTGATTTCAAATGATTAGTGACCCTATCATGAGGGTCTCATTGCCTCAGCTCATCTAATTGTAAGTTGAAGGAGTTTCTATGTTTTGAGATGATATTCACATGCTCCCAGTTTTGTAATACTATTCTGTTGATGGTCAAAGGGAAGGGGTGAAGGATTCTTTTTCTCTTCTATTTGCATACACCATGCATACCATGGTAGTGTTGGTATGAAATTTCTTGATTTGCCAATTTGGTTGGAACATAGACTGGGAGATTGAAGGGTTGAACTAGGGTTCCTTCAATTCTTATCATTGTATAGTCTGGATACAACTAGATGTCCCCCATTAACTCTACATATTTATTGATCAGAGGGATGACCTTGCTCATGGGAATCCTTATGATGGCTTCTACTAAAGCTAGATAAACACAATCACAAATAAATTATATGTTGTTTATATATTTGAAAATGTGTAACTTGGAATAGTGGTGGGAGATAATATGTCTCCCATTGAGTGACCAATTATTTATGTCTGTGATCTTGGTGGTGGCCAAGAGGGCATGTAGGAGATAATACATCATGAAAAAGTGGTTGTTGGTTTTCTTCTTGATGGCTATGAATTGTTGCTTTGAACATATGTTAATCATTTCTCCAATTGGGGGAGTGAGTCCCTTCTCTACCATGAGGTATACATAGGGTACCTAGATCTTGTTAACATGTGTGGTAGAAGGGGCTCTGAATAACCTATTCAACAAGGTCATAATTACTTTGATCCCTTCCATAAATTGGGTGATTGAGATCTTCTTGATACGGTCTTGGATTACATGGGTTATAGTGAGTAGCCATGGGGTAAATATATCATTCAAGTCATTCTTGTTTATCCATGCTTTAATTGTGAGCAAGTCTATCTAAGGCTTGCCTATCTCGTAGTAGCTCTCATATGCTAAAGGGAAATGTATGTTACCTTTTTGAAAGTATGCTCATGGATTATCTAATCTTGCTTAATTTTATAGTCGATGAAAATAGGAACAAAGACATCTATGTAATGTAATACCTCAAGTTTCACAATAACATAGTGGAGACTGGCCATTTGGATGGCTACTAGGTCCTTGTACCTTCATAGGATTGTACCATTCTTCTACTCCTTTGTTGTAATGGCTTCCATCTCCTCAACAGTCCATAAAAATTTAGACCAATTCTTATTTCCAATGTTTAGTGATGCAACATCAAATTTAGTATCCTTGAAAACCCTCCCCTCATGGTCTAATGTCAATTTCAACTCTATCTTATCCCTTTATTTTTGCCTTCAAGCCACTATGACTATGACATTTACAATTTGTTCACTAATGGTCTTCAAGTAGCCTTTAGATTAGTTTGTTTTTGTCTATATTGTAATTGAATTTTTCTTGGCTCAACTATGATTAATCCAAGTTTAAATTAGGGCTTCTTATGGAGGCTAGATATTTTTGTAGCTTTAATGATGATGGATATTCAAAATTAGTTTGATTCATGTCTTATATTTGATTTAGACCCCTAACTTTGTACCTTTTCCTTTTCGTGCCTACCAAATCTTTGATTTTGTCATTTTGTGCTTGTGTGGTGCCTATGTGGTACCAATTTGGTGACTTTCATGACATTTTTCATAAATGCCTTAAAGGAACTAGCCATTATCTTTTGAAAATCCAACTTTTCCTTCCTACTATCAGATTTTTTCTTAAGGATCAACACAGACCATTGGTCATGATCTTAGGGATTGAGAGTTATAGGCTAATTTCATATTAGGTCACATGATTATGCTACTTGGCACATTTTTAGGTATTTTGAGCTCTACATTCTATGTGGTGAACATGTGCTTAACACATGTAAATCCCATAGGCCTTCAGAGGTCTGTTGAATAGTCTTCATTGATTGTGCTCTATTTGATCAATCAGTCCCACTGAAGTGTGGATCATTGATCATGATCCTAGTGATCATACAAGATTGATCCGAAGGATGAATGCTTCTAAGTTTGTTGGGCTAACTACGCTCCATCGGATCTTTCTTTGTGATGAAGTGAGAGCCATTGGATCTATAAAGAAGTGAGGTGTTTAAGTTAGGATGCGAGTCAATACAGGAACTTAGGCTAAAGTTTTAAGATTAAGGTCTCATTTGTGTTAATAAACATGAATGGGGCCTTATGATTAAGACTTTAGACTAAGTGCATAACAAAGGGGACTAGGCTAGGAAAATAAAAGACCCTACAAACATATATGTTAGACCTAGTTAAAATATAGGGAATAAAAGAGGGAAAATAAAAGGGGACCAAGCATGGATTTTAGGCTAAGGTTTGGTTGTATTGATAAATACGACCAAGCCTTAGCATAAAAATTAGGCTTAAGTATAAAGTTAATTCAAAAATTTTCTTCCAAATCTTTTCTTACCAAAATTTGAAATTGAATCGAGGGTTTAGACTAGGGTTTCTCAAAGGAGGGTTTCAGAACATTATCCCAACTTCAAGATTTTATAGACCAAAGGCTAGTAAAATCTTGAATGAGGGTACAATTGTGAACATCCCCAACATGATCCATTGGTAAGAGCTCCATGAAACCTACAACTTAAGACATGAGGGTCAATTGTTAGCAAAATTCGGCAAGGTTAAAGAAAAACCATGAAAATATGGCCAATTTCATTAGGTGTGGATGATCTTGAAATTCTAATAAAGTGCATAATTTCAAGCCCTCAGTGTTAAGGTTCAAAGTAATCACAAGGGTCCCTATTTTTAAAAAATGGGGGTATGTTGACCTCAACAAATGGTGACTTCCAGGGGAACATAGAAATATGTTAGAACTTAGAGACTGTAGTTTAGATAAATAACTGGGTCATTCATCCCACTTGACCAATGCCATTATCAATATCAATTCATGGTTGAAATGAGCCTTAAACATGCAAAATTAGGATCAAACATCAAGACATAGCCATATTATGTGTGTACTTTGATTCCACTTACTATTTTCCATGGGACTAAGAGAAAAACTTCTAGGTTTCATGCCTTTAATCATTAATATTGACGCTTCTAGTTCAAGGAAGGCTTGGGCATTGCTCTATTGCCAGCCAAACATCCATAGCCCTAATAGAGGTGCCTTTGGATCTACTCATATCCTTGATCCACTACCATTCAAATATCCATAGCCCTAGTGGAGATTACCAAAATCACCTTTGCTTGAAAAAGCTTTTGATTTTTTAATACGTTATTGTTTTTTGTATTTTTGGGTCTTTTAGGCTTTCTACAAAGGTTGGGGACCAGGGTATCCAAGTTTAAGGATTTGGTCAAGTGTCTGATCCTCAAATAGTCACCTATGATTTCAACCTTGGTCCTACGTAAGGATGTTTGTTAAGTGCAAGCATGATTTTACGTTAATAGGTTAAGATTTCATTCTATATGCACATTTCTTCTTAAAACTAGGTTTAGGTCAAGACAATGTTTAAAGTTTTATGGAATGATTAACCCATTCATGGGTCCTTACTAGTTTCTTCAAATCATAACATTAAGCTCATATATTGAATTTATGGTCAACACATGTATGAGGTTTATACCAATAAATTAACTTCTAGAGTTTTAAGTAGACTAAGGAACTATGAGCTGAGGGTTGTCCAAAAGAACTTGTTGGAAGCAAAGAACATAGCAACACAAGCAAACACACAATAGAAAGAAGCAAAGTAAGAGGCAAAAGGGAAGTAGACAAATATATGTATACTAATGTATAAAGAAGGGACATGAATAAATAGTTGAAGGAAACTAACTAGCCTACCTACATTAAATCTAACCATCTTATATATTTTTTCTATGAAAACCCTAGCAGGAGCAACAAAGAAGTAATGCTCAAAATATTTCCCATTGGTTGGTAGTGTGAACTCTGCTCCTTATAGGTCTTTGAGTCTAAAGGTGTTATCTCCAAGTGTATCTACAATCTAATAAGGGCCAATCCATAGAGGTGTGAACTTGCCTTGTTTGCCCTTAGGCTCGGATGCTTTATCCTAAAGAAGAACCAAATCTCCTTGTCTGAACACCTTGATCTTTGATCTCTTGTCAAACCACCTCTTTAATGTAGTTTGGTGTCTGCTAAAATTATCAAAACCTTCTTCTCTTGCATCTTCCATCTGAATAATGTCCAATAGCCTTGAGTTTACAAATTTTTGATCTTCTTCCATATACTCTTGCATGAACTTGTAAGTTGGCAGCTTGAGTGTGATGGGGAATATAAGATCTTGGTCATAAACCAACATGAATGGATATGTTTTAAGAGCTTGTTTGACTCTTGTTCTATCTACCCAAAGGGCATACTTAAAAAACTTATGGCATGTTCTAGGTTTGTCTGCAATAGAATTCTTAATGGATTTCATCAAGTTTTTATTTGTTGACTTAAATACTCCATTACGTTGAGGATAATGGTTAGATGAAAACTTGAGAATAATGCTGTTGTCATATGCCCATTCTATTATCTCTATGGATATGAATGTTGACCCATTATCACATACCAAAGAGATTGGAGTCCCAAATCTGGCGCATATATTATTTTCTAAAAACTTGATCACTTCTGTTCTACATTGTTTGGTGGCCACTGCTTTAGTCCACCTAGTAAAATAATTAGTAGCTGTTAGAACATACTTGTGACCTTTTGATGAATTGGGGTTTATTACTCCCATAAATTGTAGTCCCCACTTGGTAAAAGGTTTGTCAATCATGACATGTTGTAAAGACATTGATGCCTTATGCTCTTTGGTGTTGAAGATCTGACATGAATGACATTTTCTTACATACTTATGGGCATCTTTAACGATGGTGGGCCAATAATAGCTAGACCTAAAGATATTTTGATCTATTTTTCTTCTTGATGGATGCCCACTTCCCAACTTCTCATGGAAAGTGATCATTGCTTCAACAACTTCTTCCTTTGAAATGCATCTCAAGTATATACCTTCAAATTTATTTTAGTACAGGACTCCATTTTTGATGAGATAGTGACCTGCCTTGAGCCTTAGAGCTCTCCTCTGCTCCCTGGTTAGCCCTATAGGACAAATGCCATTGATTTGCAAGTGAACAATGGAGTCATGCCATTTATTAGCTTGAAAGTTTTGATGATCAACTTGCATAATACTTGGCTTAGGATTGCTGTTATCAATCATTTGCATCGAACCTTGACATCTTACCAATTTTACAGTTTTCATCTCTATGTCATATTCTTGAAGAGCAAACATCCACTTACCTCTTCACTCTCTAAGTTCATATTGGCTCACCATTAACTTAGCGACTAGATCTAGTAGAATGGCATGCACTTTATTCTTAAGAATGTGGTGCCTAAATTTCTTGACTATTTTAACAAATATAAAGGCTTGTTTATCAATCAAAGGGTAATTTAACTCAACATTTTTCAAATTAGTACTCATGAAAGCAATTGGATGGTCAGAGAAAAAAGAGTAGAGATAAAAATCCTTTGAAAAGTTAGGGATTATCAAGTTTGTATCTTGACTAATTGCATCTTTGATATCTCCAAAGGCCTTTTTGACTCTTCATTCCATGAGACTTTAACATCCTTCTTCAGCATATCATTCAATGGTTTAACAATCTCTGCAAAACTAGAAATGAATTTTCTCTAAAGTTTATCTTACCAAAAAATGATTTCAATTCTTTTTTACTATTGGGAGGATCTATCTTAGATATAGCTTCCACTCTTTTAGGATCAATGGAAATCCCATACTTAGTGATAACATGGCCTAACAGTTTACCTTTAATGACATAAAAAATGCTCTTCTTAGAATTAAGGTAGATCCCATACCTTTTGCACCTTTCAAATACCTGATATAGATGCATGAAATGGTCCTCCCTATCCTTAGATAAAATAATTATATCATCCATGTAAATAATGATACACTTACCAATTAAGCCTTGAAATGCATGGTCTATGGCCCTGTGAAAAGTGGCTCCTACATTTATTAGTCCAAAAGGCATTCTTTTGTATGTAAAGGTGCCCCAATTAGTTTTGAATGTTGTAATCATTCTATCATCTTTGTCTACCAGCACCTTATTATACCCTAAAAATCCATCAAGAAAGGACATCATGGCTGAACCTGAAACAATTTGTATTACTTGGTCAAGAGAGTGAAGAGGATAATTATCCTTTTTAGATTTCTAAACTCAATACACAGTCTAAGACAAGATTCACAGGTCTTTGTTTTTTCTTGAAAGGTTTGCAATTTTCATTGAGAAGTATAGTATGGGTGATGAATCTTGGGTCAAATATATTTAAGTTAGCATATGACCAAGCTATCACATCTTTATATTTTGCTAACAAATCTTTGGATTTCTTATTCTCAATGCTAGTGCAAGCTTTCTTGATGTTAACCAACTGAGGTTGATCAATTGCATTGTAATATTTTCCACTTACTTTGGGAATCTTATAAGCTTCAACTAACTTATCTTGATCAAATAACCTTTCCAAGGTAATCATCCCTTTGGGGATTTTGTTGTCATTCAAATGAATGACTTTGCCATCAAACTTGCCTTTTTTAAATGCATTTTCATCAACTTCATCAATGATTTGAGCCTCAAATGCTTCTAAGCTAGTCATGAAGTTTAATGTTTGTTGGTCATCACTAAAGACCCATAGATGGCTCACATTGTCTGGGATAGAAGGGAAAGGTACCAACTCAATGCTAAAGTTTGGTGAATCTTGGTCAAGCATGAGATTTATTGTAGTAAAGGCAAGCTCATCAACAAATTTATTTTCCTCCCTAGGGATAGAAATAATATTGAAGGCTTCAAAATATTCTACTAGATCTTAGACTCTAAATTTTTACCTTTTGAGATATGACAATTTGCACTGATACTTGCTTCTTACTTGGTTTACTATTGGTTCTGAATCGCCATAAACTAATAGTTCCTTGACCTTGTTGTTGATGGAAAATTATAGAACCAAGATGAGAGTCTCATATTCTAAAAGGTTATTGGTACAAGGAAACTGAAGTATATAAAAAGCATGATATTTCTTACCAACGGGGTTATTTATAACAATGCCTACTCCAAATACAACTTTACATCTAACCCCATCAAAATACAACTTCCATAATCCAAGCATAATATTAGAAGCTTTAGGATCACAGACCTTGGTAGTTTCTATGGTGAAAAGTCCTAAATTAGAATCAATTATGTTGATCCTTTCATTGACAATATTATAATCAGTAATCATGTGATTCATCCTGGGCTCCTTTTCAACTCTGATCTAGTTGGGAACTCCCTTCGAAGGCAGCCATAAGTGTGAACAGTCTGTGGACATATAACCATTTAAAGGCTTTGTCCATTCTCTACTCAAAAGTAGTCCATGTGCATCAGGGATATCTACTACTTGGATATCTATAAATTGTTGGACCTTTGACTCAAAAGCCAATTGCATGTGGATATTTAATACTTATCCAACCACCTTAACCCTAGACTTATCTAATTAGCTGACAACCCTATCATACTTAATGGGAGTTAAACCAAGTTACTTAAAAACACCTAGAGGCATGATATTTGTAGAGGCACCAAAATCTAACAAATAGTTATTCAAGTTATTACCAAACATTCTGACTATAAGTAAGAAGGGTGGGGACTCTATTTTATCTTTATACATGGCTACATTTTCATTATCAGTCTTGGACACCTTACTAGATTTCTTGGACAAGGATTCCAACAATAAATCTCTTTGCTCTATGATTTGTGTCATTTCATGTAAGGTAATATCAGCCTTAATTTTCTTCATGTCCTCTACAATATTATAACCAGTCCTATTGGAAGAATTGGAAGTATAAATGCTAGGTTTGGAATTACTTCCCTTTCGAGGCTTTGGATTATTGTTTGAAGTGGTATCCGAAGGAGTACTAAAGTTATTTGGAGGAGTAGAAGTAGTCAAAGGCTCCCTCTGTTCTCTATTTATTAGAGGATATTTTTTCTTTAGAAATTGCTGGAAGGCATGGACTTCTTCAAGAACATCATCAAGTTCATTATCTTCTTGGAAGGGGAAATAAAATGTTTCCACCATGAAGATCTTGTCAACATGATTACATCTTGAAGTACCTGCACCATTTTCTTTGTTAGGTACCACCTCAAAAGTGTCCAACTCTTCTTGAAACACTTCAAAAGCTTTACAAAACTCAATACAATCAATCTCACCATGCTTAGTAGTACAATAGAATCTATAATAATCAGGGAAAATAATATTAATAAGATTAATATACATAGTCTTCTTCTCAGAATATGGTTCAATATTCATATTGTTATGGAAACTATCATTATTAAACCTATTATTGGGCCTATTGAATATTTAAAAAGAGAAGTTCCTACCAGAATTTTCTCCAGTATTACCAACCTATTTTTTGTAGTTGAAGGAAGTTAGTGCTCAATTTTTGGACCATTTTTAGAATGGAGTCATTCTCACTTTTGGGGGTTTCTAAATTATGAACCTAGTTTTTATTGGTACTAGTGGCTGGTACTAAGACCCTTTGATGATTTGTATTTAGTCCATTATTAGCAAGGTGATTCAATAACCCTTAATTTTGGTTAGGAGTAACATGTCTTAGAGGTAATTGGTTCAAATTTGGGAGCTGGTTGAGAGTAGGTATATTTTAGTTATTATTAGGAAAGACGTTTAAGGTAGGCATATATGGATTGACATTGAAAACATAGTAGGCCATTTGACCTTGAGGTTGTATTTGGTCATTAATGATCACAACCTCAGCATAAGCTAAAGCTAGTGTGTTCATTAGACCTACAACCCTCTTGATGAATATTAAAGTCATGGGATCAAGAGCATCTTTATAGATTTCCAAGGCTAACACCTGATCAAGTTTATAAGGGTCAATGGTCCTGCTATACATCCTCTAGAACGTAGAATTGAAATATCTTATAGGTTCATTAGCATCCCTTTTCAGGGTGGTAAACTACTGATATAGGATACAAGGGTTGATGATTTTACCAAATTGGTCAATGAAGATGTTATTGAACTCATCCTAGGTGGTAATACAATCGTTAGGTAGATTAAAGAATCAATCATATGCAACATATTTATAAGTAAAAGGAAACAACCTACATGCTACATATTCATGAGTGATATTTAGTAATCTTAATACAAATTTAAAGGATTTAAAATGTTCTTCTACTGTTACAATACCACTAGGACTAAAAGTTGGATTTTTTTTTTTGGATTGCAAGGGAGGTCATAAACCATACCTTGAACATGAATAGGAGATCTTCCTAACCAAGCCATACCTTGATAAAGGTTAAATGTAGGAGTAATTTGAATTAGTGAAGTCAGTAAAGATTTGGAATGCCTACATCTACCTTTGTCTTGCCTAGCTTTCCTATGGGTGTCTAATTCCAACAAAGGTTCTCTTGTTTCTAAATGTAATCTTGTCTAGATTCTTGGCAATTCTAGCTTGAGGACTTTGGATCTTTTTTAAAATACGATGTATCAAATCAAGCCTTATGAAGAATAGGGATCAGATTTGCACATTAAGCAAATTTTGCAAATATTTATGTAAAGAACAATAAAGGATATCAACTTTTAACTAAGCTAGCTTAAAGATGTGTTCAATTATGTAACTATGATTGATATTTACAATTTTAATCTCAAACAAACTCAGATCTATAAAATATCTATCAACCTTTGATCAAAACAAGCTATTCTAACCTCAAATACTATGGATCTTTAATTTTCAAGCTATCTTTACCAAAATTACACATGTGTCCTCAGAGACTCTTGATCTTCATCTAAAATAAGCATGAATGTGGGTCAAAGATGATAAAGATCAATGATATTTATACTTTTGAGAAAATAACTACAAAAATGTGTAAAGATAACATCAATCTTGGATCAAAACACACTAAAATTAGCAAAGATTCAACAAATTCACAAAGAGGGCCCTCTTTATAGTGCTAATGGAGCTCATCTTGTTGATGATAAAGATCAATGATATTTATACTTTTGAGTAAATAACTACAAAAATGTGTAAAGATAACATCAATCTTGGATCAAAACACACTAAAATTAGCAAAGATTCAACAAATTCACAAAGAGGGCCCTCTTTATAGTGCTAATGGAGCTCATCCTGTTGATCATGATCCCAGTGATCATATGAGATTGGTTTGAAGGATCAATGCTTATAATTTTCTTAGGCCAACTATGCTCCATTAGATCTTTCTTTGTGATGAAGTGAGAGATTTTAGATTTGCAAATAAGCAAGGTGCTTAAGTTAAGATGTGGGTCAATATAGGAACTTAGGCTAAATTTTTAAGACTAAGGTCTCATTTGTGTTAATAAACATGAATGAGGCCTTAGGATATAACTTTAGACTAAGTGTATAACAAAGGGGGATAGGCTAGTAAAATAAAAGACCCTATGAACATATATGTTAGACCTAGTTAAAACATAGGGAACAAAAGAGGGAAAATAAATGGGCACCAGGCATGGCTTTTAGGTTAAGGTTTGGTTGTGTTGAAAAGCATGACCAAGATTTAGCATCAAATTATATTTAAGTTCAAAGTTAATTCAAAATTCTCCTGCCAAATATATTCCTGCTAAAATTTGAAATTGAATCGAGGGTCTAGACTAGGGTTTCTCAAAGGAGGTTTTTAAAACATGATCCCAACTACAAGATTTTACAGACTAAAGGTTAGTAAAATCCTAAATGAGGGTTAAACTGTGAACATCCCCAACATGATCTATTGATAAGAGCTCAATGAAACTGATAACTTAAGACATGAGGGTTAACTATTAGCAAAACTAGGCAAGGTTAAAGCAAACACCTTGAACAAATGGGCCAATTTCATTAGGTGTGGATGATCTTAGAATTCTAATAAGTTATAGAATATAAAGCCTTCAGTGTTAAGGTTCAAAGTAATCACAAGGGTCCCTATTTTTTAGAAATAGGGGTATGTTTACCTCAACACACTAATGACCCTATTTTTTAAAATCATACAAAATTCCCATCCACTTTTTATAGTTCCAACATCCCTCACTACACTAGCTAAGATTTGGCTAATGAAGAGTACATCAGAATGAATCTGTATCTATTCATGTTTGAAAATCATGCTTTAAAGGTATGCTAAGATGTCTTTCTTGATCCTAATCAAGCCATCTCATTTCCCAGTCAAGATCATAATCTTCCATCTATTATCAACCAAACAACTCTTTTTGATCAAATACCCATTTTTGACAAACATCCTATCTTGAGATAAACATCATTTAATCTACCTATAATTGAATCACCATACACCTTCCATCCAATATCTAAGAGTACTCATTTCCAAAAATTTCTTCATCTAAAATCCAACATTTTAAAATGATTAGTGAAAAATAAACTTTGTAATAAAGCACTTCAACAAGCCTTCCTTATGTCCATATCCAAACCAATTTTAAATTTATTATTTAAATCAAATATATAATTTATTCTAGGATTAAAGGAAGGTTCATCATTAATGTCAACATCCACTTTGGTCCCAATAATAGCTTTGTCAGTAGGCAAGATTGAAAATGGCAGTAATGATTTAATGGTTAAGGAGGGAGCTAAATTCATCCAACATCAATACAAATTTTCTTAGTAACATTAAAACAATATGTTTCATTTCCATAAACACTATTCCTCCCTTTCCCATTAACATCACACTATTTGCATATGTCAAATGGAATCTACAGAAACAAACTTCATTGGACTTATCCCATGACAACATATCAATTGTAACATATATAAAAATCCATGAAAGCATCCCATTTGGAGAAACATTGCTTCACCAAACATTGATTAAAGTTCTAAAAAGCAATCAATATACACCAATATATGAAAAAATTATATCCTTCTTGATTGGTGACAATAATATCAAAAACAATGAAAACATCAAGTCAACTAGGAGAGAAACAACATGGAGTTATCTCCCACTTATAATCCAAGAAAGAATCCTCACTCCTATGTTGCATACTTATTATGCTAAACTAGTAGAATGGCACTATAATGAGTTAGATTAGGATTTTGAGATTAATTTTGATGTACATCACAAGTTTGAACATTCTAGATTTGTAAGGGAATTAAGGATTGTCAATACAGATCTATCCTATTTTGAGATTTGTAGTATTTGGTCGTTAGTCAGTAGTGATTTGGTAAGAGATATTAGTTTTTGTACATATGGAGAGCTCATTAATCTCTAGTGTTTGAAATTTTTTAACAACATTGCTTGTAACCCTTATATAGAAATATGCCTTGATTCCATGATGATCAGACTTAGAAGGTTTCTAGGGTTCATCTTTATTATCAATCATATGAATATGGGTCTATTTAATAATTATGTTTTCCCAATAAAAACCAAAATTACCACATAACTTTGCCAAATAAACTTATAACTTGATATATTTATTCAACAAAGATTTCCTAATAGAAAATGATAATCCAGATGGTTTGCTAATAACTCTTGGTAGGCTCAACAACCTCATCCTGGTCAAGTACTATTCAATGTAAATAATATAACTGAAATAGAGATTGAAGAGGAAATCCAATCAAAATAACATAGATTATCTAGAGTTGGCATGGGATAGAAAGTTGACAAACAAGAAATTTTTGCATATTATGACCCTTCATTAGGTATAAATGCCAATGGGGCCAAGACTTGGGAGTAAAATACTTCCATATAACATGACATCCTTATTTAAAACTTATCAAAGTCAAACAATCTCTCTCCCTTCATTAATCTTCGATGTTGATACTTCGCATGTCACTAGTTACGTAGGATTAATTTTGGGGAGAGATCTCTTACTCACCTATGCATAGTCTTTGGTGATAATCCCATGTGTCTACCTGGTCACATGAGACTACATGTAAGGGGTCATAAAATAAATACAATCAAAAGGTGTCCCATAAAATATTTTTTCAAACAACTTCTTTACATGTCTATGCTGAGAAAGGTAAACTTTATTCCATTAACTGATTTTGTCTAGGCTAGTTCTCTCTAGACACATCCCCAACAAAGTTAGTATTTTATGAGCTTGAAAAGATGTTCTTTTTATCCTTTGCTCATAAGGATTAGGTCACCCTCGTTTATTATGATTTTTTTTTTGTCTTTGCCATTTCATACTTATCATATTCTTTATTTCATTCTCTTACTACAAATTGAAAGTTATATGTTATGTACACAAATAATTGGGTCATCACTCACACAATAATTGATTTACGCATTCACAAAATTTTATTCATATCCATCATGTTACATAGTTTTCTAAAATAAGCTCATCCATGTGTAAACCATCGTCTATACTTACCCTAGTTACTTGGGGGCATCACCTTTCAATAATCCATTATATATTCCCAAGTTTATCATTTTGTTAGTTTTTAGTTGTTTATCCTATCACATGCTAAGTTCAGGGTTGTTATTCCTATATGTGACCATACATTTTTTCTCATGATAGTAGAAAAAAGTCTTAGTCCTTATTTTTAAAATACAAAATAAAAATAAAAAAAAATAATACACAAATATTCAAAAAACCATCAATCTCAACACATTTACCATTCTAAACTATATTCCACATCATTCTCTCTTTCTTGGGTG